>VXBC01006763.1:801540-871511 GCA_013399945.1 Ploceus nigricollis | reverse complement strand
GGTGGGATCGCACCGGTGCCCGGCGGAAGGCGAGCGCCGTAGGTGGGTCCTGCGCCCGAGGCGCCCGAGGCAGGGCTCCCTCGGGGTCTGCTCGCCCGCACCCGCCCATTGCCCCCACAGCTCAAGCCCAACGCCACGGAAGGTTCCAAAGGCGTGGGGCCAAGCGCGGGGCGGGCGTCGACGGTGGGAGCTGCCCTCAGCTCCCGGTGGCGTTTTGCAGCGGGGCTTCGGCGCCGTGGCTGCCCCGAAGGTGCCGCGAGCTGGCAGACCCTTGGTGTGTGGGGGCGCGATGACCAAGGTGCAACCTGTTGGGGATGGCGGCACGGTGGCCGTCCCTAAAGCTGTGAGGGAGTGGCACGTGGAAGGGTGAGCGTGGTCCCGGTATGCCTAGGACGGGAGACCTGTGTGTGGGAAGAGCAGGAAGATCCAAGTACCTGGCTCCTGGTGGCAAGAAAGCACCTGTGAGGCCAGGACTCAATTTCTGAGTCAATTTCAAATTTCAATTTCAACTGCTTTGCGATCCAGAAAGGAAAGGCCAGCAGGGGTGAAATGGAGGGAAAAGATGGAAGCCCAGAGAACCCCAGCCCAGGGTAAGCCCTCAGAGGTGGCTGAGGTGCAGCTCCAGCCACTGATTTGGAGGCGAAGGGCAGCTGCGTAACCAAAGTCAGAGGTGTATTTACCAGGGACTGGCTCCTCATCCCAGAAATTGAGGAAACATTAGCACATGCTAATACCCAAAGAGCCCCCTTAGGAGGGAGAAAGGGAAAAGGTATTGCATTAAGTTCCTCAGGAGCACTGGTGTTTCTATACCGACTAGGCCCTGTTTTTCACCAAACAGAGCAAGTCTCTTCATATTTACACTTGAGCTCTTAAACAGCCACACTGAACTAAATAGGACTTTGGCATGGATAAATAGCACATCAGATAAATTACTGAGTAGACAGAAAGACTCTTTCCTCTTCCTTCAAGTGCATTTTTGAAGGCAGCTCACGACTACGCCTTGTCTTGCCACTGACTTTCATTTGACTGAAGGTTTTCCCAACCAAGGCTTGAGCCACATCCACATGAGTAGGAAAGGCCTGTGGTGCACCTTGGGCCATGAAGGAAGGGAAGGAAGGGAAGGCCTGAGGGCAGCTTCATCACTCATGTTGGTGAGTGAGATAAGGGTGTATTCCTGAGATACAGTGTCCTTGCTTTGTAGTTTTAGAGAAGAGTTCTGCTTTGCAGTACACAAACTTGTTCCATGAGCAACCTGACATGGCAGAACTTTAGCCGTGCAGTTCTAGGACAAGAGCTGTGCCTTTTCCATTACTCAGGGGTACTGTGTAGATTATTCTGAAATGAAAGTGATTCTGGTATAGAGCAGAGTAACAGTATCATAATAAAGTCACTTTTATTCCCAAGCAGATCCCTCACAGGGGGTTACACTGGCAGAACTGTAGTGGCCTAAGGACAGAGCAGGAGGTCTGCGTGTCTCTTCCCCTATGTAGGCATAAATATCTGTACTGGTTCTCAGAGGAGGTGAGTTTGAGATATATTAATTAGAGAAAGATTTCCCAAAATGGGCTTTAGATTGAGCTGCCAAACTAAGAAAGAAGTGACAGTTTGTGAAGAGCTGTTTCTACACAGAAATTTTACATGGATCTATGATGGAGACATTTCCCAGAGATTCTGTGGAATGTACTGTTGACCTTGTATAATATGAAGTGCTCAAAACTTCAAGCTCTATAGTGATGGGGTGATGTAAAGATGTATAAGCAACCTTGAAGAAGGTTGAATGTTCTTTAAAACCTCTGAATAGAAATTGCTGATTCTCAGGGTTTTGTGCAAGAAGACCTGATTTAATCTAATGTTCCTTTCCCCTCTTTAAAAGTACAAGTTGGCTTCTTTTCTAATGAAGTATTTTTCTTGGTTGATACAGAATTTTATTTTAATTTTAGTAATGCAGAGTTAAGATCAGTGTTAGTATATGCCAGTTCAGAGTGTTAACTTCAGGCGACTTCAGAAATAGTTACGAAGTAAAAACATACACATAGGAAATATGGATAATAAACAAATCATTTTTTTAAGGCCACTTGTATTCTGTCACATGAAGCTCATTACTAGAAATAATTAAACATGATGATGCCATAAGTGAGCTGAATAAATTCTGTTATTTCTTCAGATGTGATGAGAATCTTTGTAGGATATAAGTGAGAATCTTTATAGGATAAGTATAGGCTATAAGTAAGAATCTTTGAGTTACAGTGCAATTGTGTGTGAAAGGGTTAGAAAGTTTTAAAAAGGGAAGCTATTTCTGTCACACTGAATGTAGCTAGATTTTCTTACAGTTTTGCCTGGGAGATAAACAGACTGTGCTTAGTTACACCATTACTTTAATTAATAGGTATTATTATGTATCTAATGATATGTCCTTGGGTACCTGTATCCTGTGGATTGAATGTGTCAAGAGCATGAGGCTGATTGTGGTATGCACTTGAACCTACTGTTTCTCAAATTATTTTATGGTATACATATTTTGCAAGGGAATTCAGCTGCACCAAGAAACTTGCTTTCAGGTTTGAAGACCTGTTGGACATCAGGAACAATTTTTTCGGTGAAAGGATGGTTAAGGCATTGGAACAGACTGTCCAGGGAGGGATGAAATCACTGTCAGTGGAGTGTTAAGAAACAACTGGACGTGGCATTTAGTGCTGTCGTTAAGTTGGCGTGATGGTGCTCAGTCAAAGGTTGGAGTTGGTGATCTTGGAGGCCTTTTCCAGCCTTCATGATTCTATGATTCTAGGTCCATGAACTCCCCAGCAGTTTGAACAAAAGAGGAAATGCGTAGTTACGTGTAGCAGCTAGAGTCAGTTTTGGGAAATACAGCTATCACAGGAGTTTACAGATAGGTGCAGAAGTGATTTCATGGCACCAGGTTTGATAGAAGCAAACAGTAGCATCCAATTACTCCTAAACTGCCAACAGATGTTGTTTGATGGCACAGATTTACGTATTCTTGTGATTCACAGGGAAGCTTTCCATGTGGTCACCTCACTTGTGAAAAGCTAAGTTCCAGCCTTCCACATTCGTGGCAAATATCTGGTGTACCATGAGGATGAATATTGCAGTGTTGGAGCAGGCTTGGAAATTATGATATTATGAAATTAAGATATTCTGAGAAATTATGGTATTCCAGATCCTAGTGGGGGAGCATCACCCCTGTGTATCAAGAACACAACTAGATAAAGCAGTTCAGTTCTTGGGAGAGTGACTCTGCTCTTGTTTTAACTGGAATTTGATTGAACTTCTGAAATACATTTATTTTGTAAAGAGAAAAAAAAAAAGCTTTTTTCTTTTTTTCAGAACCACTTACTTGAGGGTGAAATCTTTCCATATCTCATTACCATTACACTTTTCACTGAGTCCTTGTATAAACTGTAGGATGTGTTGTGAAGCCAGTGATTCCTTTTCAGTCTAGTAGTTCTGTGAAGAGCAGGGAGTTGGGCTTGATGATCCTTATGTGTCCCTTCCAACTTAAAATATTCTAAAAATCTGTGGGATTACTCTGTATCATAGACCAGTAAGAAACACTCGGTTATGGATTCTGTGCTGTAGATGATCAAAACTAGAGTTCCATTTCCAGATTGAATTATTTAAAAAAAAAGTGCCTTTAATTTGAAATTTTGTATGTTTCATTGAGAGAGGAAAGCAGAAAAATCTTTCTAAAGGTCACATAGTTTGTTTAAATTACTTTGTAACAGCACCAAGTTTGAGAGCCTAAGCTCTGAGGCTTCTGTCTCAGCTGCGGCTCCTGAAACTTCAAGTTCCCATCTCCCTGTTTTCTGTCAGCTAGATGGACAGAGACAGAGGAATCTGGAAATTTGGAATGAGGACTTGGGCAGGAGTTTCAAGGTTTGGCAGTCTGGGCTCCTGTGCTTCTGGCTTTTTTTGGGTGAAAGCCCAAGTGTCCTGAGAGTCCTATTAGAAGTAAAGTTGAGAGTTTTTTCTGGCTCTGGGCTGAATCACTGGGGCTGGGGTTCCTGTGGCTTCAGGGCAGAGAACTGAAATATCAGGAAACTCTGACTCTGGGACAGTCTTAATGGCAGGAGTTCCCCACAGCTGTGAACTCTACAAGTCCAGTCACTGTAGCAGCTCCTCTGGTAATGAAGAAGGAAAGCTGCTGGAATGGTTTCATTAAAGTGTCTTGTGGTTAGTCAGAAGTTTATAAAACCATTATATTTTTGCTTATATTTCTGTTTGTGACGTAACAGAATTTTTTCAGTTGGTCAAAACATTTCTGGTTGGTTCTCCCCACCCTATACTATAGCCCACATAATTTCACGGGGTTGAGAATAACATGTTGCTTGTCTTTGCATACCACAAGTACAAGGTGTGAAAGCTGGTATAGCATGAATGAACAGGACTTGTTAGGATTTTTTTTTGGGGAATATAGGTGCCCAGACAGTCACAGAAAGGTTTTTAGGGTATGCCTTTACCACGGATTTCCCCATGGCTCTTAGAAATCTTCTAACCCAGCTGAAGCCAGCTGAAGCCACCTGGACCATTTGAGTCTGTAAACTAATGGGTCTCCTCTCTGCACAAGACTTCAAAAAACCCTGATTCCCATCTGTGTACAAAAGCTGTATTGGACTGATGTTAACTCCACTTGATTGGCTCATCAGGGATTAAGACCTGCAGATTGTTTTAGCACATCACGGCAGCTGCTAACACAAACCTTCAATTACGTGTGTTCAGTTTTGCAGTGAGGGCTGGTCTAACTAGGAGGCAGATAAAGCAAAGCATTTTGTGAGGGAATGAAGACTCAAGAGGCCCTCTTGCCTATAGCCTGCATACTTTCACTACCTGCTGTAATTCACCTCAACAGCGGGTCTCTATTTATGTGTGTTACAAAGAGACAAAGGAAGCTGCTGTGGGAAAAATCTTTCTTTCCTGCCAGGGACTGTGGTAATCCCACTCCGTACTGCAGTTTACAAGCCACGTGTATGTTGTGCCTTGCTCCAATGTTTGAAGTATCCATAACTTGCTGTAGGAACAATTTGCATAAGATGTCAACAGGGGAACTGTAATACTTAGCAAAGTAGTGAAGGTCTTTCTGAATAACTGATATTGGGCATGCCAGAACTAAATAATGGACTTAAATATTTGTGCCTAGTATTCTTTGTAGCCCGCTGAGTGTGGGGATGGAAATTTTCCCCCGGCAGTGTTAAAAGTAAACTGTCAGGAGGCTCTGCTGTGAGCCCAATGACTGGGATGTCAGACAGGATTCCACAGGTTTTTCCCTGTGTTGATGCAGTGCATGCGCATTTCCCTTTGTTCCATAGATCAGTGTGAGTCAATTCCTATTTGATATGGAAGCTTGGGGAAGTTCTTCCTTGTAGCTTTTGTATAATACATGCTAAGGCACCATGTACAGCATTGCTGCATATTGGGCATATATGCTACATTAACTTGAGGCTACTTTACAAACAATAAAAAAAACTTCTCTCACACAGATGGAAAATAACAGTGGAGTCAGCAACCATTGCCACATATTTTTCTGGTACAGCATATGTCCAATTCATATGTGTGATGCAGCTTTCAGAAAGATGTCTCTAGTTCAGTACCATCATTTATCTTTTGGAAAGTAAGGAGTTCAGATCTATTACAATTGCTCTTCGGTGCATTGTTCTCGCAGCTACCCATGCCCTGGCATACGGGGGAAACACCGTACCTGACACTCATCCTCAGCCCCGTGCGTTATAACAGCCTGCCCCAAATCAGTCACTCTGCCATGTTAAGTGATTCCAAGCGGTGCCGAACGCTGCCTCACGTTCTGGCGTCACACGTGAGCTCTGCAGGCTGTTGTGCACGTCTGTGCAGTGTCACACGTACATCAGGCCAGCGTTTCCAGGTGCCTGCCCAGCCTCCACTGACCTGCGGCTGCAAATGTTACCCTCTCTTTTCTTTACTTTTTCCGTCTCGTTTCCCTGAAGGAGCATTGGGAACATTGTGTTACCAGCCTGAATCCTGACCAGATGAGATCAGTCTGGAGAGGATTAAAGCTGCAGCCTGAGTCCCAGTCATGTAAAGAAAAAGCTGGTGGAAGCAGGTGATTTTGTAAAAAGCTAATTCTTACAGAGGGTATTCTTTGGGAATCTATTACTGAAGTCACTCAGTTTGGCCTGCTTGCCCCTCTTCACACTCCTGTGATGCACAGCAAATTTCAAGCCTATGGGTCTTAGATTATGTACAATAGTGAACCTTTAACAAAAAAAAAAAAAAACATGCTCAGGTTTCACAGTATGTAAAAGGGAATGCCAGCACTCATTTGGCCAGTAGCTTAGGATGTGGCCATAAAGCTGCTTCAGCTGCATAGAATACTGTCAAACCATCAGGTTTTAGGACTCCCTGGTTCTGCAGCCTGATACTATTCTGCCAGGAATGTGGTCTTCAAAAACAGATTGGACTGTGTAAATTCTTCAAACCTTGAGGTAAAGAGTCTATTAACTTTTGTGAGAAATAAATCTAAGTAGGTGGTGGGTTCATGCACAGGTGGCAATGTGTGAGTAATTTCTTTCATTTGACTGTAAGATGCATGAACAAAGAAGATCTTTGGATAAAGATGTAAACTGATGTGGATGCCAGATGAACTTTGACTGAACTTAAGGCCGAACCACATTTTAAAAAATAAATAAATTACCCAGGATAAGGAGAGACAATAGCAGATGCTGGAACCATCTGTTCCTGGACAGCTCTAATAGAAAACTCCTTCTAGTCTATTGCATGTTTCTTTCTCCATTAAATAGTAGTGTTCTCCCTATGAATGTGGTCTGCCTGTGGTAGGATATGAGCAATAACAGCCTTGATTTCCAGGTGAGTTGTCCTCAATCCCAGAACTTCCATATGCAGCCTGGCTTCTGCAGCATTTGAAATTCTGCATATAATCAAGTGATTGAGTTAAGCACTCCATCCTAACCTTAAGGCATGTATTACAATCACTATCAAATGAACTTTAAGGATGAGCTGTACTGCTCCATGTAATTTGTTACAGATGTGAGGGAATCCCTAATTTCCCAAGGAATGGTCACTGCAGACTAGATGTTGTCTGAATGAGGTAAACAGACTGCACTTAACCCTTACGGCAGAGATTTGGTTTTAATTTGGGCAAAAATATGATTTAAAGTCATCACTATTCCAGCTTTTTTAACTTTTCCTACTCCCCATATAATTTTTTAGAATAGGGTCTAAATTGTAAAACAGAATCATAGCATTCCAGGGACTATACAAAATTACAGACTACTTTCTGTGTTTGGGACAAGATTAGTAGGTACAGGTCACCACTCAGATATAGTATTGACTTTCATGAGAGATCAATTTTTTGAGACCCATCCAGTGGAATAATGATACTTAGTGATTCTTAATGTGGAAATACATTGTTTGCAGGACATTGTCTATGTCATGGACAAGTTCTTGAATCTTGCTGGCAAATCAGTCAAATATCAGTGAGAGTCAGATGAGTTTCTATTGCCACTCAACATTTTCTGGAAACTCGGGTCAGCTGGATGTTCACGAGGGAATTCTTTGTTCCAGCAGTCATTTTTTTTCTAATACAGAGTCTGAGATGTACTTCTGTGGAACTGTTTATGATAAACTTATCTGAATATATGTGAGGAAGGAAGGCTCTGAGGACATTTGAATCCTGTGCCTCTGGCAGCTTGAAGGAGCAGAGGGACTGTGTGGGTTGTTCTCTCTGGACCTGTGTTTTTTTTAGTAGAACCTCACACCAAATGTTCAGTTCTTCTGGGAGGTTTGTGTATCGCTCCACCAAGCGTGGCTTTCCAGAGGGTTTGAACTTTAACACCAGGGGCACTTGCATGTCTCAGGAGGAGGTAATCTGTATAGACAAAACTTTGGGAAACACTTCCAAGTGACAGCTGCATGTTCCCTGAGAGTACTGTTGTACCAAGAAATCAGTGAACTAGTCTGGGAGTCTGCACAATCAAATTGTTTTGACAGAGTTGAGTGGGCAGGTAATAATTCTAAATTTTCCAGTATTTTTGGATATGACACAGAGTTTTAAAGTTTTAATACTTATTTGAACAAGATGTTAAAAATGTAATTTCAAGCAGATAGTGTAGTAATTGTGAGTTATTTATCTTTCTGCTTTCCTACAGGAAGGGAGTCATGTAGGACATAAATAGGACACCTCTAGAAAAATGACTTGATGGGGATACATTCCTGTGCTTCCTTCTTACTGATCCTTACTTTAGAGATTTCTAGAATAGGATTCCACACTGTATCTTGAGATCCACCCAGTAGCATGAGAGAATTCTGAAAAGGTGTAACATTTAAATTAATTATGATCTTTTTTTGCATCCTTTCTCAATGCAGGCATCAAATTCACTCACTGATGGGTAGAGCTAGGTAAATATCTTTTATCTGAAGAATGTTAAGATTTATGAATAATAATAAAATGAGACCATAACTGAAAAAATACTGAAGAAAAAAGGAAAGAACAGCAATTAGTGATAAAATAGAGAAGGAAAAGTGAATAATGAAATCAAGGTTCCTTCATATATGCATTATCCTCTCCATTGTGGCTTGATCCAGAGCCCATTCAACAGGTTCTCCTGAATTTCATATCATAGAATCATGGAATAGTTTGGGTTGGGAAGGTCCTTGAAGATCATGCAGTTCTAACCCCCTGCCATGGGCAGGGATACCTATCACCAGACCAGATTGCTCAGAGCCCCATCCAGCCTGGCTTTGAACCCTTCCTGGGATGGGGTAGCCACAGCTTCTCTGGGCAACCTGTTCCAGCACCTCAACACCCTCACAGTAAAGAATTTCCTCATAATATCCAGCCTGAACCTGTCCTCTGTCAGTTTAAAGTCATTGCCCCTTCTTCTGTCTTGATCCTCCCCTCACTGTGAAGATCCTTCTCTTCTGGACCTGAACTTCAGCTGATACTTTATTTCTTGTGAGTGCAAAGATGTTAGCTAGCTATCTATACAGTATTTGTTTACTTCCATGCTTACGTTTCTTTTTATACTCATTAATGTTACATTAATATGGAGTATTTTCAGTCATGCATTGATAGGACAATAAAATTGTTTCATGTACCACTTTACTTTTGAGCCATGGGGAAGCCATGGGTTTTGGTTAGCTCTGAAACAGAAACTATTGCAGTGTATTCTGATTCTTACTTGAGAAAACAGTTCTTTTTAAATCTTTCTTAGAGAAAGATGCCCATTTCAGTGACCTTACTTGTACAATGCTCACAATCCTTATGTACTTGTTCGAAGAGCTTTGTGGAAATGCAAAGCACTTCTTAAGTGCTAAGTATTGTTTATAATAGGAAATTTTTCTTCCACTCCCAAACCTAAACTCTTCCCAGAAAATTATTTAGCCAGATTGTGCTATAACTTTCTGTAGTGTTTAAATGAGAATAATGTTTCATTGCTTCATTTGGCATCTAAGATACAGTCTTTGTGTACGGCAACCCACAAAATAGAAAGGAACACTGCAGTTTGTGTTATTAAATTAGGACATGTAATAAACATGCTTTTTTTCATTGGTATCAAGGGCTCTGTGAAGCTGTTTTGACATAAAACAACAAAAGTTGAGAGATTTTGTGCTTTGTCATACAGGTTTGATGCTTTGTAAGTCACAATTTATAAACATTGTGGAATATTTATTACTGTCCTGATAGAAAAGAGCTGAAGATCTGTTGTATTGATATATGTCAGAAGCACACGAATACTCAAATATTCCTGTTCAAATGAATGATAAAGATTTATTCTTTTTCATAGTTAAAGTTTTGCATTTTCAAAATAAAATGTGAAATACTGTGGAGATGCAATTTCTTGAATTTTCTTTGTTTGTGGAAACGCAGCTTTCCAAAGAGCTGTATTGGTTGATGCTCTGATTTGTTTACATGTCTGTAGAAAGGAGACAATTGGGAATGATGAAATCACTGCTTTACAGGTAGCCAGCACCCTTGGCTGTGTGGATTTTGGCTGAGATGGTGAGGAGTGCTGCAACCCAAGTGTGATTCCACCGCCAACTCATCAATGCTTCATACTGAGAATGGGTAATTAGTTTTCATTGAACACTTTAGCTGACACTAAAAAATATGAGTATTGCTCTGGAACACTATTTGCAGGACCTATGTTCACATTTTGGTACAATGTGCATCAAATATTGACATTTTGGTACAATGTGCATCAAAATTAATTTTATGTTCACATGGTGTCATGGGTAAAACCTGCTTCTGGAAATTTACTTCCTACAGTCATGGTACTGGAATAAGACACGAAAGAGAAAGCTGAATACAATTATTTTTAAAATCTTCATTATGTAAGTTAGTTCAATATAACTCTAGTCTTTTGTTTTAAGCCTGTTGGAAGTTAATTTTCCATTTGTATTTTAAATGTATTTGTATGTTGCCCCACACAGTGGCAATCTGCATTTTATTTTGTCATTTAATTAATATTACAGTAGTCTATAGAATAACATTAGAGTAAATTTTAAGTAAACTAAGGAAATATGGAGATTGTAGACAGAACATTTATTAGGGTACTGTTGTGTATGGAGAAAATGCATACTTCCTTCTATTATTAAATTAAACATCTCTGGGCAGTAATTGAGACTTGCTGAACTCTGGTGTGAACTCTGAGCTGTAGATAATATTCTAAATTATGATTTCCTGGTTTTGTCTTATGAATAGTTCTAAGTAAATTAGTAAAGATTTAATATTATTTTTAAAAAAAAGAAAATGTTAAATTAATAGGTTGATTCATTTACTTATTAGTTGTTTGGGTCTTAATGTAAATTTTAACTTAGTGAAAGGAAAACATAAACCCTTGCTCTCTATGAGATTGATAATTCCTAAATTACTGAAAATCTGCAAAATTCTTAGCTTTTGAAGTGTCCGTGCTATAAGAATTAAAGAAGAAAAAGCTTCATTAAAACCTGTAGCAGAGTCAGTTTTTTGTCCCTGATGTTTGAGGCATGGAAATTCTGTGCTGGGACTTCCTATGATCCTTTTATGGCCACATTCAAGTCCCAGTTTTAAAGGAGAAGAAGAGGCCCATCAGCTGTTTGAAACTGTCACGTCTCAGTTTGAATAATTTCTAACTACAAATCTGCCCCAGGGTCTTTCTGTAAAGACCCTTCTGAGTTATTTTCTTTGAGAGGCAAAAAACCATACCCCAAAAACAGCAACAAAATGCTTTGTGCTCCACCTTGTTCATTATCACTTTAGGATATTAAAGTGTAGTGGCACTTTGGTAGCAAAAGAAAGAAAAGCAGGATGCAATTTCCTTCCACCCTCTTAAACAGTCTTATGATGTCCTCTTTGTTAGCCTGCCTCTGTTGTATTGAATTAGTCTTCTCCATGTTACTTTAAATTCCAAATATAGAAATACTGTTGGTGCTCATAAGGCAGAGTGAACCAGAAAAAGATTACACTTGTAGCCATGGGACTTAAAAAAAAAAAAAAGAAAAAAGGAAACCTTGTGCTGTTTCACCTGTTAACTTAAGACATTTGGTAGACAGGCATGACCACTGAGAGGTCCTTTCTTTGGTGACACATCAGAGACAGCCGCCCTGAAAAGTGCTTACAGAGATGGTGTGGAAACACCTGAGATTCTGACTCTGTCTCTGCCTTAACTGCAGGGAGTGTGCACCAAATCCAAAGAACTCTGAAGTGATTCTTCTTCAGTTTGTTGCTTCACATTCCCTATGTTCTGCAGGAAAGGAGTGTCTCTTTTTTGTTGTTGTTCTGTTGTTGTTGTTTCCCTCCCCAGCTCCCCACCTACCCCACAGAACCAAGTGTTACTCAGTGGAATTCACCTTGCCGAAGAGCAAGACTTTTCAAGGCTCCTGGCCTGCTGCACAAACACAGGCTGCTTGTGTTGTTTTGGCTAACAGTTCAAGTATCCCAGCAAGTCCTACTTAATAAGCTATCTGATAAGGCTTGATTGTGCTTCACTGTGTTTAAATTTCCTGGGGAACTGTTTAGATGATGAAAGTGCTCCAGTTCCTGCATTTGTGTAAAACTCCAAAATTATAAAACACAGCCTTTAGTGTCTCAAGGTCTCAGATGATTGAAATACCAAAAAGATTTGCATATTGAAGTATTTTACTCAGTATCTCAATATTAGCATTGATAATACATTGTGTAAATAATATCTGTTTATGCTTTGCCTTCTGTGTTACATTTTGTTGGTGTGACTGTTAAATAGAATAGTCAGCAATTTCACAGCTCCTTGCAGTGCCAGAACCTACAGAAGGAAAAGGTCATGTATAGATCATCTACTTTTTATCTCAGCAACAGAGATTGTGCCTTGTATTTTTGAGAGATTCTTCTGATTTGCTGAGCTTTAAACAGTATTATCAAATTGTAGGTGGTGCTATTTCTCTTTGGCATTGTATTTCCATCAAATAATGTCTTTTGAAAATGATGTGTCCTCACAGACTGGCAGTGTCTTAACATTCATCTGGAAAAAAATCTGCATTAAACCTTAACTGATCCTGGGTAAGTAGTGAAGTATTCTTGTTGTTACTACGCAGTGACTTTCTCCTATCTAATAGGTCATCCTTACAAATTGTAGAATACAAGCTTCCATTATGTACTTGGCCGGAGCCTTAATTTTTCCGAGCTGTTACTTAAAGGAAAAAAAATTTCAAGCACAGACTATGCTGTGACAAATAAGGAATTCCAAAGGATATACAGGAAACTTGCTGAAGTTAACATGTTTCAGACCTTCCAAATGCCATACTTCTGCACACATTCCTTTACCTCACATTGAAGATATCCAGGTGTGGTTCTAGTGATAGCATAGTTGTAGCTGTGTTTGTTTAGCTTTTTGTTTAAATTTAGCTCTTCCTTTCCCTTCTACCCTGGCATTATTTTCACTATTCACAGTGTTTTTACTTAAATTCATAATTTTGATAATTCCAACTGGACAATTCTGTTTCATTTATTTATGGCACTTCAAGTGAAACAGTTCTGCCTTCATTTCCTGTTTATTTTTAGTTGCTAATTTTCAGACTTTTTCCATCCCCTTGGGTTTTTTTAAATCCTGTTTGGTACAAACCAGGGTGGTCCAACTGGCAGCCCAAGGAACAGTTCCATCTGGCCTGCTGCATTTGCCAAGGAGGAGCTAGGAAATGCCTGTAAGGGCATGCACTGCCCTCACAAGTACATGTTATCTCTTGCTCAGATACGTAACCATGCTTGAAGCCCAACTGTTGTGCCGTGTCCACCCAGAAAAGGGTACTGGCATTTTCCCTGGCACAGCTACTTGTCTAGGGGGATAGTTGTCCTTTCAACAATCTTAAAAGAGGATGCTACAAGTGGGAGCTGCCACCTGTCCCTAAAAGAACTAGGCCGCTGTCATTTTTCCTGGTTAGATTGATAAATTAATAGACAAACTGACACAAACTGTGCTTAAGCCCCAGGGCAGTAGGAGCTAGTTAGAATTTTAATATCAACTTCAACAAAGCTGATGTTACCACTTCATGGGATTATTTCAGGCTTTGCATCTGCCAAGTGTCCTCTGTCAAGTCACTCTGTCTTTTTTCCTTAGGCAAGATGAGCATGATGGTAATTGCCAAACACCGTGCATTGAAAGCATCCTAAGAACCAAGTATATTTTGTCAAATTGACAATGTAATTTCAAAGGGTTTCATTTGGTTACTTTGCAGGTTTCTTTTTGTTGGAGAATCCTGTGCTTTCAGATGCAGATGGGTGCCTCACTTGAAATCAGTGCATCTGCCAACATGCAATTTCTCATAAGAAATTATCTCAAAAGCTGAACTGATCCCATGTACTCCATTATGTTGTACAATAATTGCCTTTTTGTAGCAAAATGAGCCCAAATAAGCATGAGGTCTAACCAGTGCCTCTAAAACAATTATATCACATTTTTTGACGTGTATTCCATTTCCATTAAAAATATAATGTTGAGCAAGAATGGGGCAGACTACAGTTTGGCAAAAGGCTGAAATAAGCAATCAGAAGCAATATACCCCAATGTAAAATGTACATTTACAGTTACCATGTATCATTGTGTGATGACAGCAGAGCTCTGTGGTTTTATTATCCTTACTCAATATACTGTAGCACACAGAGGTGTCAAGAGCATATAGCAAAAAACCCCTCCCTAATATTTAGTCTTACTTTTATACTTATTCCTTTTAGCATCCTGCTTTTCTTTTCAATTGTAGAGAAACACCAGATTAATGTTCGTAACTTACCTCTTTCCAGCGCAACTGCTCTAGTCACTCTGTGCTCATTTATTTTAAAATATTTATTCTGTTTATTGTCCTACTCTGGTCTGTAGTGTTCCCCATTATACCAGGCATCTCCAATTTTGGTTAAAAACACCCCTTATTTCTGATACAGATCATCTCCCCAGGGTGGTTTTTTTTCAGTCTTGATTAATCTCCTTTGTTTTCTGTCTCCTCTTTGCCTGTTCTTTCTTATTGTCTAATCTTTATGCTATCTGTGGCTATGGTGTTTTCCCCAAGTCTTTCTTTCCTTTGCCTTCTTTTCTCCTTTCATGCTCAGCTCTCTCTTTCACAGTGATTTGCCCTTGTCTTCCTTTGGTGTTCACCCTTTCCTCAATTTTCTTCCCATATTCTTCAGTCTGATGGTTCTCTTCTGTTTCTGCTCTGCTCACTTTGCTGCACTGTCCTACACCCTCTTGGTCTTCCTTTGCCTTCCCTAATGTTGTCTTGTATTTGGGAGATGACTGATGATGACAGAAAAGTGGAAGGGAAGACAACAGCTGAAGTAATTTAGACATACGCCAGCTTTCAGAGAAAAGTTTTGTTCAGGCATCAATAACTGAACTGAAGCATCTAACAGGAACAGCAACAAACCCACTGATTTCTTACGGGTAACTGTTCATTAGTGAAACTGAATTTTACTTGATGATTCCAGTCAGCCGTATTGTACAAGGACTACATGATGGCATACTTAGAAAGAGATAAAGTTCAAGTGAGGCAAAACATAGTTATGGTTATTAAGTATACCTAGTAAATAGTTGCAGAGTTCATGTCTTTAGAACTAGTGTTCATGGAGAGAAAAATGGAGGATAAGGCACTGGAGGATAAAAGAGGCTGGTGAAAGAAATAAATACATAAATCAGATGAGGAAACTACACCTGATGTATGAAAAGATGGTGAATCAGAGGCAATAAAGACTTGCAACAAGTCTTTGGAGCTGGCTGAAAACCAGAAAAAGTAGTACAGGACTGAGAACAAGCAGTGATAATTCTGTTACCACAATGGAAAAAACAGGAGCAGTGGAAATGGCAGCAGAACCAGCTGGTACCAGACACACACTATTAATTAAAGCAATTTCAAGAGGGTGCAAAGCTTTATGGATAAGACAATGAAGTCCTAGGAAGCCAATGGGTTTGAAAAGGGGTATATTTCATACTGGTAAATTCTTCCTTGTTTGGCTTGCAGAAAGTATTCAACTAGAGGAATTTAGGTCATAGTTACCCATTGAACAGTGGTTTGTCAAAATTTTTGCATCTTACTGTGATACAAAGGTTGGGCCTAGATTTTTCCATTTGTATTCATGTTTTCTAACAAAAATTTATTCTCAGAGTTGTTACCCTGATTTAATGAAATCACAACCACAGGCAGAATATAGTCAGTCACGGGCATTGCTGGAGTAACAGTCCTCTGAAAGAATCACAAGCCTTTCAATTGCGATATGTGCAAGGACTCAATTTCCAAAATAGAAGATCATTTTAGTAGCTTTTTCAGCAAATCCAAAATTCTGGTCACCTGTCATTGGCTCCCAGAGATTATGATTGGGTGGTGTGTATTGTAATAGTCTGCTGCTTGCTGAAAACCAATGAATCCTCTGTAGTATCTCACATTATTCTCAGTGAACAATCAGATAGCACAACTTTTGTTGCTGGAACTTTTTTTTTTGCTTGAAAACCACATTTCTTGGAAGTCTTATGTTAAAAAATGGTATCACACATCTGATAGGTTTTGTTAAATTAAAATGACAGAGGCATATCCTTAATTAAAACACTACCAAGGTGTGCAACATTTTACAGAAGTTAGATTAGGGGTGGCCAGCATGGCTTCACCAAGGGCAAATATTCACCAAGGGCTAATTGTGCACGACTGAGTCTGCAGCCTTCAAGGGTGGATTAACTGCATCAGTGAACAAGGGAAGAGCTATTGATGTAATCTCTCTGGACTTCTGCAACATTCTTGCCTCTAAATTGTGAAAGACATTAATTTGATGGAAGGACTATTAGGCAGATAAGATTCAGTCAATGGCTCAGTGTCCAAATGGAAACCAGCAATGAGTGGTGTCCCTCAAGGGTCTCTACTGGCACCAATACTGTTTAGTATCTTCACTGTGTCCATGGTGTTTGCATATAAAGAACGAAGAGCAATAAATGTTTTATCTGCTAATTGTTTTCAGCTGTTGTCTGATGGAAGAGAAAAAATAAAATAGATGAAAGTGTTTTCTTTATTCAAAACCAAAGGAGCATTTTATCTGGGGCTAGATTTCATGTTACAGGTTCATTATAGTAGTGTTATTTTGACATGTGAATTACTAATTTTATAGCAGTTTAGAGACAATGAGGGGGAAAGAACAGGCAACACTGAATAGCTGTGGGCACTCAATCTCCAGTCTTACCAATTGTGGTAGGCATCAATTGTCTCAGTATCAGAGTGCCCATGTATGTATATCCCTTATTACTATAATGCATATACCTAAACAATTTGCATGACAGTTTAATCTGTTCAAGTCAATAGCCACTTAATAGAAAAGAAAAAAAATTTGCTTAGCTTCTAAGCCATGAAGTGTTTGGGGCAAGTAGAAGTGAGAGTTATAACAGCCCTTTAATTTCCATGTTATTCTGTCCCCTTACTTGCTGTGAATTAACTTTTTCTTGAGGGCATATAGGGAGTCAAATTTATTCCAGCATACTATTGTAATCTTTTTTTGCAGATAATGAAGTCAGAGAAAATGAGCACAATGTAGACTCGTACTTTTTGTTTGAAGTATTGATTCTATTACATAGTCACAGTTGTAGGAAAGAAATGAAGGGGATTCTCTCCCCCAAGTGAAGCAAATGTCTTACTGGGCCAAGTCGGAGATTTTGTTCTTTGTAAGAAAGCAGAGGGAATGCCTATTTATGGTATTTTGCAGCTACACTGAAGGAAATGTTCTCTTCAGATTATGTTGAGTGGCTCCATAGTATACAATGGTTGTGGTCCCTCTGTTGAGCCAAGAGCCATGTAAGCAACATTTACGCAGACTGGGCCTTAAGAATCTGATCCTCAGACATGAAGACAGTCCTTCATGAGTTTAATATTCTGGGAATTCAGGACTCTTTGCAATATTTTCTCCTGTCTGAATCACACAGGTTACTAAATCAGTTGCTGGTTGTGCTTTTCAAGTTAAGTTCTGTGAGGAAATAACATGTAATTGCAGCTGTCCAAAAGAGACAGAATTGAAATCCATTCTGTACCTCCAGAGTTATTCAAGGTGTAAGTAAAACATGTTTTAGTTCTATGTTCTGGTGCAACAGATTTTAATGGAGGGCAAAGACTTAAGGATTCATCTCTTTCCCAACTAAACATGCTTTAGAAAAGCAGAGACTCTTCTCCTGGCTACCTCTGAACTGACATGGAAGCTGGGGGTATTTCAGTCCTTTTGAGTTCCTGTAGCTCTACATCCGAGTTCCTAGCATGCACCTGTTGTTTACAGGAGTATCAAGCAAATTCTGGGCAATAACTTTATTTTAATTAATTCAGGAATCCTTTATCATAATAGCCCTGCTGGGCAGTAGAGTGTTTTGTCCCAGAGGGCACAGTGTCTGTCATTCAGGCAAGCCTGTCTATCCGTATATGGAGCTGTGTTGCTCCAGTTAAATATACCTCAGTTGAGCTGACAACACAACATAGCTTTGTGGTTGCATAATCAGTGTTTTCCCCTTTTGCTTTGTTTGTGACCTCTAGCCAACCCCTGCTTTGAGTAACTAATTTCCATGTGGGATTTTCTATGCAATTGCTGCTATATTAAATGAGTTTTCTGCAAGCAAGAAATAATATATTTTGTGAAATTAGCTCTTTTCTATGCCCCCCACAGAAACAGCTGTGAACTTGAAAGACTGAGAGCAAATCCTGTTTTGTCATGAATGCCTATTCCTCAGAATGCAGGAGACTTTAGGCCTGATTGCTCATACGGTTTTGAGGTGCTTATAGAGCTTGAAGTGTGAAAAGCAGAGATCTTCTTGACTTATGTCACTGTTGTAAGAATTCAGGTCTTCTGGCAGACTTCAGAGGCAGAACAGTTCCAACAGAGCAGTCTTCCATTGCATGAGTGAGACTTTGCTTTCTCTTCCCTCACCTTTCTCCTGACAGAGGCTGCTCCCTCAAGGGCTAAAGTCCTGTTTCTTCCCTCAGGATCTCCTCTTATTCAGCTCAACAGGGACTTTTAAATTCACATTCAGAGGAGAAGACTAATCTTTGATTTTGCTTCATTTCAGGGTCTGCCTTTTGGAGGAAATGAAGCAGAAGTCTAATGACAATATCCTTATTCAAACCTAGGCCTTAATTGTTCCCTAAACACTATACTTCCTGACTATTGAGTGAAGCAGGGATCCCAAATACCTTCATGTTAAAAAAAAAAAAAGTCGCTTTTTTTATGCACACAGGAAGCAATTAAAGATTATACAGGTGAAGTTAATGCTGACCTGTTTTAAACTTTGAGTAAGACTTTGCAGCATATTTTATCTAGATTTTAATGTACCATCTTATCTGACAAGGTAGAATGTAGTAAAGGAAATAAGACCTTACTGAAAAATAGAATTGTTCTTAGGTGGAGGTACACAGGCTGCTATCTTGGTATTAAATAGAGATTTTACTGACCTGTGGTAGAGGCTTCTGTGTGTCTTCAAATGAAATATTTGGCAACAGCCGTAAGCTGTCATCTCCTTTGTGGGTTGACCACAGTGTGGAGAAGACTCATGCAGTTCAGCAGTGACTTTCCCAATAGGATACCTACAGCAGAGGAATCTTAAAAATTGAGAACTGTGTGTCCTGTTCCAGGTTCTTGTGGGAAGTAGTTGTACTTAGTATTACTAAGTTGGAATTAGTAGTACTAATTAATATTTTTCATACTTTTCTCAGCAGTTTTCCCCTTCTGCTTTTCTCCTGTCAAGTCTTCCCATACACTTTTCAGTCACTTTTTTATAAGCACTACATCTTCCAACCCAAGTGATTCTTTTTCTGAGCTGTGTGTATAACAAGAAGAACATTGAGAACACAGGAAGACTGTTTGCCTCTTTTCTGTTCCAGTGCCCAGTGCCATAATTGTTTCTGGCAGCCATGAGGAGCTGTTGCAAGGAAAAGCTCTGTTCAGTCTGGAAGACAAAATGTGAAAACAGGCTCTGTGAAGAATGTTGCTTGATACCCTCTAGCAAGCTTTCATCGAGCACGTGCAAACTCCTGATTTTTCTCAGAAGTTTAGAGCATGTCTGCACAGGGTGAGACTGCATAGTGACAGTGAAAAGGATCCTGCCAAATTTTAAGTCCTTTCTTCAAAGAAGGAAGATTGAAGACCCTCTCAGTGAAACAGCTGTAAGAATTTTTTAACACAGGCAGAAGTGTATAATGAAGCTACTTTATTGGTTCTTTTAAAGAAATGGGGTTAAATCCATTAAATTGAAGTGTGTAACCACACACAGATTTAGAAGACTCCTAGAGGAGCATTATTTGCCTGACATCACAGAAAGTTCCAGATTCATCTATATAACAGGACTTCCTAGAAGAAAACCCAACCTTTTTGGGGGAGCCAGAGTTGTCACATGTATCTGACAATCTGCATGAAATAAAGGTTGTCAGACAAGCTAAAGCCTAGCTGACACTTGGTCTCATTTTAGGAAAGAAATCAAAAAGGAATGACTTACCCTGCTGTTCAATAAATGCAACTGTAAATGAATTCTTTCATAGCAATGGGACCACTTTGCATTCCTTGAAACCTCTTTGGCAATTCATAGTGTGGTCAGCTTCAGTATCTGCAGAGAATGTGTTAGATCTTGAGTATATCTTGATCCTTTCCTCAAGTAGTCAGGTAACACGTAAATGATTTGTAATCCCTTCCATGGCTGAGGACTGCTCTGAAAGCTACCTTTGATAGCCAGGTTTATTGAGGAATGGTACAGGAGAATTTCAGAGGGAACAGAAGAGCAAACCCCTGTCTATCTGATTAATGGCCGAGGAGACTAAAAGGACAAATTAACAACCTAACATCTTCTGCTGGCCATTCTGAAACCACACTGTCATTCAAGAAGAGACAACAAACAAGAGCCCTGCCTAAGGCAGGCTGGATTGTCAAGACCAGTACCTCATCCTCTGTTTCTTCTGAGAACAGTGCTGCACTACAGTAGCCCTAAAATGTATGAAGGGTGGGAAACGAAAACTATTGAACTTTTCGCCACATCATGACCCAGGTTTTTCCTCACACCCATGCAAATTGCATCCAAATGTTTATTGTAACCTCCTTTGGCTCAGACTGTTCCTTTTCCCTATAATGTCATATTCTTTGCTCTCTGGACTCCAGGTTCCATCAGCTCAGTGTGCAAATGTTTCAGGAAGTAATTAGAAAGCTATGTGCTCATTACTACCATGTAAATTAGATCACAGCTCACTCTCCAGATAATTCATATAATCAGGCACCTCCCTTTCTCAGGTCCTAAAGGAAAAGTATCATTTTAAATTGTCTATCATTAGTAAGTTCATTTAGTTTCTGTTTGATTTTAGTATGTTTTTAGTGAATTAAACACTTTTAATTTGAAGAGAGATTTTAACTGTGTGGAATTAAAGCCAAATTCTGGTGACTAGCAGCAGCAGCAATCTGTGAATTACTGACATATACATTTAATATCTCCCTTGAGAGCAGGAAAGTTCTTCAAATGTTGAACCTGGCTTAAATAATACAAATTCATATGAGTGGTGAAAATTCTTTGGCTAATAATGTTAGCCTGATCTCTTCACTTCCAATTTAATCTGGAATATTTGGAATAGTTGTTAATAGTAAGTTGATTGATTTTAATATCTTATTAAGCAGAATGGTTTGCATCCTGACACCTTAGAACTGACTAGATTAATTTTCTCAGCTTGATGTAAACAAATATATTTTCATCAAGCAACGTATTATGTTCCTTCACCTACCTGGTTTTGCTTGTTGCACTAAGAACTAGCAAAAGGCCTGGCTATTTTTCTTCTCTGTTTCTACAAAAACTGTTAAGGAGGAATAGTATTTTTTCCCCCTGAAAATGCTACTTCATGATCACTTTTACTAGGAATGAAGAAGAAAGAAAAAAATGAATGAAAAATATGAAAAATAAGGGAGCACTGGGATTGGGTTGCAGAAAGCTGAGTTTTAAGTTCCTGCTCTGACATTAAAATAAGGACACTGACAACTGATGCCTTTTGGCTGTTCTGGACTCTGTCTTCCCTGCTTTTATGTGGGGAAACTTTGAAACTTCTGGGGTTAACTCTAATGTGGGGAAGAAATATTTTTGAGATTTCAGAGGAAAGGAACTGTTTACCACCCAGATACAATGTCCAGAAATAGTGTGAAGCAAAACAATTGTCATCAGCAATCATTCAAAGTAATTTCTTGTTCAGGTTTGAAACTTCAAGTTCTTACCCACAAAATAGGTTATTGATGGGATGGTCCTTCTCATTCCTTTAAAGAAATGGAACTATTTAGTTTAATGGTAATGGAGTCCTTAGGAATAAGAAATGGAATTTAACATGAAAACTGTTAGGTAGTGCAGCCAGTACATTGGGCTTTTTATCTCTTTTTTCCTTAGATGCATCTACTTTATTTCTGTGTAATTTGAAGGCCTGGTCTCTCTTTACCTGAATGTATTGAACATGTATGTCTATCTCTTTGCAGAGAGAAATAAGCAACACTGCTCTCACATCCATTTGATCCTGGTGATTTATATTCAAGTCAAGGCCTGCAGTAACTTCTACAGGTTCTCTTATTCTCCTGCCATTTTCTTACGCAGCCAAACCCAACTTTTCCTTTCTTTACAAAGTAATTGTTCACCTTTCTTATAGACACAATCACATTTAATATTTAGCCTCCTAAAATATTTGTTTTGTATTTTATTCCTTGAAATTTTGTATTTCCTTGTATTTTACCGTCCAAAGAAGAAGTATTGTGATTCCTGCCCCAATTTTAAGGAAATAACCCAACAATGCACTGGTGTTAGGTATAGTAAGGGAAAAGTAATGCTTCATGTGTTTATAAAACTTAATTGTGTATGTGATCAGGATTACATGTTAGGGTGATATCAGGATTTCATACTAGCTGTCTCCAAGGGAAAAATAAATAAACTTTTCAAGTTTATAGTAGCAGCAACATGGCAAGTGCTGCCAAGTCAAGAAGTCTTGTTAAATGCAGGCAGGACCAGAGATGTGTAAATGAAACCTTCACATCTAGCACAATGTAAAAGTACCCAAATACCTGTATAAATAAGCAAGTTTAACTACTGGCAGAAATTCCAGTCATTGGAACAAATAAGTCACGCTCTTTTTTCTTTTTGCTGTTTTGAACCCACATGGAAACACAGAGGAGGAGTTGCCTTGGTGGAATGCAGGCTGGGAAAAGGCAAACATATATAAATAAATGGAAGGAATTGGGACAAGAACGAGAGAGGCATGGACAGTGGGCATAACAGAGCTTCAATAAGGGATAAGGAATGAGAAAAAGCCTGGGAGGTTTTGATGGAGTAAACTTGGTCCCTCATGTGTTTACATTTAATTATGAGATTACACTATTTTTCCACAGAATTCCTACCTCATGCAGGATGCACTTAATGAGCAGCTATTAAATATATTGCTTTGCCCTTATCATGCATGGCTCCAAGCCCTACTTGTTACAGACATTTCAAATACTTGTTCAAACACAGAATTATTCATTTTTTTTTCTGAGATTTTTGTAAGGCCTCTGTCACTCTTAGCTTTTTAAGTGGGGTTGTACCAACAACACTAATTCCAGTGTTTTCTAAATTTTCAATGCTTCAAGTCATAGTCTCAATATATCAATTTTTGTTGTGTATAATTAAGCATATGCATTTATATATATATATATGATATAATGTGAGCAGCAGACTGATGTGTGTTACTGAAGGACAGAAAGTTGCTTTAATTTTCATTTTATAAGGACAGAAAGTTACATGAGGGCATGAAGAACTCCAGAAATGACTGGCAATAAAAGAAAGCAAAGCTATTCCTTACTAATTTTAACCATTGTGTTGCATCACGTAGTTCTGCAGCAGATTAGTCATCACACTGAAAGGTTGATGGAAATAATAGTGAAAAGCACTTGGCGGACTTTGAACATCTATGAGGTAATCCAGTAGAAGTGACAAATGACTTCTGGCATTTAAAGGTGAAATGGAAAAACTACAGCCAGAAACCCTGACATTTCTGACTCTTTTATGGTAGTTGTTTTGTTTTTTTTTTTTTTTTTGCTTGGAATATTTTAAAATTCCTGATTGCAGTATGTTGATAACGGTGCAGGTTCTAGGGGTCTGTTCTGAAATTAGGTAGCGTACAAGGATATCAGTTATAGTAAAGTAGTTCTGTGATTTTAATTATTTTTAGGTAGTGTAGTCTAGAGAGTCCATGGGAGAAATAAGTGAGATGAAGTTCTTGCTGGAATGGCTAGGAATGTGATATTTGAGGGAAGGAAGCTGGCGATTTCTAAATCTCATCAGTGTATTGGAACAAACTTCTCCCTAGAGCTATATAATATCTGACAATAGTCTTTACGATTCCTTGAAAAAACTTACACTGATTTTTCAGCAGAGCTCTGCAACAGCATTTTGCAAGGCTGACATAAAATTATTGACTGGCTCAAATTGGTGAAATCCATGTTGACCATCATATAGTTAAGAAGAAAGGAGTAAAGAAGAGCATTTGTACTTATTTTTCTTCTTTTAGAAATAAAATCGTTTCAACAGATAGGAATAATGCATTTCTAGAAAATTACTGCTATGTGTCCTAGGCAACTGCCTGGGACATTACATGATTACATTACCTGATATGTCTTTATTGTTTCACATATGCAACACCCATTTAGATTTACCTGTTAGGACCTTCAATGGGGATAAAAATTACAGGAACAAATAAAACGAAGCATATGAACAGTGAGGAAGTAGATGAAACTTGTACATGAATATATTAATTATTGCTGGACAGATCAAAACAATATATCTCAATTTTTTTCAATAATGTATGACTAGTATGTATATAGTAACAATCATTTTTAAGGGACCTGACATAAAATGAGAATAAAATTTTTTTAACATTTTCATTGTGTGATGAAATGGCAATACAGGTATTTTTGTTAGGTTAGGTTTAATAACAAATTAATGTTAATAATGTTAATGTTTATGAAGCAGAAAAGAATAGATAAGGTGCAAAAATTAATCTCAAAGTTCCCTTTTTCAGTAAGATCCTTTTTTCAGAAAGGCAAATGTAAATTGTATTAATTTTAATAAACAGGTGATTCAGTGCTTGATAATGTGATATATTAATTTCTTATTTGTACATATTAACCGTGTCACATCAACAACTACTTACTTGACCATTTAGTATTCAAAGTGCTGTTCTGTTGAAGATGGTGATCAATATGTTCAACAAAGTTCCGTGTGATTTTAGGGCTGCAGTTTCACAGTTGGTTGATTTAAACCGGTTTAAATCTATTCTGCTACTGTCCCACCACTTTTCCACTCCAGGCAATGGGTTATAATGCCTTTCTTCTGCTGGCACCAACATTCAGGCAGCTGTGTAATTGGTTAGATCAAAAAGCTGATCTGCCTGAAAACTAATTAATTAATTTTTATAGTTTTCAGCTGAATAGAGTCAATCCATCTGATCCAGTGCTGGCACAAAAGAGGGGCCAAGGGCTTAATGAAATAGGGAGTACTTTCCCTTTTGGTGGCAACATGGCCATGGATTGTGAAAGAAACTAGCTGTGAAACTGCGCCTGAATTGTGATCAACAGCATGGTCTACAGAGGATGGAGAAATAAAAAATGAACTAACAAGTTGTAAATGGGTACAGCATAATCAGTGTAAGTGTTGTAGGAAACTGAAAACTCTGTTTTGAAGTTAATGCACTGTATCATGGAGTGAGGAGGGAGTATTTCTTCTCTGTGAGCCTACTCCAGTTCTCTTATGAGTCCATAGAAAAACTATCATGTTTTTAATATAAGATGGGTCAATTTTATGTTTGAACATGAGTCAAATTGAATGGCTGAAAGAAAATAGTAGTGACAAATTCACCAAGGGAAAAAATCTTCACTGAATATCCATAAACCACTGAAATGGTTAAATATAGTTATTTGAAACTTAATGTATTAACAAAATAGTTAATGAATTTGGAATGTAGTGTGGCTTGGTGTTTGAAAAAATATTTTAAAGTTTACTTTATTTGGTTACTAATTATCACAAAAGTTATACAGGATTACTACTGTGTCCTGGTCAAATACGTGCTATAATTCTCTTAAATTCTGATTTCTGATGCAAATGCTTTGTTTTGCTTTTCATTGATACTTGTTTTAAAATTAGTTCCTTGAGCATAATAGAAGTACTTGTTGAGACAAATGCAATATAGATGGTATCACAGACAGTTAATTTCTTCATTGAATATAGCTTCATGGATGTAAAGAGATTGTAGTATTTATTTATCCCAGAAAATTTCAGCCTGCTTCTAACCATCAAATTTCCAGGAACATTGGAGAGGGCACTAAAGAGACAAGGTTACCGCAGTGTTTTAAAAGATAAGGTATATATTTTTTTCAATATTGTATTTTCAGTATAGCTTTCAGTATATTTTCAGTATAGCTGAGTGAGTAATTTTTTTCCTAGAAAAGAGTCTTGAAATTAATATTAGGATTCTCTCTTTAGCTAGTTAGGTGAAGGTTAGTAATTAAGTCTTGCTATCCAAGTCATCTGCATTTTTTCCTCCTCTTGACCTTAATCCCACTTCCCAAGGATGCAGTATTCATCTAATTCAGATAGCCTTGCAGAATTAGATTTACAAAGTCCTCTCGCCTTCTAAGTTGCTTTTTTCACATTCATTCGACTCTCCCCTGCCAACTTAGCCTTCTGTCCTCCACCCATCCCTGTTTTGATTCATTTCCCTCATGCCGTGTGCCTAAATATTGCCCAACCCATGTGGAAAGTCCTTAATTCTTGTCAAGACAGGGTCATGACTAGCCCACCCAGGAAGATCAGAACCATGGCTCTGAAACTGGAACAAGGCTTGCCCACTTTATAGTATAAACGCCATTTATTCCCTCATGCTCATCCAGGCCTTTGGGTCAGCAGACAGTTGGAGCAGAGGCACAGAAGGCATGTGTTAGGAGAGATGGGATACAGTGGGAAACAGCACCAGATTTATCAGGGGCACACAGGGACGATGCAAGGGGTGAGTGGGGTAGTGAGACTGACTGTGACACTGTACACAAGAGCAGTAAACTGATGTTAGAGGTGTGGGACAGGAAGGGTCAGTGGGTGAACTGTGCAGGGGAAAGAGGTCTTGTAAGTTAGCCAGTATGTTTTCCCTTAGTTAAGTCTGGGTGTTTGTAGGAGCTGGGGAAACAAGCTTGGCAGAGGACCAGCAGGCCACCTACTCCAGCTTTCTTACCCCATGGGGGAGGCATGAATTGAAAAGAATTACTGAGCAGACTGAGGCTATGCAGGGCTTAGTTGTGGAACAGGCCCACCCTCAGTTCTGTGATGCCTTTGGCCACCTCCATCCAAGTCTTTGATGAGTGTTTTGTCCTTGGTCCACTGGATTCTTTAACTGCACAGCCTAATAGTCCATTGACCAATCCATGGCCTGTAGGATACTTGGAGAATTTAAAAGGCTAGTGAATAATAAGAAGAACAAATCAAATGCCTTGGGGATTTGAAAAACTGAAAACTGACCACACAAGAATTTTGAGGAAAGGAAACTTTTTGAGGATGGTATTGACAAGCAGCAGGACTTGAATAAATATTAGAAAACTCCATTAATCCCAGCTGTGCCTTCACCAGTGGACATACGGTATGAATATAATTACCGTCTGTAATACCAACCTCTATTTTGCATACCTGGGTCTCGTTTCTGGGATCTGCGTAGAATCTGTTCCAGCCCAGCCTCAAGATATGCTTGAGACAAGCACAGTTCTCTAATAGCTGACATCTTTCTTAGTGCTCTCCAGGCAGCGGCCATTTCTGACTATTCTGCTACTCTGTTCATATGCTCTCAGGTAGCAAAAGTATGTTTTGCATAGCAGGATTATTTCTTAGGCACATTTTACTAGACAACAACTTCTGTGGCTTATCCTCATCAGAGCCTGAAAATATCATCCACCAAGTACTATTGTTCACAGCACTTGATGGGCCTGATGCTCTCAGAGATCTTTTCCAACCTGATTGATTCTATGATTATGTCCTTTCCAACCCAAACCATTCTATCATCCTATGGCTTATGGTAAATTGCTAAACACCTATTTTCTGGAGAAGAATGAGAAGAGGCAATGGTCATGCTGAGGAAGCTGTCGTGATTTGTTAACTTAAATGTCTTTGGATTACATCACACAGGCCAAACTTTGTGGCTACCTACATGTATGTTGTTTTACAGATATTTCTGGTTTTACCTGAGAGAACGCATATAAAGCCTGGGAAATACTCAGATCTATGTCTTCAGTAGTTTTCTTAGGTGGGCTTCAGTTCTGTGGGATGAGAAGTCTAATTTCTGAAGTCTGGTTATCACAGTGGGCTTTACACAGAGCTGCAAAGTTCTGGTTCAAAGGCAGTTACCTCATTCCAATCAGGCTCTGCTATTTATTCCTTTCCAGAGTATTGTGTCCTGTGGCGTCTGGCTAAGTAGTATAAGTTCCTGTGACACCCTTTGAAGTCCTTAGCCTTTCTAATTATTGCCATGAAGTGTAGAATTAACTGGACCATCTGGCCCTAAATATTTGGCTCTCCTACATGATATTTGTGACCTGGAATAATCAGAGAAGTGGCTTTTTTGGCTATGAAGTGGCTAACCTCAGTTTGCTGTCATTGTTATTCGACAGATTTATAGACCTTAATTTTGGTCATCTTATCTGTGCTTTGTGTGGAGGATGTTCATAGGAGTTTATTAGAAGTCTATTTCAAGAAACCTCCTAAGAGAATGACGCCATGTACACCAGAGATCTGGTTGTTTCCTCTCAGAGCTCACTATCTAAACCACACAGTTCATACGGAATTACCATAGGGAATGAACAGCAGGAACCAAAGGATGACAGGGATGAGCACAGGAACTGTACATTGTACAGATATAAAGAAAGGCTAGGGAGAAGAGACAGTGTTCACAGCTCTGCTCACAACTAGAATACATGAAAGATGAATGTATCAAGGGAAAAAGTAAATGCTTTCAAGGAGCCTATAGAATAAATTTCCTTACTAATTATGAGAAATCCTATTGCTTCAATCTACTCATGATAGAGGATAACTGAAAGGTGCAAAGCCCTTCTGAATGGACGAGGGCTGGATGAGGTGGCCTTATAACTGCCAGCTGTAATATCTCAGCACACGCAGTGCAGCAATACTGGTAGGAACTGAAGTAAGAAGAAGGTTCACTACAACTATTCATGGCTGGCTCATCTCTATTAAAAGTTGGAACAGAAGGACTTGCAGAGTGAAGGTAGTATGCTTGACCAATATTTGTGGCATGCTCACTGAAAGTACCGAAAGAATGTTGCCCTATTCCATTGCAGCAATTTGTAGTACATCTGGGTTTTTTCCTGCCTGATGTATTGAACTTCCCATTTGATTTATTTGGAGGTAAGGTGTGAAAAATATTTTAAGTTGTATTTTAGGCATGATAGGACTCCCAGTTTGGCTTGGAAAATTTATTTCAGTCCCTTTAAGCTATGCTCCAAGATGGAAGGTAAGAAGTGTAAAGGGCTTTTTTCAGAATTAGTTTTGAGACATGAATTTAATATCTTCCATTCTTTGGCATTTGCCTGGAGCTTCTCTGTTTATATCATAGGATACACTGGTACTGTTTTAATTTTTGTCTGGAAAAGTAATTCTTGTTTCTTTTTACTGAAATTGAACTGATGGAAATTATTGCTTATAAAGTCATGCAATTACTAATTACTGGTGTAGATGATGGAACAGTGTGTCTCCAATTTTCAGGAGCTTGAGGTATAGTCATGTCAAACAGTAATAATACAGTTTAGGTAAGTAATACATCTTGAAGCCTGTTTCTCTGTTCCTGACTAGGCTTGATTATTTTCAGTAAGACACGTGCTTAGGCAGTAGCACTGCAACATCCAGGATTTTAATAATTTACTCTTCATGTTATGTTTTTTAAGTAAATTGCAGTAAGAGAAAGTGCCTTAAAATTTCTGTTTCCTTCATTTCATTAGGAATGCTATTTTAGTGTGAATGCTAAAACTTTTAATACTTGCTTTCAGAAAGAGTATTATGTGACAAACCAAACTATTTAATATAGTTTGAGACAGCATTTCTATGGACAAAAATTAAGATAAATGTTTATTTGGCTCCATTATAAACAAATGGGCTTATTGCTCTACGAACTGTGGCAAGACAAACTGACAGTACCATGTTTTTGACATCAGTAAATGCTGTAATTCTGTTTTAGTCATGTCCCTGAAAACTTGAGTTTCTGGAACATTGGCATTTAAATACAAAGCAAATGGTTTCTTTGAAATACAGCATATACTTTTGTGGATGACAGGTTGGAATCAAAATCTGTTGTTTATGTGAATGAGGACCTTCAGCACAGTAATTATCCAACTGTGATCATACAGTTTTAGTCTTTAGTCCACATAGGAGCATTTGTACCCAGGTGTGTTCAGTGTGCAACATGGTGCTAACTCCAACAGGTTTAACCTAAAAGCACTGAAAAAAGGAAAAAATAAAAAGAGAGAGAGGATTTTAATCACCTTAACTTTGATTATGTTGTCAAGCCTTCTACGATGTAGTTGTCCAAATACAATTGTCCAAACAAAGCAGAATATTAAAGACAAGGATTTAAATATAAATTAATAGCCAGAGACACTACTGCCAAAAAGCAAATATAATTTATGTCCAAAATAAGTATGTACATACACAATATATCTGTGTGTCTTTGAACACAATTTTGCAACTCTGCTGAGTCTTTTCTATGACAGTCTCTTAACCAGTGATATATAGCCACAGGAATGGCTCTTTGTGTGAATTATAACTTTGTATGGCATTGTCTTATCCTCTTCATAACTACTGGTATTTTGGAGCTGTCTGTGAGGGAGGTAGGAATGGTGTTCTGAAGGCACTCAAAAATTGTTATTCACATTAGACAAGTTGGCCTAAAAGCATGTACAACCTCTGAGCTCAAATAGAAGTTTACACACTTCAGATATTGAAATAAAATATGTATGGAGACCTACCCAAGTAGATGAAGGGTAGACTTCAACAACACATGCTATATGTACCAAAACATGGAAGAAATCCAGTGGCCAGTTACTGTTCTTCATTTTGGAAAAGTTACTTGACTAATCCCTAAGAAAGGGCAAATTTATATTTTAAGATGGATTTGCTGCACGAAATGTTTTCAGGTGACAGGTGACACTTATTTGTAAATTTACATTTACATTTGTAAATGTAGTGGCTGAGATTGTTAAATATGTTTACTTGACATAAGAAGTATTAGTAGAGAAGAATTAGTATGTCTTGACTGTTACCAATGTATTTGTAATGCAATTGTGAAAGGAGAGGCCAATCAAATGTAATTTTTATCATATTGATGTTTTCTGGTGAGAGGAAAAGATTCAACAAATGTGTAAATATTGTAATGGAAGGAAATGGGGAGAGGGTAACGTTCGATATTTGCCTCTGTGACAAATTTCAAGTAAATAAGGTGTTTAGAAACATGACAACTCATGTGAAATCCATCATGTTTGCTCAAAAACACTTTAATGAAATGGACTTAATTGTAAGACAAGCAGGAAAAGTCTTGTGATTTTCATTTGCATTTAAACACTAAACCATATTTTCTATATTCTTAACTTTTCTAGTTTAATTCCTTATTCTTTGTCTGGTGATACTTAACTGGAAAAGGTGTTGGTGGTTTATTATCATGGTATTTAATGCATTAATGATTTCAATGTTTTATAGTATTCTATAAGAATCGGGGTTTTAAAAAACACAATATTTGCTTATAAGAGGTATCAGTGGAAGAATCTATTTCATAAAATAAATTAAAAGATATGTCAGCTGTACCATTTTTTACAGCCACATTTAAAGATTTTTTATAAGCTGTTGGAAATACAGAACTAAAATACATAAACAATTAATAAAATATGGAACATACCATGAATGCACATCACTGAAACTCTGTAAAATGTTAGAATGAATTATTTTTTTGCAACTTGGTGTGACTTTTGCTTTGGAAATCATGCATCACTTTTCTAGTTTTGACTGAAATGAGGACCACCCTGAAGCCAAGCTTAATTGAAATAAATCCCTTAGGAGGCTCTATTTGTCACTTTGTTGTAAATTTGGCAGCTAAAAAGACATAACAAAATATGCAAATTAGAGGTAAAATAAATTTTATATTAAAAATTAATTTGGAGTATTGAATTAATTCATCATTGACAACTGATTCTTTGAGGAGATAGAAAATTACTTAAAAATAGTTGTGCAAAAATTGCCAGGGAACGTGGTACTAGAAGATGCAGGATTTCTCCACACCAAACTTTAGTAGTTTTTTTCATAACAAAACACTTCTGGAGAGACAAATACTGTTAGTAACTTAAACCCATTAATATTTACCAACAAGCATGACTCTTCATCTGTTTTCTTGTGTTGATAAAGGAGAGCCTCTATGAATAATTTCCATGTAGGGAAAAAAATTATCTCAGTATGTTAACTGTCCTCTATTCAGAAGAGTTTTGAAATCTGAGCCAATCACTGTCAGGCAGTCTTTAGATTATCGCTTGATACAGAGTGTGATGTTAATCTCTGTTGGATGCCTTTATAACCAATAATTGGAGTTTGGAAAAATATTATTAAAAGTATGACATCACTCTGACTAAACATCATGGAGATGTTGGTAATAAATTGTTCCAACTTTTGTATCAGTTTATCAGTATGAAAAAAGAGTTCTTTGGTTGCTGCTACATACTGTTGTTCTATAAAAAAGAAGCAAATTGTGAAAGCATTAAATGTTAATAGGAAAGTATTTTTTAAATGAAACTTTACATTTTGTTTCCTTGTGTCAGCACAATTTGATAGATCTAATTATCTTTTACTGATCATGTATGCATTTTGTATTGTTTTCTTGTCACGCCAAGAAGATGAAACAAGGTTTTCCCGTCTTTACTGCTCACAAAGCAGTAATGCAGCAGGAAACTTGAAAGAATGCATGAAAATGAGGAAGAACACTCAGTTCAGGTGTTTGGATCTTGTTTTGATCTTCAGAAATGTTCACAAGATGCAGAAATTCTTGTTCTTCATTGCTCAGTAGCAAGAGAACATACTGTACCCAGGCTGCTTTCAGCTTGCAATGTGGACTTACTGTAGTTACTTCTTCCTTCCCTTGCTCATCTTTCAAAAATGTATCACAGTTCACGACAGCACTCTTACCTATTGTTTGACAGTTCACAGTTATTATAATTTTACTTTGATAGTCCACCAAACCCTTTCCAAGAACACGTGTGAAATATTTACATGGATGTTCCACGTAGAAGTACTTAAGGCAGATATTTCAGAGTACTTTCACTGTTTTTTGGCTCTGGCTGGATGCTGTTTTTCCCACTATGTGCTTTGTCATATTTTGCATGACACTCTTTTTGATGGCAATGTGCACCTGCACATTTGCTTGATCGCAAAGTGCAAGTTTTGCTTACATTTTTGATCTGTCTCCCACGTGGTCACCAAGTTAAAAACAGATTCTGTACATGATTACTCCTATTAACTATTAAAAGGATTTAGTAGTTCAAGAAGTAAGAAGAAATACAGTTGGAAGAAACAAAGACAATTGTATTTATGTTTGTCATGTACACATCTGAAATAGCTGCATTATAAATATTTTTTGATGAAATACCTCTTGAAGTGCCAGACACAGTAAGAATGGTCCTAGGAGCAGGCTGCCGGAACAGTGATAACTGTTAAGGTTCTAGGCCTACAAAGTGACAAGCTGCTGCCTACTTGTCAGAGACAGATAGACAGTGGTGGCCAGCTTTACAATGTCCCTAAGAGACCGATATGGCCTGGGTTAGGAGTTTGAATTGTAAAATGCCCTTGAATTCTCTGATTAATACTTTCAGTACAGGAACCTTGTGAAGCAAACTCTGCTGTTTACTCTAGTGCCTTCCCATTCAAGTATGGGACTATCTTAATTCCAAATCACCTCACAGAAAGAAATCACAACTGCACTCGATCAGACATTGCTCTGGAGGGAGATGTAATGTAAGGAGGTTGTACTGCTAGGGAGATTGTGAGAACAATGCATCTCCTGAGATGTGTGGTAAAGAGTATGCTGAGATAACAGTAATTTTACAACCTACTGTTACAACAGCTTGCAGTCATAATTTTTGTGATATTTCATGGCCTTAATAAAATGGCAGGATTAAGCTCTTAACCATGTTTTTGCTTTCTTTCTGTACTTTAAAAGCAAAGTGATACACATAGTGATATGTTCAAATTACTTGTAAGAACAACATCAACCCTATCAGTTAAAATGAAATAACAACCATAACTCCTGTCTATTTTAATGTGTAAGAGCATGAGAACTGGTAATTATTTATTCTTATGTATAAACTTATGTTTGGGAAAAAAGAATTACAGTTATACTGGAGTGATTTGAAAAATTGTTACGACGTTTATGTTCACTGAAATTACAGGAGCATTTTCAGGCAAGTCATTAGTTTTTAGAATTTGCAGTCAGTTCATCCCTGGAGTACCCTGCATATGTCACTTTTTATTCTGGTGATGAAACATTATTTGGTAGTTTATGTCAGCAATAAGTTAAGTTCCTGTCTATTTGCACTGCACTGACTGGTAGCTGTTATCCAGATAAACCCAGCAAAAGTATGAGGATGAGCTCTGCTCCTTAGCCAACTTAAAACTGAAAGTCAGTTTACTTGCCATTCCTAGAGTTCCATTAGAACTTTAATGTATTAAAATGTAGACTTAGAAATAAAACTTAATTCAATGGATTTATCATTTGGACTCAAGGATCTCGGAGGAGTTTTCCAGCCTAAATGATTCAGTGATTCTATGAATCCTTTTGTTACCAGCTTCTTAAGGATGAGCCTACTTCATTCCCAAAAGCAAGGCTGTGGGATTAGTCAGATCAAGCAAATATTAAAATATCATCTTGCCACAGTTCAGATGAGTAAAATCTGCCATTGAGGTTGACAAAGATTGTCAGGGGAAGAGTACAAGTCAAGAAATGGTGAGGAAGCCTGAAGCATTTCTGTGCCTTGCACCATGTAGCATATAGTCTGCTTCAACTCCAGTCTTCTGATTCAGCTGGCCTGCCTGAGTTTGGACTTGCATGATCAAACCAGGAAGAATGCAACTATATTTTACTGAGATAGAATAGAATAGAAGAGAATTAGATTTAAAATGTTCTATACCTCCATGCTTAGCCACCTGCACTTGTGACTCTGAGCACTGGAAACTTCACAGCTTCTGTTAATTTCATTCTATTTTAGAACTTCCTCTCAACAGACTATTTTCATATTCCATTGCTTTTTTGATAAAGTGAATGAAATCACAGATGAAGAAATATTGATTTTAAAAGGCATTAAATGCTGGATCCATGGCAGTTGGATCTACATTAGCAGACTTAGATTTATTAGGAAGCAATTATATGAACAATCCCATTATTTAGTATTTCTGCATCTTTAAAATGCTGACTAGCTTGCAATCTGCCTTCTTAGAAATCCTAATTATACAGTAATTCAGTCTGTTTATAACATGTTTTCAATTTGCACTACATATTCTACTGTCAGAAAAATATGACATTTGGTTTTATGGAAATATTTAAATCACAACAGCAAGCTACTGCACTGGAACTCTGGCTTTTGGAGACAAGGATGGGCTGGTGAAATTGTTCTCTCATAAATGGGACATTCAGAAGAATTCCCAATTGATTTCCATAACAGATGAGTTAAGTCAGTGTGGAGAGCATCTGAAATTCCATTGTATTTTAGCAGCACTTGTAAAATGGAGGCAGCATCTAAAATGCTAATGAACGGTGTTCAAATATGGATCTAAATCAACATTTTTATTTATTCATTCATAAATTAAATATATCTATGTAACTCAGAATTTATCAAACTATTTGTGGCATTTTAACATATGTGCTTTTCAAATATGTGTTATCAGATCAATTTTGGCTGTATTTTTTATGAGGCTAATTTTTGCTCACACTAATTTTCAATGGAAATACCTAAAGAATTCCTATTACTTTGTATTGCAAAAGAGTCTGTTTTTTATAATGGTGTTGGGTTTCTTACAAACCTTGTGATAGCTAATAAATTAGCATGGGTAGCAACAGCCTGCAATATTGGCAGTGTCATTAAAACAAGGCCTTAAAAATAGGTACCTGTAATCAAGGGCCAGGCTTGACTACTCTCTCCAAATCCCATCAGTTACTGTCACTGTTGAAAACAGAACAGTGAGGCATTTATTTCCTTACGGTCTTACAGTGTTATCTGCTCACTTTTGTTGCTACAAATACATTGTGCAGTGTATTTTACTTCATGCATAGACAAATATAATTGAAATTTGAGATGCTGTTTGAGTGGACTTACAATATCAGAGAATTTGCATATGAAATGTCAGAAAGTGATTAATTAGCTTTGCATGACAAATAAGGTACCTTCTTGAATCTGCAGCTTTTTGTGTGAATTTTTCCAGTTAATTAAATTTACTCACACTCTTCACATGCTCTTCTTGTACATAGTGATGCTGGCTGCAACTCTTCAGAAATTTCCAGTGAGTTTGCTGTTTTAAACCTAATATGGAAGCTAGACAAAACTGCTTTCTGAACTTAGGACATACTTTCCATCCCATGTTTATTGTACAGCAATGCAAAATGCTGCTGCTGCCATGTGAAGTATTACCACTTGTTTTGCTATTACCTAGCCAGGAAAGTATGTGGGAGGTTGCTGTTGTACAACATTGGGAGACTACAACTAAAATTCTCAGAACCCCTATTTTGTGGATCTGACAACAGTGATTTTCCTTAGGACATTCAGTCATTTCCTTATTAGTCCATGTAAAGACCTCATCATCTCAACTGGTAGTTAGTTCTGGGGAAGGGGGGGCGTGTAGCACTCTCTCAGAGGCAAGATTTACTTTGTCAGTCTTTACCTCTGAGATTTCCACAACTGGGAATCACGTGGTGATAGGGACAATGGAAATTCTCTGATGGACAAGCAGCTATCTTTATCTAAATTCCTATTTTCATACTGTGTGTTATAGTAAAACACGGTGTCCGACCGGTGGGAATGATGCGCAGAGCTCCATGATATCAGAAGGCTAATTAATTACTTTATTATACTATATTATACTAAAAGTATATTACACTATATTACATTAACAAGAGCTATCACTAACTAGAAAAACCCGTGACTCTCTGCCCGGAGTCCCAACGCAGCTGTGGGATTGATTGACCCTAATTGGTCAATCAATCCAAAACACCATCACCAGTGTCCAGTTAAGAAATCACCTTGGGTAAACACTCTCCATAACACATTCCACATGAGCACAAACACAGGAGCAGCAAATGACATAAGAATTGTTTTGGTCATTCTTTTCTCTGCTTCTCTCACAGATTCTCTCAGGAAAAATCCTGAGAAAGCTCAGTCTCTCTCTGTTCAGAGGATATGTGAATACCACAGTGTATTCCTTTCTTTCTGTGACATTTTACTCCTTGCAGTAATCTCACAGTCCTGAAGTCCCTGCCACGAAAACTTCCCTCTGCCAGGTTTTACTTCCTGACAGTATTCAGATAAATACAAAAAAAAACCCCAAACAAACCCACTCAAATTGTATATTTGTGGTAGGGTAGCCTTATTAGTCCCATTTTCTTCTGATTTCCTAATAGCCATTTATTTCCGAATTTGTTTTCTTCAAATCTCTTAAAACATCAAAAATTTACTTTACACTGATGATGTGACAGGCTATTGTTCAAAGTCTCACTGATAGTTCACAGAGTATTTTGGAGTAAATTTTCTTGATCCAAATCATTTACCTGATTGGAGCTTAAACCTATGAACTTTCCATGTCTGAAATATGTCCTTTTCTTGCAAAAATATCACCATCACACACCAAGTTTTTTTGGCATGTTAATTTTAATACCGATATGGAGAAACGTAGGGAGAGAGCTGAACTGAAGTTACAATGAAAACCAAGAGTTCACAGCCCCATGCTAAAATATTTCTAGAAATATTGTCTTCTTTCAATGGACGTTTTAAGACTTTTCTCTAGTTTCTACCTTTTTCAAGTAATAACTAGGAATTATATCCATTGAAAAGAGGCTTCTGGCAGTCGGTTTAATATTATGGGGGATAGTCAGTTTATTGTCATACTTTTTAGGACATTATCAGATTCATTTTCTGAAAGAATTCTTTATGGAATGTCTAAGAAGCTCAGAAATCTCTAAATCAGGAAGCCAATTCAGATAATTCTGTGTGACCTTAGAAGAGTGCAAGTTTTCAATGTCATAATGCTGATATTTAGAATCTTTTCAGGGACAGGATTTAAACCATTTTTTAAACATTGTAGAAAGCTTCCCATAGTAAGGATTTGAACCCTGTTTACAGTTCCAGACTCAGTGAACTCCAGTTCGGTTTCTAGATGTAGCCAAAGCAGATGGGGAAGTCCTGCCCCTACCCCAGGATGTAATGAGAATCCACACTCATGATATTCAAAAGGAAGCTCTTTGCTGCTAATGCCACTGTCTTCCCAAGGCAATAAAGAAATAGTACATAATTTTCAAATACAAAATCTATCTCTCCAGGCTGCCCTCACATGCAAAAGTTCTAATTTCAGGTGTCTCATCTGATTCAATACCAAAGTAAGTTCCCTAATGCAGTGCTTTTGAAATTAGAAGACCGTATTCAGTTTCCCCATGAAAAGGTTTGGAACTGCATCTCTTTAGAAAACTGCTGATTTGGATTTCATCAGACCTGCAAACTGGTGATGTTCATCATATACAGTTATTAACTTGTGCCTACAAAAGCAGGGGGGTTAATAGTGACCAAGCTCCAGGTTTGATTTGCCTGTCTGCATCTCCTTTCAAGTTTCTCTTAAGTTTAGTTCTTTACTTTGCTGCTTGTCTAAACTTCTAAGTGTTTTTGAAGCCAGCCACTGTTTAACAATTGCCACATTTCCTCCCACAGGCAGTTATGTTTCACTTGTGGTTTAACTAATCCATAAGATGTTATTGGTTACTATGAGTTTGTCAAAGCATTAGTATTTGACTTACTAATATCTTGGAGAGACAAAGAAAATCTCATTAATTTCCAAAACTGAGTGCTACTTGCCATAGAAACTCCCTAAATGCTGGTAGTCCCCTCCCTATGGCAGGGGACTATTAAAAGAGAAGGGTTGAGAAAGGGAAATATTGTTCTGGAATGAGATCTCATACTGCATCACTGCTGTGGTATACCATGAGGGAGAAACACAGCTAAAATGCAAACAGAGAAAGGGATTTCTTTTTTTTTTTGAGAGCTTTTGGCCACAATAAATTTGGGTTTGGAACTGGAAAAAAAAAGAGGTGGAAAGAGAAGACATGCATACCTAATACTGAAGTAGAACTTGTTTGTATCTAACATGTTGGAGAAACTGTTTGAGAACAGTTCATTCTAGTGAAAATATTACTTTTGTAATGCTGCCAAGATCAGTGTTTTCTCATTCATGAATCAGAGTTCTTTGCTCATTTGTGGTTACTTTCTTCTCATCCTCTTTCCTTGCCTACTGTCTTTTTACAGCAAAAAGCCATCCACAGTTGCCTAGCTAAGCACTTGCTCAAGTATCAGTGGTGAAGGTTCTACAGAACAAGTCAGCAAGGCCTGATGTGCTCCTCTTATTTGTGTAGTCCACACAACTCTTCAATTTTGTGTGGATACGCTGGGGTTCTTATGCAGTTATTTAGTTCTACTGCAGAAGAACTTGCCTGTCTTCTGGTAAGAAGTGTGGAAAAGGTGTTGAAAGGCTGGGCCTTGCTGCAGATGTGGGCGGTCCAGCACAAGCAAAAGCACAGTGTGGGCTTTAATTCCTGCCACCAGCTGCAAATTACACGTGGGATCGAAGACCAAGTGAATGTGTGCTTTAAAAATCTGGAGGTGCAGGGCAAAAATATGAAGGTAACACAGGTGTAGGTGTCTCCCCCTTAGAAACTGTTATGTAATGACTAGATGTCATTTGAATTATGAAAATATTGGTCTGTCACTTACTTTTCTGAGATGGATTTACTGGTTCTACCTAATTCTGTTCATACGAAACCTGAAGAAGCCTGACAATTACATAGCTGTGGATGCTCTGTGCAGGAGAATATTGGCCATTTCATTATAACACATCCAACTAAAACAAAATAATAGCTGGGGAAGGAGGGAAGGAGGTAGAGGAAAGGAAGGCATTATTCCTTACCACAAAACATTCCTCTCTTTCTCTTTCTCCCCTAAGCAAATTAACAGAGTAGGTTCTTTATGCATGTAGGCCTGTGCAGGAAAGCTACTGAAGCACTGACACAGAAGGAAATCATACAAGATACTGTACCTGGTTCCAGTAAAATTTGAGTGTGTGGGTGGCAGGGAGCTTAGTTCCATGTGCTTTCCACCCCACAGGCAGCTCCACAACTTCCTGTTGTGGAGGTTTCTCCTCTTTCCTCTGTGGCTTTGTGCAGTAGGCTTGCCTTTCCCTTGGTTGACGTTATTTGCAGCCTGTGTACAGTAAGTAGCCTTGTGCAGTTTGCTCATCCAAGAAGGCTGCATATAAATTTGACTTATGAACTCTGTAGGGTGGCGTTATGAAGAATTATCTCAACTAAGAATAATTTTTCATTAGTTAAACAGGAGATGACATAGTCCCTGACTTTTTTCCCCTGGACTTTTCAATATGTCCCATTCAGGAATCAGGACCAAAGACAATGTTATTTTAGTTCTTTTTGGAATATATTTACTCACTCCCAATGTGTTCTGTTCTTCTTAAAGTGACACATGTTTACTCAGAAAGGAATATACCAATAACTAAAATGGTATATTTTCTGCTTTTATGTGAAGTGGTTTTTGGCAGCCTGAAAGAAAATTTTGAGACTAAAATCTGATCTCACAGTCTAAGTAATAGGTCCTGGCTTTAATGATTTACAAGCATAATTACATACCTACTCCCTTTGCTTCTAAGTTTTTAAACTAAGGGTCATCATGAGGGCGCGCTGTATCTTGCTGAAACATAGACAAGTGTGACTGAATTGTTAAATTTATACCTTGTTTTTGAATCCTCTTGATTTATTAAGGGAGAAGACAGCAGAATGAATGAAAGTGTAGATCAGAGCCAAGACTTTCATCTTTAGTATGGATCAGATCTGGATAGCAAGATGAATGTTTTGTGGTTGAATGACCGTCAGGGAGTAGCAAGAGCAATTAATTAGCTCGATATAATGCACATGTAAGTAATTTTTTTAATGATTGGAAGCCTTAAGTGTTTTGACCACTAACATGGAAAGGTGCAAAAGCCTGTTTGATGACATAGGATGTGGATAAAGGGGATGAGGGGTTAAAACACATTATATATATTTATCTTTATCTGTCAGTCATCATCAACAAGCATTCAGATTCTGTTGACACAGAATACAGCAGTATTAAAGTTGTTTCAGCTTCAGTAACATGAGTTTGTTTTACATTTCAAGGGATTTAGCTAAAAATTGGTAATGAAATTACATATTTCAATGTACCATTTTAGGTTGACTAGTACAGGTCAAACAGCTTTGTATTTTATTGCCTTGAATATGTAGAGTATATTATGGTGGGATATTTCATGGTTAAGGCAAACTAATGTTTTTCAAATTGAAAGCAATCACAACAGATTTTTATAATGTAAGTAGCATCAATAACTCTTGAATAGGGACAGATGTCAGTTGCTTCATTTACCACATAGTTTAGCCAGGATACTCAAGTTAAATAACAATTTGGCTGACTTGGAGGAAACTATTTCATAACGCTAAAGAACAAGTGTACAGTCTTCCTGGAAAAACTATAGATATGATTTCAACATATAAGCAATATAGGTTATATACTCTTCTACCATTTGTTTTACTAGCAGATTTTTCACTTGCTGTCTAACTGGAATCCCAATTTAAACACAGAATAATAAAAATATCGACCTCTGGTTTAATGGTGATACTAACTGTGAGCTGCTAGGTCTATTTTTTCAGCCCATTAAGCCTTTATATAATTTAAATAGGCTTTATACTAAATACTTTGGAATGAATGAGAAAGTTTACAGATTTTGATCCTCTGTGCAAATCTGCTTGAGCATTTTGTTTAGTCACAAAATAGAGTGCATTTGGTTGGTCCAAGTACCAGGCACATGAGTCCCAACTGGCCAATTTGTGTGGGACTGTGGTGCTTTCATCTACATACCTCATTCCTGGCCACTCTTTTTCCCCTTTATCCAATCCTCAGTGAGCTGATGCACACACATTAATTGCCATGAGCAGACAAGTAGTCTTTTCTGTTTCTACCATAAATGCCACTCAGTGAACACTAGGTCATGCTCAAGTGCAATGCAATCTTGTTTTTCCCTCCCAAACATCTAGCATCAACTCCACCCTGACATCAGCTTCTTTGAGGCCAATGAAGTTCTTTCACAAATACTCTTATTGTGGTTGGTATAAAGAAAATGTTTGTAGATCAAAATATATTAAAACTATAAACATTTACAGGAGCAGGATGTAGAGGTAATTGTTGAATTTATCTCTTTTTTCTCCGTAAAACTTCTCTCATACTTTTAAAATCGCTTATTTTATCACTATGGAATTAAACAATACTGTAAAAGGCCTCCTAAGATTCAGCCTTTCTGAAACCACCTAAAGGATTGTATCACCAATACTTTCTCCTTCATGAGGACAACAGCAATTGAAATATAAAATTCTTTGTCTTTCTTCGTATACTTTCATCAACAGATCATTATCTATCTTCAAACTTTGTTTAATTAAATCTTTTTTTAAGGAGCGTATTTAAGAGAAAATTAAATAATAATGAAGTGTTGTCTATGAAAACAGGTTAAAATGTTCATCTTCACACTTCTAGTGTCAATACAGATTTTAATTGGAAAAAAATAATCAAGAAAGTAAGTTCCTTAGTAACTTAATGCTGCGAAACAAATAGCAGAAGCTTCTGGGAGATCTTCATGCAGAAGAAATTGTGGATTTTTTGGGTACACTTTTTGAGTCAGTACTATGAAAACAGTCTTTTTGATGGAGAAGATCATCAGACATAAAGCCATTAACTTCATGTGTGTTTTTTTAGCTTTTTCTACAGTCTTTATGAAAACTAGAGAAGACTAATTTGCTTTTACATAAGATTCTTTCTGATAGAAGACTGTTAAATTAGCATAATGATGCCTTAGCATTTAAGCTTATTTTAAGTATGTTGCACATCTGAAATTACTGAGAATCATTGGGTTGTACAGACATTACCTAACCCTGCAAAGTCTGTGTTTGTGGAATTTGATGAATATATGGAGAAATACATTGAGTGCAGCACTCTTTCCACTGGCTTAATCAGTCCTATGGAATTACCTCACCTTGATGGTTCTTCCTCTAGCAGCTTCCCTTTGAGAAATTTCCTTGCCTTCAGGCAATAGATCAATTGTGACAGTACCAATCTCTTCCATGACTGCTGCCTCACTTCGTAACTTGTACCACTCATTTTTGTGGCCTGTTTACACTGTGTGACTTGGGATGCAGTCTTGGGCACAATAGAAAAGCTGCAAAGCCAGTTAAACTGATGTTCTTTGTTTAAGGCATGATACAGAACTCTAAATAAGTTGTGAAAGAGGGAGCCAAGAAACAAGGACCATCTAGCAAATCAGGTATGAAGCTAGGATTGGAATTTAGGTCTCCTCCATCATTACTTTAGGTTCTTTTTACTGTATCATCTTTTTTTTCTGAGTTCTGGCTGATCTTTATCAAACTGTGTTATTGACATGCAGCTCCTGGGCCAATACATTGCAAAGTGTCTGGAACTGAACCAAAGTACATTAGAAAGCAAGGTGAGAAAACTGTTAGGTAAAATGATGAGTTAGTCATATTTTTTATATAGGTTGTGGAAAACGAAGCTTGTTGTTGGTATTTATCTTCCAAAAATTCTGTAAAGGCCCTGCTGGTTGCTAGGAATTACTGTGGAATGAATATTTGTCTGACTCACTATTTGGTTGAGGAATGGCTGCTTAGAGTTGCTACTCAAAGGGACATTTTACTGATCTGTATTGGACGCTGCAGGAAAGGACTTTAAAAACATTTGAGACTCACCTATTAAGGATGCTAGACACAGGACTACTGGGAAGGTGATGCTGAGGAAAAGATCCAAGTACTTAAAAGCCAGCAGCTTCTGAGAAGGAGGATTAAACTGAGACCTGCAATAAAACTTTTTTCTGCCTGAGAGTTTTAAAAGGAGATCTGCTATGACATTAATTTAGTCATTACTTCTTAGCTGTGAATAATTACCAAAAGTTTATGAAATAACTCTAAAGGGACAAACTGTGACTGGAGACTGTTTCTTGAAAGAAGATACAGAATAACTTCAAAACTCTTAAACCCAGCAAATATTCCATAGGCATTCTTTCTATTCTCAATTACACTGATTTATTTTTGCTTTAGTTGGGGTCAGGTTGAATCAAAATTTTGTCTGTGTTTTAAGTTTAATCATAGTCTTATCTAGGATCTCAAACTGGGGTAGGATAAATCATAGTGTGTAAGTGCCCGTCTCTCTGAATCTACTAGAAATAGAGCTTTGCTTGTACATTTAGTCCAGATCCAGTTATTAGAGTTCGGTGAGATGAATGCCATTCATACTGCAATAACACATTTGTAATGGCTGTCAAAGTCTTGTTACCACTTATTGGGTTACAGTAGACCAGACCTCACACCTTAGAGGCAGGATTTTTTTGTGTTTTGTTGTATGCTTGGTACTAAATGCATATGTGGTATTTAGTAAATACTGTCTGAGTCTGATATCTCAGTAAACTGCTACTGTGTTACTAAGGCTTTTGGGTTTTAGTGCAAGCAAATTTGGATTGGAAAAAACACATGCTTTATTTGCTCTTTCTACAGCATTTCCTAGGGCAAATTGCTGTAATCATATCAAACTCAGTATTTAGTTAGTAATGCCATTATTTTAAGCACCTTGCTTAATGTGCTTTTTCACATCCTAGCAGCATCGAGGTTAATTATGTTAATTTTTGCATTCAGTGCTCTCAAGCAACATGCAATAGGTTCTCTAGAAATAACAGATGTGTAGAGGTAAATCTTTTCACCACCTTACAAGTACCACAGGGTCCTCTAAATGCTTTGGCAATGAACATGAAAGAAAAGAAATAGCTGATCCTGAAAATACCATTACCGTTATTTATTTTGAAATTGACACTGCACAGTTTTCAGGCTAACACCCAGATTTAGCTGTGTATCTGAGATAATCCAACACATACACAAATCAGCCTAAAATGTCTTTTCCTTCATCTATGTTATATCCATTTAATTTCTTGAAAAGGTGAAGAAAACATAGATCGAGAAAAAGAAATCAACTAAGGAATTTTGTTTATTATGATTGGACAGCTGCAGTTGGTCCTCTAAGGATCACTTTATGTTTTATTTTGATTAAGGAGATACCAGTCTGCCAACCATAATTTGTACAATGCTGCTATTGCAGATGAAAATAGATGACCTTTTGCAGCTGACAGTGGTACTAATTAAGGTGTCATTGCTGGGCAAAATTTTCCATCTGTGACATAATCAGTAATGGGATTTTTGTTTTTATTTCTGCATATTGGTATGTTGCCAATTTAATTAATTACTCTTTGCTGAGATTTGTAGTGTCTCCCATTAACATGTGTGAGGTTTAATTCTAGTCATATATTCAGTTAATCACATGTTTAATAAATGTTGATGAATAATTTGTACAGACGTTCAAAGTTAACAATTTTGCTGAATCAGGGTTAAAATTTAATTTTTCGCCACCTGACCTAATTGGAGAATGAATATTTGTCCAAACAACATTTGTTTCTCTTTTGATAGGAAAAATAAGGGTTCTCTTTTTTTTTTTTTCAAATTTCCATCTTTATATTCTTGGATCTGCAGTCTTTGCCCATGTTGCCGTGTACCTTTCCTAGCCTTTGCACTGTCTTTTCTTCCTGTACAAAGTCATGGACATCATACTAGTCTTCAGTTTGTTTCTCATTTTATGCCTGTTTTTTCATCTCAGAAGAGAGATACAGAACAAAATTATACGGTCCTGTAAAAATCATGGCTACTGAATACAGTGGTTGTCCTTTTGCCTGTGGTTCTACTACTGAGTTTAAGTATGAAAGAGAAAAGCAGAATGCCATTCTATAGCCATCATGTAGATTATGTCATGTCTCTGGATTATGCAAATTTATCTTATACTGGGGAATACTTTCACTCGAATGCCCATACATCTATTGAATCAAAGAAAAAAGCAAGCAATACGCTACTGGGTTTCAAATAAGAAAGTAACATACTGGGCTTAATTTACAAAGGCCATATCTGCTGTTCCTTTGCTGCACCCCAGCAAAGGGTAAGCCCTTTGCTGACTTTCTCCAAATAACAGGAGCATGTGAGACAGAAGTGTTTCAATGCCCATTTTTTCTTTATGAAACAAATCTGAGCAGAAAAAAGAGCAGCACCTAGCCTTTCATGAAGGAGAAACAGGTAGCAGCTTGAAGGGTTCTGGTTCTGGAGTTTGCCTGGATAGAGTTCAGGTTTATTAAGTTTTGGGCTATGCTCCAAAAAGCCATTTAAACATACATTGAGCATATGAAAAGTAATTGTTTTGGGAGAAAAAGGACAGTAGGATATGACAGGGATGGTGTGAGACACTCTAATGGGCTTTACTAATTGTCAGCTCTAAGGTAATGTTCTGTTGCTATAAAACAATTGTTTATAAAAAAGTCTCTAAAACATTTACAGAACAGAAGTATAGCTTTGCTGCAATTCTATATCCAGGCCAATTGAGAGATAAAGCAAAAATACTCTCAGAAATCAAGTTTCTGGATTGCTGCACTGCCCTATAGTATTTCTCTAGTAAAGTATACTTTAAAATATTTAATAGTTTTTAAGGTATCAGTAAAGCCCGATCATTTGACTTTTACACCACTACTGAATTTAATGGAAATTTTGCCTTTTTTATAGGATTTAGACTTTACTTTTTAACAAAAAAAATTCTTTTTAACTAAATTTTGAAATACTTGTCAGTTTATTTTTTAAGTTCCTGAGTTTAGCAAAATTCACACCAAGAACTGTGAGTTTTGTATTACTGAACACTTAGAAAAGTAATAAAATTTCAAATTATTTTTAAAAAAAATAATAGCATGGGCTTCTGCTTCTATGTGTAGGATGCTAATTTTTTTCAAACTGCTAGACATATTCTTTACCTGAGATATAGCCAATCAAATATAAAACAGGGGTGCATGCATTGGTGAATGAAACAGGAAAGAAATACATAACGTGCAAATCCCATAATACTTTTATTTCTAGACTTTCTTACATCAGGCACTGGACTACATGGATTTCAACAGTGGATTTCAACCAAAGGAATCAAAGTTCAGAATTAAAACTACTACTAGTTCCTGCTTTAATATTTCCTGTAGAAAATCCCGGGGTTCTCTCTTCAGCACTGGCCAAGGCCACTTAGTGAGGCACCAACTTAGGGTGTGAGTAGCTCCACTGATGCCACTAAAGTCAAGCCTATGTTTGCTTCCTTAAGAGAACATGCTTCTAAGGCAATGCTGATGTATTAGATTTGGACAGTTTAGATATAGTCTGGTTTTGAGGTATTTGTCCTATGAAACAGCCTGTTTCAATACAACTGTTTAAAGCGTACAGCCTGTACACATGGCTTACCCTTATATCCCAATTTTAGGGATAACTGAAATGGAGCCATAGTCACTGTTGTCTCTGCAGAACTGCAGTGTAATGTAATTTTGCAAAGAAAAATACTGTCATGAGGAAGTCTATTTTTATTTGCCTTGTGCTTTCAGTTCTTCAGGTTCTGGGACAACGTATCTCGCGTATCACTTTTACTTATTTTGTGAAATTATTTGCTGTGATGCAAAAAACCCAGAGCTGACACAGCAATTTAAAATCAGTATGTGACAGCAGTTTTACAACAAATATGTGGGTCTAGGTTGCCAAAAAAGCACATAACCAAGAGACACCATGCAGTAGTGAGATTTTCAGCGGAGAGGGAAAGGCAGCTGTAGCTGGAAGCCTGCCAGGATGCTCTCTTCAAAGTACTGCATCTGTCCTTGCACAGACTGCTGTCCTTGGTTGCAGCAATTGCAGGGAGCATGACAGACACAGTAATCTATTTTAAGTTTATGGTCACATTTGTGAAACCCATCAGTTTTCAGAAGCTGATATGATTAAATAGACCAGGCCCTGCTTTTCTTTAGATGTTTGTGCAGTTCGTTGCAACTAATTTCAGTAGGGTTGTGAGGCAAGACCTGTGACATAGCACAAAAAATATTCACATTGCAGTCTTCCTTGCTTTTTCTTAGGAACATGCTGATTTTCCTCCTACACAAGTCTACTTGTGTAATTGAATTTTTGTGTTTATTGAGTTTTGATGAAAGTATTTTGCAGTCTTCAGCTCTGTATCAAACTACTGGGAAAAAAAGGAGATGTCTGAATGTATGCCTCAGCAATCTAAAATAATTATTTCATGCCATCACAGAATACAATATTTAGCACTCAATCTGCAGTACTGACTGCTTTGGACAAGAACTCTGATTTTTTTTCCACATAATTTTGACGGGATATCTGGTCAAAAACAGCATTTAAGAAGGAAGGCATGGTAGCTGTGATTGAAAGGGCAATGGAAGTGAAATAATGTCAACAAGGCACTGTTTACCAGAAATAATGTGTCATATATTGTACTGTTTCTGTGTGGGGGAAAAAAAATCATAAGATTGACCACAGTAATTTTTCATAAGTTTAGTCGGAAACAAGGGGTTAAATTATCCATTAGCAAGAGATTGATTGGGTTTTTTGGCTTTCAGGCAACACTATGGTGATCTCTTCCTTTTCCTCTCCAATGTTAAAGGTTGACTCTGTACTTTCTGGATGCTGTCCCAGGTCATGTAGTTGAAAAGCCATGGTGTATCATGACAGGTTATTTCTTCATTGTGATGGCATTGTGATTGTCCAAACAGATTCCTTTTGTCCAGATAAAGTAGTACTGACTGCCACCAAGCATTCACAACAGGAGTTTTGAAAACTAAGTTAGATCCAATGAAACAACTCAAAGAGAGTAAAAAAGAGGTTAAAGATACCTAGAGGGACTGAAATTCAGGTACTGGATTTGAGCACTGTATGCTTCCCCTTTTGGGACCACATCTCAGCCAGCAAAACACTGAGAACAACAGTGGTTGGTGGTCATCAGAAAAAACCCAAAAGCCTTTTAATGGACCCCTACCAACAACCCAGAGCAATGTACATACTGAAAATATCTACACTTCTAAAACCTCAAATATGAGGAAAACCCAGGAATGAATAGAGTGTTCCAGCTAGTTCCTGATTGCCATTAGATCTATTATCACTCATTACTGCCCACCCAGTCTTCACTGTGCACTTGACAATTTCTTTTTAGTATTCATAGAACCACATGCAAGAGTCAAAACCACAGATCACTAGGATATTTATTAGGAAATTAGACTCTTGAATAAGAAATGTGATTCAAACAATCTTCTAGCAATATATTATCTTGACCTCTGCATATACTTTTGCCAATTTTATGACAGAGCAACATTAAATTGAGTGGGTGGTGTAAGCTAGGAAGGATTATACAGGCCAGAGGGAACAGATCCCATTACTGTTGCGTTCCAGATATTTCTAATTTAAGGGTTTTCATAGGACAATAGTTTTGAAATAGTACACACAGTACTTGTTTACAGGAGTTATTGGGCTTCACTGAAACATATGTTCAACTTTCCCTCTTTTTAAATATTTTTATTTCTTCATTCCAGATTCTGTAAAGAGGCCCTAGATATGTGAAGTGAGTTATGCATAGGGTATGTTGGAAGAGCCACATAGGGTGTGTGGGAAGTCCTCCATCTGAGGCTTTTCAAAGCAGGCTCTTCCACAGGAGAAGTGTGGTGGGCTGTGGGAAACAGAGGATGGTGAAAGGGAGCTGGCAGACATATATTCACATGGAATATATTAAGCACATTCCAGTCGCTCCTCTGGGTTTCCCCAATAGCTTGAACCTCTGCATCTGACTCACTTGGTTTTATGACCTCTTATTGCTCCTCCTTTTGTGCTTTTGATATTCCTTCTCCTTCATCATGTCTTTGTCTGCCCACACAATTTGTTTCTTTAATGTGCTTCATCTTTCTGCTAGCTGAAAGCAATGTGCTTTCCATCCACTGTTCATACACCCTTCTCCTTTCCCCTTGCTCTCTGCTGTTCCCTCTGCAGAATCTCAGCATGTTGGTGTGGTAATGGGTAGCTGTGTAGTGCTTTAATATTAAATGCCTCACCACATGGGTGCCAGCTGGTTCTTGGCTTATCTTAGTGTGATTGTACGTATTATAAACTGTAATGGGCTTCCCTTTGACGTTCTGAGTTGAAGATGTTCCCAGATTCCTTCCTGCATTTCTGTCGCTGTGCTTTTCTCGGAGTACCGAATAAATGGGTAATCCTGCTCCACATTGGAACTGTGAGATGCATTTCAGAACACCATGCGTAATTATGTTTGTCATTCCACAACATTTGGCATGCTGCTGCTGGTGGCCTACTTGTTGACAAGTAACAGATTTTGTGACAGGCCACACAATATACCATAAAATACTGAGTATCAACACTGGGCAATCAATCAAACGGGCTTAATAATACAAAGAGATTATTATTTGAGGAATACTAAGTGTTCTTAGGAGCCTACACAGAGATGAAAGTGGTTTTGCAAGCTCCACTAGACCAACAAGGACTACTGTTTTAATAGAGAGGGTAAAAGAACTTCTCTGTTAATATCTTGTCAAGGTAGGTAGGCAAAACCCTAAATGAGGGGAGGAAGGATAAAAGTGGTTGGTCTAGCAATGAACACATCAAGCAGGCAAACTCAGAAGAGAACTTACACTTTGATTTATGCTTTGTAGCCACTGCTGTGTGTTTGCTAAAAAAGACAGGGCACAGGGAGGGAAATGTTTGGACTATATTCACTGTAGAAACAGTGTGGGAACTAAGCACTTCTTTTGTTAAACCTTTATTAAAGCAGGATAGAAATTAGTTGCAGTCTCTTAGCTAAGCTTCCATACAACTAATGTAGCCCTTAGAAAGATACCATTTTTTTTTTCAGTCAGCTAGCTGACATCAGCACCAGCAAGACATTCATTTTGATCAAAACTTTATTTTCAAAGATTGTGTATTTTATAATAATTATGTGCTAAGAACAGCTTCTTACACTATGAAAGTTCACGTGGCTCTTCTGAATAGAACATTTTACAAACTTGACCATGGTGCTATATTTAGAGTTATGTCTAAATTATGCAATGGGTCCTCTACTGCCATTTTTAGAGTGCTGTCTGTTCTCACACTTGTTTTAAGGTAAGCTTATAATATTCACAGTGCAGTCAATAACCTTTTTGTAAGATAGCATATGATTTTTGCCTTTGCAGGCAGTAAGTATTCAAGAGAAATTTTTAAGCTGAAAGTTCAGGAAAAAACCCACAACACATCAAACCACAAGAAATGGTGGAAGGCATGTGAATCTTAAGTTTGTGGATAAGGAGCTGAATAATTCATTTTGCAGCAGTCTCTGGGGAGGGAAGAGAAGTGTTAAGTATGGAAGAGGATCACCATTAAAAAATGGTGTCTGTCATTTAGTCTGAACTACAAACGTCCACAATGATTTCATGCTGGATCATGCTCTGACTCACTTCTAAATGGGGAGAAATGTACAAACTGATGGGGTACTAGCCCAAACTCTGGTCTTAGCAGCAGAATGGAAATAACCAACAGCTGATTTTCATCATTCACTGCCTTGTCTTATTTTCCAAAGATTATTAAACAAGATTTCCAGGTCTGAAAAAACAGTTTGGTCTGGCAGTTGGTCTTCAGTTTTGGTAAAAGCAAGAGTCTTTTTCAGGGAAAACTAGAGGAAAAAAGACAACTGCTTATGGTAGCTGGAAGAGAAGGAAAGAATGTCAAAGGTGAATGACTGAGGAAGAGAGAGAAGAAAATGACTGAAAACAGGCAGGAAGCAATACCAGAGGTTTTAGTTTATTCCAAAACCCTTTTTAGAGAAACATAAACTGTTTTCCATTTTTCATGTAACAATCCAAAAGCCGTATGACCACTTTGTAGGAAGAGCTCATGGCAGTCCCTGTTGTTTAGCCAGGGATGTGTGACGGTGACATTTTCCAGAAGGAAGATGTTCATATTGGGTCCAAATGTGCAAGTTGCTGCCCACTAATATTGCTGTGTATAGCATTCTGGCTAGGGAGGAAGAGGCCCAAATTCTCATTACAAGGTAATCTTTTATATGCCCCATTGTGCTGTGTGCATGAGGCCCCAGTGGTCTACTAGGGTCTTTATTATAATATAGTAGAGTCCCTTTCATTAATATCATTAAGATCATTTTACTCCTTTGGGAAATAGTAGAAGTACACAGGCACAAAGGTGCTAGAGACAGGTGCTAAATCCAAATGGAGCCCTGCTCCAGGTGGATGTAGATGGTAGTATAGACAAAGCCTAGTGGTAATTGAAACTTTTGGTTCAATCTAGTAAAAAAGAGGCTAAATTCTGATGCAAATACTAAAAGAAATAGAACTATAGCCAAGAAAACCCATTAATGACTCCATTTAGACTCAGATGCAGACTTTGGACACACAAAAAATTTCCTATTTTTTTAAATTCACAGTTCTCTTTAATATTATTCAAATAGAAGTTTTGCAGAATTAATACCTTATGTTGGTATCTGTCTTGCTTAAAACTTATGGTTCAGTCCATGCCCTGATAAATAATTGCCAGTGGTAATTTCTGCCTGGCGGTGTTTTAATTTAAGATTTATTTAGAGGTGACCAAGAAAGATATTATGCCAGAGGAAACCTGAATTTTTCAACGTCTTTCTTCCAAACTTGATGAAAACAATGAAGCACCAGTTATACATTTTCAGTTCTCTGCTTTACTACAATGGATTAGAGTTCTCAGTGAGAAGGCCTTTTCCAAATTTCAGTGTTTGTAAAAACACTATGTGATAAATTATTTGGAAACTCAGCTCCTTAATTTAAAATATCACTTTCTTAATATCGAAATTGAGCAAAATGACATATCCTCATGGCATTTCTGCTATGGTTTTCAATTAAGTTAAAGTAATATCTCCTAAGGGAGAAAACAGGGTCTGACTCATGTGCACTTGCATGTTAGCCAAAATGTTGGGGTGTAGCAAATTTTTCAAAGAATATTATTTATTTGATATTTTTAGAGTATTTTTTATGCCAGCATGAACCTACCTTAATAAATCTTGGTCAGCTGGCATGGAAAAAAGGTCTGTGCTAACAATTACATTCACTCAATGGTATTCATGTGTGCTAGCTTTGAATAACAAAACTCTTCAGGATTTTTTGAACCAAGTTCCAAAAGTATTTATTAGGATGCTGGCACTGTGAGGCAGGTGTGTGCTTGCTCTGACCTTGATGACACATACATTTTAGAAAGCCTGAAATCTGACTATTAAAATATTGCAACTTGACCATCTGGCTTTTAGTGTTTGTCTTAGGTTCTCATCTCATTTACAAATTAGCACGGGATGCCCGTTATGGTGGTGTAATGGTGTTTACCTTTTTCTTATCTGCTGTGAAAAGTGGAGCTGGATTTGTCCTTGCCATTTCCCTGGGCAGTCATCTGTTAAAAGAGAAAACAGAGTTCACCCATGAGAGGGAACAGAATAAAAACCTATAACAAGGACAAATTTTGAGGCTGGTGGTGCTGAAATAGAATTCCTTTAACCACACATTTACATTGAAGCTTTGTGAAAATCGAGCATCTAATGCAGGTTTCTTCCTGTTATTCAATTTCAAGCTATGGAATTACTTTGTTTCTTATAAGGTTAAATTTTAGAACTTTTACTTCAGTAGCCAATTAAGGGATTTACTTGTAAATATCCAGGATCTCAAAGAAGAAGTACTATAATTTTATAAATAATTTCATAGTCAGAAAAGTGTTATTTTAAGAACAGTAATCAAGTCAGCACTACTAGTGAAGGTTTAGTCTTTTTAGCCTGATTCTTGAAGGTTTGCATTGACTTCTTTAAATGGCACAAATTAAACCAATACATGTCTAGCAACAAAAAATACAACTGTGCCTAAGTCACAGTAGGAGATGTAAATTATTTGTTTGCAAATCATGTAATACAAAGCCATCTTTCTAGCTTTCTCAAAGTCATTGTCTCTTGAGGTTACTGGAGGTACATTAATAAAGATTAACAAGTATATATGTGGGAAGAAATTGTCAGAGCCAAATTCAATTTCCAGAAAAAGCACCCATGAGAAACAAGTTGGCAATTGGTTGGTGTTTCATGTCAGTATTTCCCCATTTTTTCTTTCTGTTTCCTTTATTGCAAACCTACAGTAAAGATTGTTTTCTTTGGTAGGCCTAGGATTTATTACTGCTGGTAAACAGGTTCAGCAACCCAATATTAAAATTATCCAAAAACGTTGTTATTAGTAGTTTCAAGTATTTTCATAGTAAATAACATAAACAGAAGCTTTCAGTATGTATTTTTGAATGAGGACAGGAGAGTGATGCATACCAAACCAGTTCTTGAGTAGACCTCTGACATGAAGTTTGAATCATTTTTCTCAATGAAAACATGAGTATAACTTTGGTATACTTTCCACCAAAGACAGCTTTCATGCTACTAGACCATAGTTTGTTTGAGTTTTTCTCGGTGTCCTAATAAGCTGGAGGTTTTTCCTCCACATATAATAATTTTTTTGAGAAGGACTGATTTGGTGTCCTAGTAGTTAAGATATTCTTCTGGGAAGTGTAAGTTATCAAGAATCACAGAATATGCTGGGTTGGAAGGGACCCAACAAGAATCATCCAGTGCAACTCCCAGCCCTCCACAGGACACCGCAGGAGTCACACCCTGTGCCTGAGAGCATTTTCCAAACACTTCTCAGACTCTGTCAGGCTGGTGCTGTGACCACTTCGCTGAGAAGCCTGTTCCAGTGCCCAAACACCCTTTTCTACTATCCAACCTCAACCTCCCCAACACAACTCCAGATCATTCTTTCAGGTCCTGTCAGTGGTCACCACAGAGAAGAGATCAGTGCCTGCCCCTGCCCTTCCCCTCATGAGGAAGTTATATGTTCTTGTTTCAAATTAAATCAGTGGTTTGAATCTGTGTGTCCCGTATCCTGTCTTAGTGCAAATTTGAGGTTTCTGACCTTAGATTTGGCTGGAAAATTCTGCCTGGCCAGGATTTAACTTCCTGATGAAAGCGGTATGTTTCCATGAGAAATTGTTGTTTAAGTGCATGGGCATTCTCAATTAGAAAACCAAAATTTTGGTTTTCTAATCAAATCAATCAATCTCCTTAAATCCTAAAGAGAGGAGAAATGAGAGGAGGAAAAAAGAAGTCTTGACTGATTCTATGTAATGTTTATCTCTCTGTGTGATTCTTTAGGGCATTTGCCCTAGTGAGGCATGGTGAGTTCTTCCCCATGGCAACACACTAGTCCTCTTAGGAGACTGCACCCCACTTTGTATGCTGCTTCCAGGTGTGGTGAGTCACAGAACATAACTTGGCCTGACTACACACACAGGAGTGGAGAAGACTTTTAAATTTGTAGATCTCTAGTTTTGTTTAAAAATCGGAACCTCTCTGGCACGATAAAATGATTCCCATAAAATACTAGTGATGATAGTGGGGAAGAAGGTAGCAGTTTAGGCTTTCAGGGCAACCTGGATTTATACCTTGAAATAGCTACCAACACTTGGCAGTAGCATTTGACATTTTAGTTAAATTGCTACTGACTTCTCATTTAGTGCCAAAAATTCTAGAGTGTTTTCCCAAATGGAGATGAGGAAATTTGCAGACTATATTCTTAAGGCTTTTTTCTCTTTTAAGATTGTAGGACAGGATCTTTTCACTTGTGGCCTCTTGATTAAAAGCAATTGGACTTTGGCCATTTTGCTTTTTCTCTTCCTAGGACTGCCAGTGTTTTGCACACTGGCCTGGGTTGTTGCTGGAGGTTTGCACAGTAGGTTGTTTTTCTGCCTGATGCCTGTACACCAGGGTGGCCAAACTTTCTTGACGTGTTGGCTGTGCAGTGATTTACAGATTAAGGCTCTGGCCAGCAGCAGTGCCAGTAAGGCTGCTGTTCTCTCTCGCTGACACATCGTGCTGCTTTCAGCTGCAAACTCTTTGCTTACTCTTTTGGACTTGTTACACTCCTGATCCTACATTTCCCTTTGGTGCAAAACACTCCATTTGGCACGAAACATTTATGCTCTCTGTCGGGCTCTGCTCCTATCTCTGTCTCAAGTAGCCCATGAAAATGAGAGAGCAAACAGAAGCAGCTGTCTGTGGCCTACCTGTCTCGGAAGGAGGGCACAGAAGGGAATCAACACCTGCTGCAGCATGAAGTACAAACCTGGGCCAGATGTTGAGGATTGTTATAAAAATGTTTGCCTTGCAGCATTGTTCTTTGCAAGTCTCTACAGAGATCACCCTTGAAATATGCAACACACTAAGAAGGTTGGCATAGGATTTCTTGGGCAAGTGTGTGTTCATGGATCCTCGTCAGAGCTGAGTTCTTAGTCCTGAGTAACTCTGTCATTTAAAATGCAATATGGTAAGTTAAAGGTTATTCAGCAATGCTTCCTTGAAGCTTCATCAGAACTGGCAATTGTATTTAAAGGAAGAAAATCCATGGTCATAACTGAGAGTTCCCTGAAATCACCGTCAGTGTACAGCAGCAGCCAAAAAAAGCCAGTAAGTTGCTGGCCTTATCAGGAACGGTATTGAGAACAAGACAGAGCCTAACTGTGTAAAAACCCTGATATGCCCACGTGCTGAGTACTGTGTGTACTTCTGACTTTTGTGTTTCAAAAGCAGATAGTGGAGGTGAAAAATGTTCAGAGGAGGGCAACTTAAAAAGTAATGAAGATGAAACATCTGCCTTATGAAGAGCAACTGAAGTACTATGTTTGAAACAGTGATAGCTGGAAAGAATTATGATCAAAGTTTGCAAATACGTGAAGGTGGTAGGTAAAATGAATGCAAAATGTTAATTAGCTCCTAATGTGGTACTTCTACAATTGGAAGTCAGTTGTTGAAAGTAATAGGAGATCCATTTAAAATTGATAATTCCTTTCTACAAGGCAGATAGCTAATTTTTGTGTGCACTTTGACAGAAGACTGTGGAGACAGTATAAATGGGTTCAAAAGGGTTTAAAAGAACACTCATGAACATCCAGTCCATAAACAGACACTAAACAAAATAGACAGAGGCACTCTTTAACATCCCTAATCTGGAAATTTTGATTGTTGGAGAACAGGGATGACTCTGGATAAAGGTCAGGCTTGTGTATTCTCCTCAGTCAGCATGTCTTGTTGCTATTTTTCAGGATCCCAGGCTAAGATGGGCCATAGCTCTGACCCAGTACAACATTCACCACATTTTTTTTTAATTTTTAAATGTAAATGGTAGTAGCCAATGATGGGAAACTTGCAGTAATGCAGTACAAGTTGTAGGCACTAATTGTGGTTAAATTGTATATTTCCTAAATTGATTTAGCAAATAAGCTAAGTTGCTAACCAGAATGCTCCTTATATATCTAATAGCTGTCAATTATTGATATTATATTTATATTTGCTATAGAACACCAGGGATTTGCAGCCAAGAAGTCACTCCCATTGCATCCATGTGCCACTTTTAACTCCTGTTTTTATTATTGATTGCTATGTTACTCTTAAGTACAGAGAAAAATGCTGACAGAATAATGGAATAGTTTTGGCTGTTGCAGTCATTCCGAAGTTGCAAAGGGAAAAAAAGTTTGCTTATTTGAACTGCTAACCTTTTGCTCTGTAATTCTTGCATCAGTGTTTAATGAGTATTCTGCCTTCAGACATGTCAGAAATATTACTGAGATAGTCTCTTTTGCAGATATTTGATACTTCCAATTCCAACTGAGATCAGAAAGTGTGGAGGAGTGTGATTTTTTGCTTGTTGGTTTCAGCTAACCAAAAACTCTTTGAAAGTTGGAAACAAAACCTGGTTTTCACTCAGCTTTGAGGTGAAAGAATAATTGGCATTACACATATTTTGAAGCCCCAGTCCAGGTAATGCTACGGTTTTAGCATTTTTTTTTTATCCAAACAAACTTGTTAGTCTCCGGTAATGAAGAGCTGCAATAGCCTTACATGATATACTAAACAGCAGCAAAACACACCTGATGGCTTCTATATAGTTTGTGGAATTTTTGTAAGCGGGCAATTTGAAAAATGTTTTTACAATTCAGCCATTAATTGCAGGCATGGAAGCTTTATCTTTGATTGATAAAGTCCAGGTTACTTCACCCTTAAGCTTTCTGTAGAGAGCTTACGAACGAAATATCACAGTGAGAATTTTGGTATGACAGCGCATGGACATTAAGATATTATTCAATCATCATTGCCTGATATCTTCTGATTATTGTTCTGAAAAGTATGCACTGTGGTGTGAATATCTTTTCAAAAAGGATGTACTGTGGAATTAATGCAATTGAATACTGCCACTGATCATCCTGCACATTCCTTACAGCACTGCTTGTCTAATAGTTTTGCTGCTGTTCTCTGACAATGATGTGTAAATGCCTGACAACTTCATTGCTAGAAAGCTTTTTTTTTAAATTTGATCTTCATCATCCTATCTTCTAATTTATTGAGGTATTTATTCAGGAGAGGCAAAAGGGACAAGATGAACAGTAGGCAATGAAGAGCCATTTCAGTCTAGTTGCTGGCACTGCATATTTTATAAATTACTACAAGATCTCTCCACTGTATACAAGAAATAAGTTTCTAATTTAATGCCCTCTGTATCTAAATTTTCAGTTTGAGGTTTCTGCTAGACAAGTAGTTCCCAACAAGAAGCGAGTCAGCTTTTCTACTGTACTAATTTAAAAAAAGAGTTGAGGCTTTGTGGGAAGCAATAATTTGAAAGTATTCAAAGAATAGTAGTTATTTAGTAGCATTAAAATAATGAAAAGCTGTATGATTCTTTTATTTCCTTCTAAAAGAAGCCTTTTCCCTTTTTCCCCCAATTATAAGAAATTGTGATTTCCTTCTTCAGATGCAGCATCCCATTCAAACGTGGGATAATTCTTGATTGCAACCTTTCTCATTCTTTGGTGCAGAAAGTGGACATTTGTTTTGCATAGGACAAGCCAGTGTTTAAAATATTTTCATTTGATTTGTATACTAAGATCATTTTCAAAGAATGTTGGTGAGTTTTATCTCTCAGCTGGACTGTCTTCCACAGGTTTTCTCCCCTTTTCCCAGTATCCCAGCAGAGTGCTGATCTTCCTGGAGGTTATCCACTACGTGCCTGAAAGAGATTAAGGTATTCTGCAGGGGTGGGGGATATTTCATCAGGATTTATTACTGTTCAAAGCCACCATGAGGGTCTCCATTGAAGTCTTTAGTGTTAAAACCCATGAAAATTGCTGATACCGTGGCAAGTTAAAAATGTTGTAGGTGTTTTCCGCACAGTTTTCCAAGAGAGACCACAAAGAACCAGCAGCTGAAAACTCGGCTAACTCGCCTTTAGTCTTATGCCATGTTGAAGCTAGGTTATAATTTGTGTTGTGCAAGACAGAGATAAACTTTGGGTCTACGTACCTTCTGCTGCTGTTAGTGAGTGAGCTGGCTTAGTTTTTCCCCATGTCTCAATAAAAGATACCAAAGAGCTCAAGAAAATGTCCCAATTATAAAATTTTGACCAATGAAAGCTTAAAAAAATACCAAAGAATTAGAAAGCACAGGGATGGGGTTTCTTAGCAAACATGCCACACAGAGTTGTTACATCAATCTCATCACTAAATATCTTTACTTAGCCTTTAGGAGGGTGGTCCATCTCCTTATGTTGTGTCCTGAACATAGTAACCAGATGTAAAAGGTGTTGAAGCTTTTGTTAAACCGCACAGTAAAATCCTCTGGAAAGGCCACAGTAGTGCTGAATTCCTTTTGATGTGAGCACCTTAGTTCCTCTCACTTCCAAAGGGAACAGTCCAAGGTAACTATGTAAAATATACTTAGAACGTTGCAGATAAGATATGAGAGATCCCATGGATTTAAAGAAACAGGCCATTTCTCTTTCTGCCCTTTTAAAAAAAAGATTCTGTAATACCAGCTTGCACGTTCCTGTGTGAGTGTGGAGTTGTTTACTTAAAAGGGACTATACTGATAATTCCTACAGTTAAGAAATAACTACACACACACACACAAATAACACAGGAATAACACACACTACACGCACCCTTATTGTAGGTTTGTGGATGTTTTTTAGCTAATGAGCTAATATTGATTCAACAGCTCTCACAGGAAAGGAAAAAGATTGACAGCAGCAGGAGTCACCACTGCCAAGCCATGTATCACAATAGGTATCACTCTCTCTGCATCTCTACAGACATTTGTCTCTACATCTGTGTTTTGTTTTTCCTGGTTAACTCAAATAATGCTGATGACAGTGGGACTTCCCACTGTCACAAAGAGTGCCTCTTTTTAGACTTCAGGGCCCATTCTGTTGTTGCTGTGCAAAATAGCAGTAAGATTCTGGCTTCAGGAGTGTACAGACAGCAAGATACCACCCCTGACTGCCACTGGGGAAAAGGTAGCGTGTTATACCAGAGAGTCATCAGGAATCGTTTGGAAGGTTGACTGCTGATTCTAATTCAGAGGGGTTTGTCACCTCCTAGGCTGAATCTTCACCAGGCTGCCCTGCCATTTTGAAGAGACTGGCTGTTTTCCATGTGTCAGCTGGGAACCAAAGGGAATGCTGGCATGTAGTTATTTGATTCAAACCAGTGAGACAGCACAAACATTCAATATGCATTCCATCTTTTTGATAGTGGGTTGATGACCTTCTACTCCATTTTTCTGGGATTTTTGCTGGTCTTTAATTTCAGAGAAAGTATTTTCCATATAAATTATGAGTGTTATTTATAGTGCTATAGTAACAAATCTAGGGCTATTTCCTTATGTCTCATCTTTTAAGAACAGAGGATTGGATCTTTTTCAATTCTGTCTGTTGTTGGCAGATTCAAAAGTATGAACTCATTGAAACCAATTTAGGAACAGGTGCAGAAACCTGCCACTTTCAAGACATTTTCAGTTATGTTCTAATCAAGGATGTAGAAACCGAGGAAATCAGGTTGTAGGCTGTAATAAAGCAGTAAGTCCAAAATATTTATATTACTTTTTAAAAGAGATTAGGTTCCACCTATCTTGCCATCTTATCCATAAAAAACCCAAGTAGTGTTAATATCAATTTAATAAAATGAAGAGGATTCTTTAAAATATGAAAAACCTAACACTGCGTTGTACACTAAATATGATGGTGAATACTGTAATATTCCACAGTAAATTTGAGCCAATCTGTGTATGTAGATGTATGTGGTGGCAGTGACACCAAACACATGCATAGTTATGTTTTCCAGTAGTTGCATGAATGCCACAAAGATAATACAAATTTGCTCAGGAGAGAGATACTCTTACTTCATTTTGTTTTGTCTTTTAGAGAATGAACCATTACAACAAACCATTGATCTGATGATTAATTTATAGTTCTTGCAATATCCTGCTTGACATCCATTTTTTGTTGAAGAAATAGAAATTTATCAACAGATGCCCCAACTTTTTCTTTATATTTATTCTCCTATGTCTGCTTGATATAAACACATTCCAGAATTGATGCCTACGCATCACAGTTTGGTTGAACAGTGAGATGCAATCCTTTTTACTTTAAGGAATCCTCAGCATTCCACTGAAGATTATGTTCCTTTAACTTGGAGAAGAGAATACTTTTCTATTAATGTTTACTATTTTTCTGCTGGAAATACTTCTTTCAAAGTCAAATAAAGTCACATGCAAGCTAATGGGATTCCTAAATTGGATTCTTCTATCTGATTGAAGTTTTGTCTTTATGACTCATGTTCTTTAAACTCATATGCTCTTGTCAAGACTAAAATAATTTGTGATTGCATATATTTTTATAAACCTATTTTATAAATGTACCCAGAGATTTAAGGCAGAATCTTATTTGAAAGTTCTTAAAGAGACCATGGGACATTTTCCAAAGATAGCTTCTGTGTGCCTTGCTTATTTGCATCAAAAAGATGATGGAATTAAGTGAACAAACTTTGAGACTATAAAATATACAAACTGAGGAAATTTTAATTTCACTGCAACAAAATTCCTGTACTTTTAGCAAAGCCAAGATCTCATTCACCTGTGCTTCCTGGAGGGCTGGGCAAACCATTTCTTTTAGGACATCGGCAGAATAAGCTCCTCCTAAATTCAGAGTCTTAAAAGCTTAGGGTTTCAAAGTTTCACTCTGGATCCTACTTTTTCACAAGTTCAGAGGGGTATCTGAAGTTCTAATTTAAGGCCATGTCTGCTTATAATTCAACCATATATGGTAGTAACTGTAATACCTTAAAGGACACTTTAAGGTCTTAGGAAAGAGGAAAGGTAATAATTGCTGGCTTGTCTTTAATGGTAGTTAATGACAATGTAAGAGTTTCATCACTGATGGTAACAGTGATGTATATTACACTGAATCACTTAAAGTGAGGTCTGTTTCATGGTTTGAGGGGTTTTTTTTGGTCAATAAAATTTTGTTGAAACATGCATCAAAATTTAATATCAATGTGCATGTATATAGAATCTTACTTTAGATCTGAATGTTGTCTGGTCCAGTTCCCTGCTCTAAGCAGGGCCAGCTTCCATGTTGTGTCAGCTTGCTCCATGCCTTGCCTAGTAAAACTTCGAGTACTTCCAAGGATGGACATTTCACAGCCTCTCTAAGCAACTTGTTCCCTGCATAGTTGTCTCCTTTTTAATGTTTTTTGATTTGTATGTGATTAGGATTTATTTTTTTTATTTTACTCAACATTTCTGCAAATATCCTGACTTGCTTTTAGATAGGTGAACAAGAGAAACCCTAAGACTTGGCTTCACAGATTCAACTCTCAGCCTCTTCTGTTGTGTCATGTGCTCCAGATCAGTTTAGTGGTCCTCCTCTGGTCTCACCCAGTTTGTCAGTCTCGCTTTTACTGGGGGCCATGGACAATAAAAGAAATTACCTTCTGCATTAATCGCCTTTAAATTAGGGGGTTTAATCTTTAAATTATTATACAAAGGAGAAGCTGTAAAATTTCCTCTATAATTTAATTTTTGTATTCTCATTTAAGAAATAATTAAGCTGAAGTAAATAACCATATAAAGGTTGCTAATCCAGATAATGGCAGATCTGAAATTAAGTCAGAAGCCCTGCTGCTAATTTTTCCATTCAATGACTAAGTAAAGTTATTTATTTTCTTTCTGGTCCCTAAAAAATCATCTCAGTGTCATAATATTTATATTTAAGGAAATTCAAAAGCATCTATGTAAATTCTAGCGTTTGTATCTCTGTTATTTTCTAGGTTTCTTTTGGCATTTGATTTCTCTTAGTACAAATTAAAAGAGGTTAGCTTTTACTTTCTTTCATAGCATTCAGATTATTTTTTTTAGGTATACCTTTTCTGCTTTATAATTTGGAAAAATTTTCTCCTTCTGATTCACCTTCCTGTGTACATTATTCAAGATGTGCTGCCCCTCCAAGCACTCTTACAGCAAACCACCACAGAACTCAGAGAAATTTAAGTTACTGCTCACCTGTAAAGCTTACCTAAACCATTTTTCTACTAACTTAGGACCTTCACTGCAGCCTCAAAGACATGAGATGCCATGCTAAAGAAGACCCCAGTACTCCTTGTTGGCTTTGGAAGGTTCATTTCAATAGGGGTTGGCTGTATTAAAGAGCCATTTACACTTTGTTGTCAAGGAGAACTTGCCAGGGGACCTAAAGGGTCATTAGCCTCCACTTAGCACCATGCAGTGTAGCAGATGCTTCATGACATGTGACAAGGAAAGGCTTTAAATGGAGTGTCAAGAAATCCCAGCCTCATCACTTAATTTTTTACTAATCTGTTGCTGTCTAGCAATTTTAGCCATTTCATTGATAGTTGAGCTTTTACTTATACATGCAAGTGGTGACAGTAGGAGGAAATTAAAGGCATTGCATATTTAACTTCTGCTTTTAGTAATTCATCCTAATACATATAGTGAGTTGGCCCTTAGATAAGAAGTAAACCCAGAAATGTAAATTCCTTGAGCTTTTAAAATTCCATTTGACTCCTTAATTGTCAGTACAGACAGTTCAACCGTTTATTTTTTTTAAATGCACAACGATTTCAAGGGCCAGCATAGCTGTCAGCTTCCTTTGTGCACTATAGTTACTAATGTGTTGTGATCCACAAGTGTCAGATATGACCTGTTATGCACAGTTTTAAGACCCTTCCTCAAAGACAATATCATGAAATAGAAGGATAACCAGAAGGGTACAGAGAGTACTACCTGGGGTACTTGTTACAGGAAATGTTCCTTTGCAGGAATCTTTTGGCATTCCTTGTGTTTCAAATACATATAGCAAGAGATGTGAGGGGATACTAACAGCAGCACAGATTGCCTGAGGACACGGTAGGTAAACTTCTAAATCCACCAAAAACCAGCAGAAAGGAAGCCCTTAAAATGAGGTTCTCTGGGCAGACAGTATGTGACTACCTCAGGTTTTACTTGATAAACAGGAAAATTTGTATGATAGTTTGTTTGAATTTAGCCACTCTTTTAACCATCATGGTGGCCCTACAACGTCATTTTCCTTCCTCTCTCTTATTTAACCAACTGTCTTCAGTGCTCCATAAATCATCTCAGTTAATCTAGGAGGTGAAGCTTTCCAAGTAACAGCAGCCACACCCTGAAGGCATGACATGTGAGACAGAATGCCTTCTATTTTTGGAATTCTTCCTTTCATCCAAAGAAAATCCCTCAAAAAGTCATGCCTAGCCATCAGGACCCCCTGGATAAATGAGAATTTATTAGGTCATTTTGACACTAGAAAATACTGCTCTCCATTCTGTGGTTATGAAGTGTCCACTGATCCTTGGTGTTCAGGAGGAACAAATAGATTTCACTAGCAGCCTTTAGCTATGAAGCCTTTATCCAAAGGGGAACTTCTATGCCTGTTTCTTATTTGCTTCATTTGAATGAGGTAGGTTTAATAGTATTTATTTATCTTCACCCCGTGAGAGAATGGAAACCTCTCACAGAAAAAAAGGAACAATATAATTAACCAAGGTTAAAATTCCCACTCAGGGATCACTTCTCTCAGAATCACTGGGGTTGTACTAAACAAGATCTCCAAGATTATGAATACATCTGTCTGACTCTTTCTGAAGGGAAATCTTTGCACAGGTATTGAGTAGTGAACATGTGGAAAGCCCAATGAAGCCCATTTGTATTGGATTAGCTGCATGTGTAGATACCAGAGAGTTTGTACAGATGCAGACCAAGTCTACAGATAAGGCTTCCTTTCTCTTCTGGCTGTCTGTAAATCTCTGACAAATCATCAGAATCCACCTTGTCTGCCCAGGCAAAACTTCCAGCTGGAAAAAGGATGTCATGGCTGGAAAAACTAAAATACAGTATCTCAAGAGTTCTTCTACTCAAGGTTCCCAGTAATTTTTTAGTGTGGATCAGAACAAAACATAGAGGTAGTACTACAAGGTGCTTTTTTATGTGTTTGCAGTCACACCAGGTGTGTTTCATCTGATTCACAATCACAGTGGGACCCTGCAATTTGCAGCTTTGCAGACAGAATGCTGCTGTTTTTACAGCATTTCGCTGCGGTTTGGTAGATACAAATGATCCAGGGGTAGAAATGCATTACTAAGCAGAATTGTGACTTGTGAAATAGAAATCTGTGAGTTAACAGTGCTCATGAGCCAAGTTTTGGAATCTATCAGGGTTTAATTTTTCACAGTTCTTTTTTGAGAACATGAGGACACTTGATGATTTCAAAATGAATTGTCTAAAATGACGCCTGCAGAGTGTACTACTTGTTTAAGAGATGTATTGTATTCTCTTTCATTTACTTCAAGATATATACAATATTTAAATATCTTGAAATATGAAACATATGAATATATAAAGTATCTTTGGACCACTCCAAGGGAGGTTTCCTAACTTATGCTTTTAAAATAATGTACTTTTTCGAAATGAGGTAATTTTAAGGCAATTACATCTTTCTCATAGAAAAGATCGGTAAAGTTACGTCACTACCTTGCATCGCTTCCTTTTTTTCCTTGTCTCAGTGAAATTGCTTTGTTTTAAAAATAGGCAAAGCAAAAAAAAAGAACAGCATGTTACCTGTTGTTGGAATATACAGCTACTCATAACCTCACTGGAAGATCCATTGTGTATTATTTTGGGAGTGGGAAGTGAAATAGACATTCCATAGGAAAAATTAGAACTTTTAGGACATATTTGCAAGTCTTCCTACATAAATATGCCTTTTTGTCATCCTCACCCTATTTTTTTATTCCAGTTCTGGAATTAAATTCTGTCCTGGGTTAAACAAGTGTTTTTGCTGTTTAATTCACTGGTGTCAAGACTCAGCTGTTATCATTTGTACCAAGACTCTCTTCCTCTGGAGCTTTCTCTAATGGAAACAAGTGTTCACGATGAAGTAGATCCAGTGATTCATGACAAGGTTCTCATAGAGGACAGTAGCTTCTTGCAAATACAGATAATAATGAAAAGGAAAACTATATGTGAAAAAAATGGAGGAGCCATTCTTGTTATAGGGATCTGTAACACAGTTAGAAGGAAGAAAATATGGTAGAGAAACAGCAACAAAGAGAAGAAAAATCCATAAATCAAAAGGTAGTGGGATCTGCACAGGCTATGGAGCCATATCTAACAACTGCCAGCAATGAAGTGCTTGAGAATAATTCTGTAGCTGTTACCTGGTAAATGGTAAGAAATCTGAGCAATGCAGAGATGGAAATGAAGCAGCTCAAAGCACAGCCAAGAACTATACTCTCTGTATCTGCCCAAACAAGGGAAATGTACAACACTAATCCATTAAAAGCTCCCATAATGATAATAACCCAAATTAGAGCAATGCTTTCTGACCTTTGGCATAAGCCCTGGAGCACAGATCTCACAATATAAAAATGAGCTTGAGCTGCAAACTGAGCATTCATACTGTGAAATGTGATTTTTCTGGACCACCTCCATTTCAGCTATTGGAGTAACATGCAGGAAGCAGAGAATAGATCCCCTTAGAATAACATTTACCACTGAATAAAAAGCAAAGTCTAAGTAGATGTATTCTGTATTTTCCTCCTCTAAAGCCTCCTAATAGAAGAAAACAGGGGAGAAGCATGGCTGGTTCTCCATCCAGCTGATAGAAAGTCCGCACAGCGTGCCATCAGAAGACATATGTTTTCTTATTACCTAGGGGTTTAGCTTTAGTTTTGGTTTGATGATATTTTTATTTGTTTGGTTTTTTGTTCTGGAATGCACAAGTAATTTTAAAACTGTTTTAAAAAAGAAGGGGGAGTACAGTTTGAATTATTTCGTTTTTTCTTTTCTCTTTGCAAGAAGGCCTATGGAATTTGGCATCTTAACCCAGCCTTGCCTGATGCGATCACAAACACAGTTAAATTTTTATTAAAATGTTTTGAATCTTTCAAACATGATATTGATAACTGAAATGGAGCAAAGAGACAGTAGCATCTGGTTTTAATGAACAAGGTCTGCTTATACTTGAAAGCAAAGCCATGCAGGAAAAGACTGGAAATTCTTGTTCAGATAATCAAAATGCAATAGTGTTTTTCAATACCTGACATCTGTATGCGTAGAATGACCTGGGTGACTTCACTCCACCAATTGCTCATATTTTTTAGATTAAAATGCATTATTTAGATCTGAAATATAGTTGGTGCTTTTTTTTTCCCAGCCTGTTGTGTACATCTTTCTTTCATTTTTTTTTGTGTGCTTACTAAAGCTCATTGCTTTGAGCTCTAGCATACCTTTTCAACTGGTGACCTTCTCCAATACAGTACATATCAAACTATTTTTATTTAGAAGTGTGGGTTCCTGTTACTACATTGTAGTCTAAACAAACAAGGCAACCCTTTGTGGGGATATTTTTCTCCTGTATGTGTTAACATGTGGAATAACAGAATTGCCTGGAACAACCTCCTAAACTGCAGGCCGGTATAAAAGCCAGCCTTGTCAGGAGAAATGGTCAGGGCAGTGTCAGAAGAGGTTCTGCAAGAGGCCTCCCTGCCTCACTGCCTCCAGTTCAAGTTTGTTAGCAGCAGATCAGCCCAGGCTTTTCATGGACATACTGCAAACCATTAGGGTTTGAACTAGGGCTTGAACTTTTTTATCAGAGCAGTAGTAGTAGAATGTACTAATTCAGCTTCCTGCATTTTTTCCTGGAACTCAGCTTGCTTATGTGAGGTGGGTGAATGTGTTTGGAAATGCAGCCTAGATATCTGTTCAGGTTTTGTAGTACAAGCTCTTCCCAGTCAAGACAGTGATAATTTTAATAATAATTTTTATAACCCAACCATCTCTATTGCTGTCTTCACAGCTAAATCTTCACTTGGATTCAGAGAAAAAAATCACTGAGGTTTGTAGCAGAACAATGTAAGGCTGTGAATAATAACTACAGGAAAGATGTAGTGGACACTTTTCATACCACAGAGAAATTTAACGCATGGTGAATGTATTTAACTGAATACATCAGGTGAAGAATACATCAGGTCCTTGAAATTTAAATTCCATTTATTCTACTAATGTCATTCCACTTATTTTAGCATAGTATTATTGTTATACTGGAATTTGAATTAAGAGTAAAAGTTTGGAAAAGAATAAATGCTTTTGACCATAACCACTTACCCATTGTCTGTATTTTGAAGTTTTTCACATAAAAGGCCCAATAAGTGCCCCAATTAGTTAGCAATCCCCAAATTCTTAAAGTTTTCAGCTCTTAAGGCTTTAGTAAAAGTGGCTTTCAGTTACCACTAATAGCTTCTTTGAATCCTTTTGTTTTAGTCCCAAAGCTGAGAAATCAATGAAGTTGGTCAGTTTGATTAAATAGTTTTCTGAAGTCAAACTATTGTAAAGTTAGCCTTTAAAAACAAATATGCCTCATCGCCTTTGACCATTTACAGTTTTTCTTTGGCTCCACCAAGCATGTGGATGTCTAATCAGGGGATTATCAAGTAGACTAGAGAAATATAACAAAGTTCTGTGCTCTAGTAAATATTTGTATAGCACAAGCCTGGAGAAAGTCCATGTTATATTTTACTGTTGATAATTTAATAACTCTGTGGCACGCCTGAAATTGTACAGTAAATGTCAAGATGTGTCAAATGAGGTATCCTGTAAAATTTAATAACTTCATACTTAAGATGATGTGCATGCGTGGGTAGGTAACAGTGTCAGTGGAAAATATGTTTTGCAAGTAATATTTAGGGCATTTATTTGAATTTTGCCAGGAAATAAAGTGAGCAATGGCCTTCCAGCTGATAGTTAATAACAATGACAATGTAAGTGACATACAGAATAACTCATGCAGAAATAGTCCAGTCTATCAAATGATCCTGAGGGCAACCAGCAGATTTCATAGAACAGTCAAAAGATCTGTGATTTCCTCCTGCTACAGAAAATAGCCCATACAGTAAACAATTGATAAAATGAAGTGAATCTGTGTTGCTTGTGTTTAAGGGATAGCATACAGCATGCTGTCTGCCACAGTAGTTTGTTTGCACTGAAATGAAGCAATAATGATTGAGGCACAGAGCATTTCCTGGGGATTAATGACCGTCTGAGAGGAGTTGATGGCCCAAGGAACATCCTGGCCATTAACCCCAGCCAGTCATTAATCCCAAGGAAATGCCCTACCCCAAGATCTTTATTACTCTTAGAAAATGAAAATGAAGAAAAACAAACCAGTAAGGACCTAGGTATTTGTTCTGAAGGGTGAGGTTTCAAATCATTTAGTGCATGCAGATTTTGATCAAATGAATACCTCAGCAGTTATTTAGCTGGAGTGCTTTGTTCTTTGTAAAGCATCTTGGTATCATCTAGGCCTACAGAGGCAAACTAGAGAAACATTATCTTTTTTTCACTTTTATTAATCTTTTTCTCAGTATGGAAGGCAACTTATGTTGTAATGTGATTTAAGTAAGGTGAGTGTGGACTTTAAATAAGTATCTTTAAATAGTCTGTATTGTGTTAATAATCTAGAATAAGTGCTGTCAGAGCACCAACTAGACCTAGGTTACTGATCTTGTTATATTTAAACCCTTCTTTTCCTAGTTTTGGATGCAATGGACCATCTATACCTTTATAAGCAAAAGTAGTTGTAAATGTGACATTATACAAAAAAATATTATTCAGAAAATGTATGTATTTGATTGCTTGAAGTAAATTTTAAGTTAAGTTCTTGGATGTTTGTTGTTTCTTCTGTTTTTTTTTTTTTTTTCCTGAGCTGGAGAGC
>VXBC01006763.1:751865-801505 GCA_013399945.1 Ploceus nigricollis | reverse complement strand
AAAAAAAAAAAAAAAAAAAAAAAAAAGACATGTCTGTCCTTCAAATAGAAATTTATTTTAACGGTCTACCTCTAGCCACGTCTAATAGGAGGAGAGAGGCTCCTAAGTTGCATTTAGTGATGCAACTTAGTTTCATGTCATACACTAACCTAACTAACAGACCAGAGATTTGTATACAATTTTCAGGGTTTTTTGGGGGATATGCTATAGCACAACTGAATATTGAAAGATTTTTTTCTTGTTTTCTTAAAAGCAGATGTATGTTGTCCATATAGTTCAAACAACAAATAGTTAATTTACAAATAAAAATCTCTATGTAGATGAATCCTAAGAGTTTGACTAAATATGAGGAAAACAAATTGATGAAGACAAAGGTCCATAAAGAATTTGAGGCAAGATGCGTTTTTTTCTAAATTCCCTTGTAGCTACAATACAATTTTAATTAATTTGTTGTAAAGATATGTTGTGCTTTCTGTATGTCACTAATTTTATGTCAAAGTAATACGAATTATGCATTATTTTCAAAAGTGAATGTAAAACTATACTTAGCAGTAGTTGTGGGAGGGTGTCCTGGGGGACTGTAGTGACTGGCTTACTGCCAGTCAAGCAGAAAACTGAAATCCTATTCTTGCATTTTCATCCATATAAGTATGTATATGCGGAACAGAAATCTAATAAAGAGCTCCTCATTCTAGCAGGCAAAGTTAGGAGTCAGCACAATTGATAGCTTAGCTACAAAAATTTTGACTTCAACTAAAATGTTATTTTGAGGAGAGAAGGTAAGTAAGAGATGGAGCAGTGCAAAAACAGGACAGTCACTGAACATCTTTGAATTACACTTTATTTCTTACTTCCATCCATTTATTTCTAGAAGATATGCTCTATTTTAAACCAGATTTATTTATTTAAACTCTGGAGAGTCCTTGCCCGATGCTATTCATGAGATCAGACAGGATGATTGCAATGGTTTGTTGTGCCCTATGAACCTGCTCCTAGGTTGTTGTGCAATACTGAGAAAATGGCTTTTTCCCAATTCTTTAGTGTCTCCATGTCTAAAAAAACCCCATATAAATACTTATATTTTATTTTGAATTCTTCAAAGAGAACCAGGCATATAATTTAGGAATATTTTGATAAAATGACCTCTGTTTCATTAATACAAAGATTTAGTTCTTAGTCAAACAGTGCTAAGAAAATGTTAACTCATAAACTTCAATGATTATAGTGCTGAAGCTATGGAGAAGGGTTTTCACATAAATACCTTCTTCAGATTAGTAGAATTTGCAATGACTTTACTGGGACCAGGAATAAATGTTTAAATAAATATAATGTTGTACCTGAATATACATCTCCTCTTAACATGGAAGAGAACATTCAAATCACTGTAAAAATACTAGGACTTGGTTGAAAACTGATGGAATTTGCCTGTTTGGTGTGGAGGGTCTTTCAGTTAAACTCATTGGGATTTGGATCAAGATCCTGTTTTGGAATCTTTAGTCTCGTATGCATTTTAGAGGCATTTCCAAACTAGTACAGATTACAGAGTTCTTTGTTTTCCCTGCTTTATACTCACTACAAAAGGAATTACTTCTGTTTGGGGACCTCACATCCCCATTATTTCCCCATTATTATTAGAACAAGAGCTGTTGTAGATGTAGAAAGCTACATAAATCAGGTTTGTAATAAATATAGTTCAAATCAGCATGTTGTATAGTAAAAGTGGGAAAAATAGTATAATCTTTCTAGCAAACAATTAAAAATGAAAACAGCTTACTTATTAATTTGAAGAGGAAACAACTAGCTTCATTTTAAGTTCTTCTTCCTCTCCTACTCAGGATGCTATTTATTTGGAAAGACCTTCAAGTAGTGCTAAAACTGGGGAATGTGTAGTAAATGCTAGTTTGGCACTTGCAAATCTAAACAGGATATTCTGTGTTTCTGAAAACACACAGATACGAAGGTACAAGCAATGTCATTCCACACCAAGGGCTGGAGCTCACTACTCCATCCTGCCATTCTCATGTGCTTGTGGCACAGTAGGCTTGAAACACTAATTTTATTTATAGAAAGAGAAAGGCCTTGGAAGGCACCAGAGCCACTGAGCATTTAGTTATTCAGTGGAGAGGGGTGAAGGCAGAGGTGCATGTTGAATTCCTGCCATGAGATATTTGAGAGGTGAGCACTTGGTTCTGTTAGAGCAGCAGAAGTCCCTCTCGCAGCATAGCTTCAAGAATAACAGAAGTTTCAGCAGGTTTCTTTGATGTTTGCTTTGTTGTGGTTTTCTTGGTTTTGTTGAGGGTTCTTTTGTTATTGTTTTTTTTTTTTAAATCCTCCAGTGGCCATGACAACCTCCAAAATAATTAAGCTGTCTATTACTAGTGCTCACACACTGGGCTTGCAAAGTACATAGTCCTCCTTCCGTTATAGAGGACTCAAACTTTTCCTCTGCTGTGATTAGTAGAGGCCATAATTGTCTCAGAGGGATAAAGGGACGCTAATACTTCCCTTGAGTCTTGACCACTACAGATGAATTCCTTGGAGCGAGTATGGACAGTGTTGTCAGACTTAGCAATGAAGCTTTCCCTCTAGCAGCAAGAGACCCAGGAGCTTACCAGTGCTAGAATCATCTGTGGACTGACTAATTTTTTCGCCTACAAATTATTAATACTGTTCTTGAAGCATGAGACAAAAGTCCAGTTCCACACCTTTTCCTGTTTTGTTCCAGGCATGGAATAGAAACCTTCAAACCTTGATTTTCCCAAAACAGCTTCAGCACAATGATTCTAGCTCTTCGTACATACACGTCCATTTCTTTTTCAGCCTGCAGTGATGACTTGCTTTGCAAAGGATTTTAATCTTTTTAGGCAGAGGATAGTGGATTCTGCAAGTGCTAGACTAGAAATAAAAAGTAGTAGTACTCTAACCCTTCACCATATCTTAAAAAAACAGAAGCTGTCGTTAGCATTGCACTGGTTTTTGAAGCTGATCTCAAATGTCTACAAACTGGCCAGAGATCCTCAGGATCTCATGGTTAGGCAGGAATTAAGGTCTGATGAGCTGCTCTGCTCTGTGGTAACTGATGTGTTTAGAGGCAGGCATGAATGCAGTAATGAAGGCACTCAGGACTCCTAAAAATTAAAACTAAGGTGCTTTTAGAGTATGATTATATTTGGTGGGAGCTGAATAGCCTTGTCATGTCTAAATTCTACCTGAATTTTCAATTATATTTCTGCTTTTTTTTTGAGTCTGACTGTGACTGTTCACTGAATAAAGATCAAAATCACACCTTGCACAGTAACCATATATGGCAAAAATCCACTGCTTTTGGTTTTCATTTTAACATCAAAGCACTGTAAAGAGCATCTTCACAGAGTTCACTGATGTTCTTTAACAGGGTGGTCTGTAAATAGTCTAAAGGTTTGCTTACTGTATCAGAGTACACGGCTTGCATCACAAACATACAGTGTATTTCTTTTCTTAATCAGGAATCCCAACATATTTTGAGAAAAGAAGGGAAATTTAAATTATCAGGTGCTAATTTTTGTCTCAGAATGAGAAGCAGTTAGGCTGAGTTGTTCCTCTCTGTACAGAGTATACTGACCATCTTAAAGGTCTTTTCCAACTTAAATGATTCTAGATTCCATGACCTGAAACAGTTTGCACTTTGTCTTCAAGGTAATTGAACCGATTCTAAACCCATATTGCTGTTTTCAAAATATGTCTCATTTTTCAGTCATGCAGACAAGTGAATTGTAAACCAGAACAAAAAGTGACCAAACCAATGTGAAAAACTCATTTTCTGCATACAAGAAGGAAACTGGAAGCACAGCCTTTAGAATAAGTGTCTTCACTATATGTGTAAGGGAAAGCTGGGACTGTCTGGGGACCAGCAACTCCCACTCTGAGCTTTTGGCACCCTGAGAAAAAGAAGTGTTGTGTGAATTTCAGGTTAATGAGATAAAGATGCAAAAGTCAGATAGATGCTCTTAAAATATATTCGAACTATTTATCAGGGCATAGAATAGTTGCATAGTTCTGTTGCAATTCTCTCTCAAGTAAACTCTCTCTCATCATCAAATAAAACTTTTACAGGGACCAAGCCTGTAGCCATAAATGTGCTCCTGTGTTAAACACAGCTACCCTTTAGAACCATCTCAAGATACTTCTGTATCTTGAGATGTAAAGTCTCATTTTCAATTTGTAATAGATATTAGGAACAAGAGGGTATCTCTTTCTATATATATTAATTCATGTAACTTAATTCTGCAAGATGCACACATTTACTCATGGGTTAAGTTTATAATTGCATTTCAAAGCAGTTCTCTTGAAACATTCTAAAACAGATTATGTTCTTAAAAACTCTGTTCTTTACTTTGCATGTTTTAGTACTACATCCCATTAAAGCTGTGTTTGAAGTTACTAGGATTTGTTAAAAATTTGATCATGCCTAAGCAGATAAGAGATTATATGCTTTATGTATATATTTGAAGGATTTGTTCCAGCTTGGATACAGTGTATTAATTGGCCACCTACAGTGAATAGCAGTTTTTAATATTTAGAACCCTTTTCCTCATTGTTTTCCAGGCAGAAGAGCATGTAAGTATTCTTTTAACTAAATTTGCTAACTTTCTGGAACACATTTAAACAATGTGTGCTACTTGTGTCATATTACATTAACTTCACTTCTACAGACAGGTTGTATACATATGTAATAAATAGCCCCTCAGGGATCAGATCTAGATTAACTGAGAAAAACGTACTCTGCTGTACATTAAGTAATTTACAATATCTCAGTAAACATTAGAAAAGACATGTTTGTCTCACCAGAACAGGTTAACAGTGCCTGCAGACTCAGTAATGATTGTAGAATGTTAAACTATCAAGTGGAAAGTTATAATCACTTTAAATAGTCTAATTTTTTCCCCTAAAACATCAGACTATCTGGAGTTTGATACCATGATGTCTGTAATAACACTGAATGTTTGTGATACAGATTGAAAGTAGTAAAGAAAGACACCAGTTCTGCAAAGGATCTAAACAGAGTGACTTAAAACTGAGAGGGAGGCTTGGAGAGAAAACTTGTTTAAGTGGGTAATATTTTATTTAAATATTATTCCTTTTAAATTAAATTACAATATCTACAGTTAGAGATGAAGCATGTTTTAGGCATGTCAGTTTTATTTACATATGACAAAATCCCTGTAGCCTCTCTATTTCTATCAGCTCAGTTCTGCCTGGTAATTATTTAAATAGAGGTGTGGTAAGTGTGCTGTCACTGGCTTTGGTTTTTATTGCTCCAGTTCCAGTATAATTAACAAAAAGTGTTCTAAGCAAGTGCATGAAGGTTACTTCAGCAAACTTCAGATGTTTAACATGGACATTCATTGCAACTCTAGAACTCACTTGTTATATCTGCCAGATATTGAAGAATGTAACATATATATGTGGTACAGCAAGAAGTAAAAATTGTCTTTTCTTCGTGTTAAATCCATGCAGCTGCTGGCTGCATTGATTGGCTGTGTAGATGTAAGTTTTCCCTTAAAAAGGAGCACTCACCACATAGCACTCATGTAAGATTAGGATAAACCACATAACGTAAGTGCAGTGATTTCTGAATTTAGCCTAGCTGCCTTGTCTCTGATACACAGAGGGAGATAGAAAGTAGGCTAAATTCCAAATGAGGAAGCATGTTTAGAATGCTGTCTTAATTGATCATTTAAGGACAATCATCTTAATTGTTTAATTACATTATTTAACTGCCTTAAACTCAGGCAAGTGGCCCACCAGCATAGAGAAATAACAAACTGTAGTAAGAGTGGCTGGAGCAGAGGACCAAAAGCCGAGGATTCTGGAGAAGCCATTTAACACTGTTTGCTTGTCCTGAACTAGAAATAATAAATACTGCATTATATTCAATCATTGGAGATCCTAAGACAAGCAACACTGTATTACAAATAATCATTATTATTTCATTATATATTAGCTTTGCAACAAAAACAACGGAATGCTTTTCTACGTGGAACAAAGGTAATTCAATATGCACTATGCAGGAATACCTTAGTGTATATTAATTGCATATGAAAATGTCAAAGCAACTGAAAAGCAGTTGATGCAAATGTTCATAAACATTGTGGCTGCTAAGTTAAAAACCAAGGTGTAATATTTACTTAGTCACTTAGTCTGATCTTACAGAAGCAGCTTGATTCATTGTACATGTACTGTTTGAGGAGAGAGAAAAAGTGTTTAAAAGGAGACTGTGAAAGTAAGCAGGGAGAAGACTGAGAGCAGGACACAAATTTAAGGGAGGACTGGTGAGGGATAGTCCTGTAGAGCTGGTATCAGTTGGGGTCAGAATCCCTGAGTACACTTAGTTTCAGGTAGGCCTGACTCCCTCTGCTGTCCTGTTCCATTTGTCTGCAAAGAACAATGGAAAAACACAGTCATTTGTCTGTCAGCTGAGGACCTGACATAGTGACAAGTATGTCAGGCTTTGAGAGAAGCTCAAAAGCGGAGTTTGGTGGAATTTACCTACAAATGATGCTTTGCAGTTATGTTCTGCAGCTGAGGGAATTCTGTGCTTTCCTTGTTTACTTACTCCTTTCTATCCAGGGACTAACTGGAATCCAAGACACAAGTGTTGTGTAGTGCCAATAACTCAACATACAGGTTCATCTGTAATGAAATAGAGTGCCTTTATGAAAAGAAAAAAAAAATAGAGGAAAACCAGAGAGAGAGAGAGAAGTGCTTTGTTACAAAGATATAATTGCTTAAAAAATTAGTGACATTGATTTTTAAAGAATGCTGACTTGTATCTTATCATACCATAAATGAGAAAGTAAATTAGAAACCTACCATGAACTCAAGAATTATGTGGACACAATCCCTGTTACTTTAAAGTGAGATATAAATCCAGAGATTTCTCATGCCATCATTTTGTAAATAATTACAGTTCTGCTGAATCTGTTGTATAAAGTTTACATGGGAGGTTCAGTGCACCCTTGCTCTTGTTTAGAACATTGGGAACCACCAGAGAGATGTTGACATATGGCTGCACTGTTTTAGTGCACGAGACATCGACTACATGGGAGCATAATAAACAGGAGCATAAAGACAGGTTTGTGCAAGCAGTTTGGATTGACCTTTTTGGCAGCTGAAATCCATCTTGAGTACATGGTGCTGATGTGGACAGACATGTAAACCTCATCTTGTTACCGCAACTACCAGTTTTACAAATATATTCCAATGCTCAAAATGTACATCATTCTAAGTAAAGGGATTTTAAATGGGAGAGGGGTTGCCACAGCAACAATTCACAGTAAGACAGAGCAGAAACTTTCTCTTAAGTTTGTGGAACTACCCCCACAGATATATAAAGAGTCATGTAAGTGTGTTTTACACCAATAGAAATACTTATCATTTCAGAGTGATGGCTTATTTAATGTATTTTTCCCCTAGTCAAAAATATTTGACTAACTGATACAGTGTTTTAATTTTGGCATTTAAAAAGAACAATCTATTGTCCTTTCAATAAGCAGTTCTAGTGTAAGCATTGTCCAAATTAGGAATATTTGTATAAATACCTTTTACTTTTGAACAACAGTGTCTGAATCTGGTCTACAGCAGTGTTCTTAGAAACAGAATGAATCCAATTGTAATGCATTTTTGAAGGAACATTTTTAAGGAACTTAACACTTTCTTTTGAAACACACCTCTTGAAAACTATCTAATATAGCCAAATTTAGTTTTCCTTTAACGAGTCTTAATCTACTGTTGCATACCAAAGTATGAGCCTCTTTGTATAGCCACAGTAGTGTTTGGATTCAAGACTAAAAAGTAATCATTCATTGTGATAATAAATTTTAAGATTTAATCTAAACTGATGGGATGTGGGCAAATGTCACTTCACAGTTTTAAGTGCTCATTATGTCCTCGCTAATTTCTTGTTAAATCAGTGGGAGCACTGTGCACATGCTGTGTGGATATTGCCCATCAGTTCTAAATTGTTATGCAATAATGAAAGAGTACACCTTTAACTTGTGAGCATACCTATAGTATTGTGAGTAGCATACTTCTAACAGTTTTCGTAAATTTATCAACTCACCAGTTAGCAAAATCCTGAAATCAGCAAAAGTAAGATGAAAAAAAAATCTTGTTGGAATTCAAAGGAGCAGTGAAGATGCAGAGGAAAGAGGCAAAAGAGTAATTATTCAATTAGGCACAATAGAGAAGTTGGTTAGCAAGAGATATTCCTTGGATATCACAAGGTATTTTTAAAACAGGAGTGGCTGGTATTATCACATCATAACCTCACCCCTAGCTTTACCCTTGAGTTTTTGGAAGAACTTTTCTGGAAAGAAGGGGTATATTTTACATGTGTGCTTGTGCATGTTGGGAATAGTGATGAGGTAGTAGTCCAGAGTACTTGAAATTTAGTGTACACCTAGTCACGCTTAATACAAAGTTATAGAGCGACCAACATTTTTCTTATATTGAAGTGTTATTGCAGTGTAAACTGTTTTTCACAGTCTGTTGTTGTAAACACACACTCTGTTAATCTCTGATTTAGAAGTACAGAAAACATGAACCTTTAATGACTGACTTATCCAAGTCATGCAACAAGTGCACTCTTTCATACTCTTCAGTACAATTAGTAATACTGTGATTTTGTCTACAATCTGTGGCCTGAAAGTGCCACAGATTCAACCTTGAAATGTGACAATTTCAGAGGTTTTTAAGTCAACATAATCACAGAATGGCTGAGGCTGGAAGGGGCCTCTGGAGAGCACCTGTTCCAAGCCAGGGCTCAAGTAGGGGCACCTGGAGCCAGTTAGGCAGGACCCTTTCCAGACATCTTCTGAATATCTCCAAGCAAGAGACTCCTCAGCCTCTCAGCCTGTGCCTGTGCTTAGTCACCCTCACAGTTAAACCTGAGGTTCAGAGGGAACTTCTTGCACTGTCCTTTCACTGGACACCAATATAAAGAGCCTTGATTCATCTTCTGTGCACCCTCCCACCAGGTATTTATCTATACATTGATAAAACACATCCCCACACATCCTGAGCCTTCTCTTCTCCCAGCAGTGCAGCCCCAGCTCTCTCTAAGCCTATACTGGCATGGGAAGTGCTTGCATTTTTTTATAAATTGTATTATGTGGGTTTACTTGCACTGCATAAAAATGTGATTTATGCTCTTGTGCTGTTCCTGGAATTTGCTCAGTGAAGGTGGAAGATGCCTGTATTTGTTCAGAAAAGCTTCTGACTCTTAGGATTTCTGTAATTTGGGTTTCGTACTAATTGGTACAAAAGACACCAGCGCAGAATAGCTTGTCAGATTCTGTTCTTTCATTTAAACATCCTGAGTGTTAGGTTCATTTGCAAAGGTAGAAATAATGGCATGCAGTGGAAATCAATGTGCTTTTTCTGGTTGTTGAGTATTGTAACCCTGTATCATTTTCTCATCCATTCACCTGAGGCAAAGGCCTGGTGCTATGTTGCTGATAGCACATATTATTTAAGGATAAACCATTTCCCTATCGCCTTTTTTTCTTCAGAAGGGCAAAAACACATGAACATTTCTGTATTCTGGGAGTGGCAGAGTTAAACTCAATTGAAAGCTTTGAGCTTTGGTTAGGACAGCAGGCAGAGGGGGAAGTGAGAGGGGAAGATTGGCCTTTTGTCCCTCACCTGAACCTTTAAGTCTTCCTTCTCCTTGCCTTGAGAAAGCCTTTCTTCCCTTCCCTTGCGCATATTGCATTACCCTACCCTGGGCTCATGCCAGATTCTGGAGAGCATGTACCCGTGCCAGATTCTGGAGAGAGAATTTGGCCTCACAATGTTTGCATTGTGTTTGTTCATTACAAGTGAGGATGCTTTGAAAGCAGCCACGTTTGAATCTGTAGCTGTCCTTGTATGAAGCAGGCCTCTGAAATGCTCTGTGTTGCTAATGTTCGTACACATTTGGACAAAGCAAGTATATGGTTTATATGGTTTTAATTTTAAAATCATTGAAGTGGTATCCTTGGTTCTTGCTGCTAGTGGAGTCTAGTATTGCTCTCCTCACTTGAGCAACTCTCCCAGTGAGATCAACAAAAATTCTGCCTAAGGAAAAGGTAAAAAAATTAGCTTATAGAACCAAAAAGGAGCTGTGCTTCATGCAGCTTCTCTTGGTAACTTCATCAGTTTGAAATCTCAAGTATTAGAGATCTTTTGAGCACTCCAGTTTCAGAGAGAATACTCTGTATGAGCTCTAAGAATGTCTTTTGCTGGTGGGGAAAACACATGTATAAAGATGTTAAATGCTTGCTGTTCCACTGGAATGAGTGAAATCTTAAATTTTACACAGTTCTACATTTTTCCACTGGGGGATTTTTATTTATTGTTATTCTGGTTAAAGTGGTACTTAATCCATCAGTAAGAATTCCATGATAAAATTGAGGCTGTGCCTTGGGTGACCTGTCAGAAACTGTATATCTTATTGCTAGGAATCTTTTGAGACTTGGGAATTGATTTTTCTCCTGCACATATATGAGATGTCTTTGGCAAAGGTCACATACGTTTTAACCCACAATATTAAGTCACAAATGAAATGGATTTAAGTGGTCTTGCCCTACTCCCCTGTGAGTGCTTGCTCACATCTCAAAACCACCATATAATTTGTCACAATTCAACATGATTATCTGTCTTTGCTCAGGAGGACTATAATAGCTAAAGAGTAAGTTATATTGCAGGTAAGGATATAGGATTACGGGTAGAGCTGATTGAAAGAGCTTTTTAAACTCTGGTCTAAGCCTAGCTGACCCTAGCTTACTTGCTTTTCTTTCTTTTTTTTTTTTTTTTTCATTCTGTTGTCTTTCAGCTTTTTAGATTTGTTTTTACATTTTTCTTCACCGGTGTTTTTTTTGTTTTTTATTGTGCTTAAAAATACCCTAGATTGCACCAAAAATGCCAACCCAAAATAGGATAGGGAACAAAGGTTCAGCTGACAGTGTGTAAATAGACCCAGCAATCCCTGATTCAGCTGTCCTCCCTGCTCAGCAGAGTTTTTCAGCATGTAGACAGTGAAGCATGTAAATGTTATTTTCTAAACCCTGCATATCCAAATGATCTAGACAGGATCATGGAACAGGACCTGGTTTGAAAAGCTGCTCTCCCAGCCGCTCCCCCTGCCTGCCCCACCGGGGGGCTTTGAGAAGCAGGGCATGTTCAAGTTGCCAATCAAGCTCTTATGTAAAGTCCTGCTAAAGTTCAGTGCACTTTTTAAAGTATTTCGGGGTTTGGTACATTTTAAAGAAACACTCCTTAGCATAATGAGCTGTGCATATCTTCTCCATGTTCATTAGTTGCATGCTAATGGCTATGTTTAAAATTCCTTCTTATCTTGTTTTCTGATTGATGGGAACTTGAACCAACCTCTAGACTTCCAGACCTTGCTCAGTTACTGTTGTTTTCATTGGCGGAATAAATCAGTTGATGTGAAAAGTATTGTGCATTATTCTGATTCCTTGTTCAGGCCTATATTATATTATATATTATTTATCAACATCTATTTTGATTTCTCTGGGTATCTGATGAGGTTCTATATTGTATGACAGCCTCTATTATTTAACAGACCATCAGGATTTTTTACCTTCTGCCTTTGCAACATAGGATAAAGGAATTGCATGCCACTCTTTTTATTTTGCTCTGCTTTTCTTCTTTGCTGTAGCTGCTTGGGTACAAACAAACAAATCTCTGTGGACTTCAAAGAGATAAAATTTTAAAAAAAAAGCAAATAATTTCTTAAAGCTAGGCCGTTTTGCTGTGTTTCTCTCCTGTTTTTCTTTTCTTCCCCCTTTTTTTTTTAATTCTGAAAAGAAATAGCAGGCTGTAGGCACTGCCTGTGGCTTGCTAGCCTTGCTTCTTGTGTGGTCTGTGCAGACTTTATGATTTATTCAGCTAATGGGAAAGGAGCATGACCCCCAGTGGCCACAGAAAGAGAGCTGCATGTGGGTTTAATGCTTTCACCACAAAAATGTCTGCTATGACTAAGCTGTGTGGCTGAAGTCACTGTCTGAATGGTGCTAAAAAGGAACTTAGGCATTAAGTGTGCACTATTTACTATAGATTGGCTCTTGGGATTAGGCCAAGGGTTTCTTACTCAGTTTCAAAGAATAGCATGGAAGCTGCTAGGAAAATTAGAGCTGTGCAATTTATTTTTACCAGTCTCCCCAGTGAGTGACCCAGTGAAGGATTTGCCTCGTAGCATTTTTTTTCATCAGTTACCAAAGAGCAATTCAAAATGTACTGGTTTGTTCGGGAGTTTTATGGGGCTTATTGTTTACATTTTCCCATCTCCTACTTTTCTTCATGTTAACATGAATTTCTAACAATATTTTTCTTCATGTATTGCTTAGAACTGTAGAGGAAAACAGGTTTGGACAACATTTGAGCATCATTGCTTGAGACCAGTTACAGTACTATCTCTGATTAAAAGGATGAAACTGTGGGCTAAATTAGGAGTCTGCCCTTGTCTTTGCTCAAGAGAACTTCAGAACCACAAATTCCATTGGGAAGAAACTGAAATCTTCTGTTTTATTATGGCAACACTGCCACTAAATTTACTTGATTTTGTTGACCTTTGAGGGCAGGTTAAAATGCTCTATTATCTGTTTTTCTACTGACAGCTAACTGTCTTCACGTGGATGTATTAAAAAACAAACCCACCACCACTACCTGTGTTGAGAGAAAAAATTGTAAAGTGCTTGTCATCTTTAAAAAGCATTTAGAAATTCTGCTTTCCCAGCACTAACATCCTTCTTCGTGCCATGTATGAAAACCAGTGGAGCATTAAAAATTAATCGCAAACACTTTGCTAGTGGTTTGGTTTGTTTGTTTTCTGAAAAATGTTCTTTGTTATCTGAAAATGGTGACCACACCTCTTAACAGCTAAATATTCAAGAGAATGAGGGAAAAAGATACAGAGCTAGGACCTGATATTCCAGATTCATTCTGTCCTTCCACAGTTTGATCTTGATCAGCTCCAGCAACAATAACTTCAGCACAGTGAAAAGCAAGATTTGTTGCTAGTACTTAGTGAAGTTATTGAAACATGTAGAAAAAGAAAATTTAAAAATCAAGTATAAAATGTATTATATTCTTTTAGTATCAAATATCTGACAGGGTAAAAGTGACCATTTATTGTCCCTAAGTTTTGGAAAGTGGGAAAAATTAAAATTTATGTAAATAAAAATACTTTATGTGCATGTCTTTGCATTTTGTCTTGCAGTCTTGTAGGTTTTTGACTTTTAACCAAAATTTTAAAGTCTAGATGGCAAATATTAATATCCTAAATTGTATTTCTGCACACAGGCATCAGTTTCTATAAATGCTGAAAATTCATAAAACAGAAGTCACTTAAGTGAAAGAGTACTGCAAGTGTTTTGCAGTTTTAAAATTCAGGCCATTTTTACTAATAAATATTATTGGAGAAAAAATGTCATGCAACATTTCTTTTTGGAGAAAGTAATCTTTCTCTTGGGAGAAAGATTATATACATAGGAAAATATGGCGAATTCTTTGGTGAAAAATACTTAAGTGAAAAAGGCTAGATATGTTAATTTTGCGTTTTTAAAAGAATATATTTTGGTTTTGCATTTTGAAGCAATCTTTCCTGTGTATAGCAGCTCTTTTGTTTTAATGAATTCCAAAATTGTATCTTGTCAGAGGAAACCCCTGAAAAATAACTTGTTCAACTGAAACAGTTTTTAAAAATCTTTTTTCCCTTTAGACAAGAAGTGAAAGAAGTTATTCATAAAGTTCTGTTTCATAATCTTAAGGCACAGAGGTTTGAAATTTTTGCTTGACTCTGGTTGGAAGTTTATCCTTCCTGTCCAGTTTTCTGGGATGTCTGAAATAAGGGTTGAATTCTCAAGGTGGAAGACTTCCTGCTGTGCTTAGTTTCGTCCTGATTTCTTGCACAACCAGGAAGAAAAAATGTGAAGAAATGAGCAGTGATGCTGTTATCTAAGCACAGCAATTTGTGAAAATGGAGTGAGGGTGTTCTGCAGCAGAGGATTAGGCCTGGTTTTAACCTTATAAACGTTTGTATTTCCTGCCTAGAGGAGGGCTCTGATTTCCTGCTGCCCTGTAACCCAAGACTAGAATGATGTGGTGATTGCACCATAAGAGAATTTGAAAAGCCTTTGCTCTGGGTTATACCAAGCATACTTGTGGGGCTGCTGTACATTGTGGAGAAGTTCCCCTCTGCAAGCTATGGGGGATGGTAAGGAGAACTGGACAAGAGCAGTGGGAATAATAATCCTAAAAGTCTCCTTACCTACAGCAAGCAAACTGGTGTGTGTGGTGTGCAGCACAGATGCCTTGTCAGCAAGAGGCAGGGGAGAGGGACAGCTGGACGTGTCTGGCGTGCAGGTGTTTCAGCTGGTATTCACACTGGCTACTGGCAAACAGATTTTTTTTCTCCTTTTTTTTTTTTTCTTTAATTTCTTTTTCTGGTGGAGGAGGAAGAGCCAGTGGGAGGTAAAGAAAGAAGAGAGATCACCCACAGTCATTTCCCAGAATGGAAGAGGAGAAAAGCAACACATCAGCTCAACCCCTGTTTACACATATAACTGGCTCAACTTTCCTTTGCAAGTATAAATCAAATGGTACAGACTTGGGATGTTTTTCTCTCTCCTGTGAAGACAGCCTCTTCTTTTTTTTTTTGACTTATGAGGATTGTGTTAGTACTCCAGGAGTTCTGTATTGCAAGTTGTAAACTTGACTCTGGGCTTTTTGACTGAAAGCAACAGTTTTCTCTTCAGTAGGTTTCTTTTTCCCTGGAAAGTCACGTAGTGACTTGTGTCACTAAGAACTGCTTCAGTGACATAAAGTGGTTACACATTCAGTAGCTTTAGACCCTTCCTTGGGAGCATTTTTTTCTGAGGAAAATATTTTCCAGATTGTCATGACTGCACCTGCCTTCTGTGACTGAAGCGTGAAGGGCATGGAGAAGTTATTTGAATTCTGAAATTCTTGACAGTGATTTCTGAAGAGATTGACAGCTGGTAAAACCTAGAGTAGCTCTTGGGAAATTCTCACCAAAATTTAGCTAAAAACCAACTCAGAGAAGTTGTAGGTGATCTGCAAGCTTAACTTCACTGTTCTGTGCCATTTAGACTTTTGATAATGAGGTCCTACTATAAATTACTGGGGTCTGTCTGTACTCACATAAATATTACAGTTAAAAGACTTTTCTCATAATTTCTTCCTTTTTTTTGTTTTGTTTTGTTTTTTGTTGTTGTTGGTTTGTTGGTTTTTTTTTCCCCTCATGTAAATGTAGCAGTCGGGAATCAGGTTTTTCATCTATATTGGCCACGTGCCATTTAGTCCTACATCTGTTCTCTGACAGTAGCTAGTTTCAGATGCCTTGAAGGGGAGTATATAGCAATGTAAATTATTATTACTGTTATTGTATTTGCTACAGTACAGTATTACTACCAGATGCCGCTTGGGGGTTGCATCTCTCCTCATTTGGGATATGCATTATACTTAAATCTTGTCGACCATTTTTCAGTTTTGTCAAGGCTGTGTTGGAACCATCACTTGGAGTAGAGAAAATCATAATGTGCTTCCTCAGTTTGTTCCACTTTGGTTCCCATTCTATCAGCATCATTTCCCACTGAGCTTGGTCTTGCTCTTTGAGTCAAAGGGCAGAGTTTTCCCATGATTCTCTGTTAGCTAGTCATAAGATTTGAATGATTTTGATCGTTTAGTTTATGGGAACATTGACTTCCATGTCACTGAAAGCTAAGCTAAGATGCCTTTGCTTGCTAGAATTTCTGATACAGTTTTAGAGTAGCTATTACAGTTAAGTTATTATTATAACAGCCAGGGCTGTAGCCTGTTTCTTCATCCTTGAGGCTTGCCTTCCTTATCCATGGAGCTGCTCTATTAATACTATACAGTATTTTGGTGAACAAGTTTGCTGTAGCACAGATTATTATACGTATCTTCTTGGACCAAACTAGAACTAATAATATGTAACATATAAGTCAATGCTGTCATTGTTTTGAAGAATGCCCTCTAAACAATTGGGAGTTTTGCCCTTCACCAATCAATATGCTGACATATTTACTCATGTGGATATTATTGTCTATCCTATAATTGCTTGGATTTATGTAGGTCTTCAGGAGACAAGAGATTTGGGTTTGATTTTTGATTCTCTCATAGAATATTCTTGAGAATGTCACATTCTGGTTGATGTTTAATTTCTTCTCATTGGAATGTGTGTATGAATATTCCCTAAACAGACAAGTGATCTGTGCAGCCTAATTACTTCCCAAACAATTTCAGATCTTTAGATGAAAGTCACTATGAAAGCTAGTCTATGGATTTTTCACGTAATTTAGAATTAGTTATTCCAAATCTAGAAGCAGTTGTTTTCATTGGGAAACACTAGATGCAGACCCTGACACTATAATTTCCTCACATAAATTGCTGCTTCTTTTTTTGCTTTGCCTTTTCAATATATTTTCTGTTTGTTGCTTTCATCTTCAGTTTTGTATGTAGACATTTATCCCCCCATGACAATTTGCCAGATGTATTCTATAGTCTCAGAACAGGATGACCACTTCATTTCTCCTATCTGTCCTTTTGAGACTGTTCTGCAATACATAAGACTAAAACTCTGTGAGAAGTAGTTACAAATAGTCTGGTGTTCTGAGAATTCATCTTGAAGCTACTTAGCCCTTACTCTAAGAATACCTCAGTTGGGATGGAGTTTGGAAGCTCAGAACATTGTCTATTGCATGAATCTTCCTAATCAATGCCCTCTTTCTTTGCCAGAAGGTGCTCCTGTATCTTTTACTCCTGTCCAGGAGTTTATTCTCCCTTCCATGAGGTCTATCAGGTCGTGCTGCTGCCTGAGTGTCAGCTCATCCAGCATCACTCATTTCTCAGTGGGGGAAGACAGGATTTTTCCATTGGAGCGGCTCACTGAACCGATTCAGCCAGGCACCTCGGAATCTTTACTTCCAAGTGGAACTGGAGAGAGAGGGAGAGAGCATTCAGCTCACAGGTTGGGGGCAGGGGGAGCAGGATTTCCCCTTTTGGCAGCCACCTGCAGCTAGACCAGATTATGTATAATGTCAAGCCACATTCTTAAACAACTCACAGTGTTTCTGATCTAGTGAGACCAGAGTGTTTGATGTGCTTAGTGGAGATTTGACTTTTCAAATAGGTCTGGCAGCAAGTACTAAAAAGCAGGTGTCCTCCAGATTGGTGTATGACTTACATAGCCAAGTGAAGGCTTCACAGAAGGGCAGCTACTAGAAAAAAAACAATCATAAAACAAATAAGACAACATTAGTTTAAATGGGCAAAAGTCCACAAAGGAAAGGACCTGGCAGCTGACACCAATATTATTACTGGCTGAAAAGAGATTTGAACTTTTTGGCAACAACAAATGTTACAGAATTGGATTTGAACAGGTGAAATTTATTATAACCTTTGGACACAAATAGTCACAGAAGATCAGTGTGGGTGTTCAAATAATGAGGACTATCTGCAGTAATAGGCAAGAGAATCAGAGTATATAAAATTGTCATTGCAAGAAAGTACAGGGAAGAAGTGAGGTTTTCCTAAGAATATGAGTCACAGAAAATCAGTGGGAATTGGGTACCTTCTTTTCTCTTCTGAAAAGCCTCCAGCCAAGCTCCCTTAAATGACTCTACTGAGGAAATGTGATCTTTCTCAGATCTTCTAAATGCAAACCTGTTCAAAGGACAGGAAAGTCATGTATTTCAGGGCCTTCAGGAAGGTGGAGGAGGACAACTACCAAAGCAGTAAAGATTTTAAGGAAGAGAGAAATTGATGTTGTGCTCAGTAAATACAAACCTTGGGTTTACAGCACTGATGGTGAACTGTCAGCTGAGACTTTAAAATGACATTTTCTCTTACTCTGTCTAAAAACTGAAGAAAACAATGGCATGCTTTTTAAGAGCAGGATTTCACTGATTTTTCTTTTTTCTTTTCCTTTGCTTCAGTAAAATGTGTCAAGCATAAACCGTGGTTCTGCTCATCCTTTTGTTCAAAATTCAATGTATCAATTCAGTTTCTACATACAGTATTGTATGCATTGCACTTGATGTTTTCTCAAATAATCTCTGTTCCCAATCCTAACAAAAATACTTGAAAATTATTGTGTATGGTAATATAAATTCATATATCGGATAGAGTAAGTTATTAGACTAAATATATTATATTTCAGCTGGGCAGAATTTAGTTTCTGTTCTCAAGAAAATACGGTGTGCAGCTGTTCTTTAGTCTGCTTTCTATGTTGAAATGTGTACTGATACATATTCTTGTCTTGTTTTTGTTCTGCCCTAGGACAGCACTGGGGATAAATTACTCTATCTGAATGGACCATTTCCTATTAAAATACTTAAATAAACATAGGAGAAACTAGGATATATGCAGGCACCTACATACTCATATTTACATAGGCTTAGTCACTCAGAGTTTGTAATTTTTTTTTGCTTTTCCTTTTTGAGTGGAAGAAATATTATAATATATCATCTGCTTTTGAAATAGTGGTGTGGGGTTTTTTTGAGATTTTTTTCAGTTTGAGGGATTTAATTGTTCAGGGTTGGGAGGGTTGGATGTTTTTTTGCTTGTGGGTTTTTTTTTTTACTGTGGGATGCTCAAACACTGGCACAGATTGCCCAGTGAGGTTATGGAGTCTCTGCCCTTGGATATACTTAAAAACCCAACTAGACGTGGTCCCGGGCAACCTGCTCTAGGTGATCCTGCTTGAGCAGGAAATCCTCCAGAGATCCCTTCCAACCTCAGGAATTCTGTGGCTTTTAACTGGAGACTTACTTGTATTTTTTTTTTAGCTGGGTGTTTTTTCTAGCACAGGGAGAAAAATAAGTCAAGCAGGGTAGGGCTTTATAAAGAGGTTTAAAAACTGAGAAATGGCAGAAAGAAATGCAAGTGAACAATGTGCATCCTACCAAGCTGATGGTTGATGGGCTGAGGAGCAGTGAGAGCTTGGAAGGGCAAAAGCACATCTGGCAAATCTGGTCTTTCCAGAATGGTGAAAAGGTATAAAAGCTCTTCATAATGAAGAAAGTATGAAGCAGCAATATTTTGGTTAGTTTTTTATTTAGCTTTCTCTGTGTTTTTAGAGTTTTCAAGGACATTTCTTTCAACAACATCTGGTTTTCTCAGTTTTACCATAGAGTGAGTCTTGTTTTTCTGAAAAGCTGGAAATGCTACTTACTGTACATGGATTACTGATCTTTCCAAAGCTGCTCACAGCTGACACACACAGATCCGTCGAGTGAGTCATAAAGCCCAGTCAGCTGTATCTTTTGCTTGTTCCTAGCTGAGATTTAGTGGGTACTCGCTTTGTAGACTTTGAAAGCTGGCCAGGAGCTTTGACAAAAAACAACCTGAATGTTGCTGCTAAAAAAACCCCAAAAAAGCAACATAGGAAAGTTGCTTTTTCATAACATAAACTGTATTTTCTGCTGCAAGCAGGTGAAATTATGTTGTCAGGAAAGCCCTTCCACTAATATATGGTGAGATTTGTGATGAATAGAAGATTGTCTTTTGAAATAGCATTGCATTGGCATGACAAAGCCTTTAATTTTTTTATTCTTTAGAATGAGTAGAATTTGCATTGAAGGAAGACTTATAATCCTCTCTTAAGGAATCCGTGGGTCATGGTAGATTGAGTTATATCAGACAACCTGACTCCTCTTTCTCCTTTTCATGTCTGTAACCGTGCTACACGGATTTAGTTGGAAGCCTCTTTAAAGATGGGTGTTTTTTTCCGTGGTAGAGTAGGAAGTTGGGTGAGTCAGTTAAAGAACAGTTCATATACCTGCCAGGGGTACGAATTTCTTCTCCTCTCAGTATATTTTGTTTCTTTAGAGCAACTGGATGGACTCTGTATTGCTTGCTAGTGGAGAGGAACTTAGTCTCTACATAAGCTTCCTAATGCTAACATTCTTTTTGGAAGGCTACAGTTCAGATGTTCTCAGTTTCGAAACCTTTTATTCTATGGTTTTATCATTCACTGTATTTTTCTCTTTTGTTTGAGCTCCTAATTTACTTGTAAGTATTTTAAACTTTGGAAAAATTATCAAAGATTAGAAACTAAATGCTTAGAATTAGGAGCTTCATTCTGCAGTTGGCAGAGCTTTGTTTCTTTGAACTATTAAATTATAATAGGCTTGATTCTTTCTTAGAGAAGTAATCCATGTTTTTAAAATGTTGGGAATCTACTGCTTTTTTTTAAAAATCCCTAAACAAGCAAAGTTCATAACACTAGTTGATCTCGATGGGAATTATGCAACAGACAAAATTTTAGATATCAGATATTTTAGATATTATGCCTCTGGTACACCAGTGCAGTGAAAATCTTTGTTGTTCTTTGAAAATGCCATTCAATAACTGCCTGGATGTCACCTACACATACCAGTAGTTTCTGGATACCAACTACTTTTTCAAAATAAAAATGCAGGAGATGGCCAAAGGTTCAAGGTCAAGTGCAAAGTAGGACAGGAGAGGGAGGACATCATTTTCAAGTGCCTCTTGGTAAAATAACCAGAGACGACAGTAAGCCATTCATAAGGATTAAGGCTAATGGGTGAAAGTAAATTGTTTTAATTAGGTTTCTGAGTTTTAATCCAAAACAAAACTTGCAAGAGGCGTACTGTAGATATCAGCATTTGATCCTACCCTATTAAATACATTTTCAGCATCTCAAGAAAAAGCAGCAATGGGATCGTCATCATCTCTCACCTCTCATAATATCTGTAGCACTCTTCTTAAATTATCAGCTGCCTCCCTGCCTGGCATGAAACTGCCTTGATCTTGATTTACAATGGTGGTAATGCTTTTGTTTAGTCTCGTGGTTAGCCATTTAGTAAATATTTTTAAGACTACATTTAACAAAGATACAGAATGATAGTCCTTACATTTACTGAGACTTTATCGGGTTTCAGAGCGCACAGATTCTCCTTCACTTTTCATTGATAATGATATTGCACCTTTACCTGGTTGTGTGCAAGGCATTTTGGAAGCATTGTTTTAGGTTAATGTAGGGTTTCTGACATATATCCCCTGCTGTCACCCACTCTGATCAGTCCAATTGCCAGACTCCAATTGCTGCGCCATTTAAGTCAATATATACAAGTACACTAGCATATTCCTTTCAATTTGGCACACATATGGCAGCAGATAGCAGTACCCCAGTGGAGCTTAGAGAGAGGCAGGGAATAGCCATAAAATTTGGAAGAGTAGGCAAGAGAAACACTTAATTCTTTAAGCACTTTCTATAGTGGTCCTAAATATGATATTGGCAAAGAACAGAACTTATCTTTCCCTTCTGGAATTGCCAAGGAACTCTTCATGCGCCTAAAAAACATGTGAATGATGTGGACAGGGACATGAATTTAGCACTTTTCCATACCTGGGGTTGTCCAATAGCTAAAAAGCAACCGAAGCTTTCATCAAGTGTGCAGTCTTTGGGACTCCAGGAAAAAAACAAGGATGTATTTATATGCTTATCTTCTCTCCCTGTACATCATTATTCAATGGCACTTGGATTAGTTTTGTTTGCAATCAGTTCTGCCACATTTAGGCCAACACCAAATGTGCATGTCCTCAGGTATGATAAAAACTCAGCTGAAGAAACTTAAATTGAGATTTTACTAAAAGTTCTGAAGATTTTCAATAACACTTTTTAATGGAAGAACCATTGCTTCTTGTAGGTCAAGTTGTCTTGGTTTGAAAGAGAGGTGTCTGCTAAGGAAGGCAGGAGCCTCCCTAGGAATGGAAAATGTGAACCCCCTCCCTCCGAATTGTTATAATTTTGAAATTAAGGGGCTCTCGGGCAAAGATATGAGGATAGGAATAACAGTTCTTTACTAGTGTGTATAATAAAGCAAACAAACAACAACAACCACGGCATTAACACCAAGCCAAACCCGGACCAGCGGCAGCGCCCTTCTCGGCCGCAGCGCTTTCCCCCCTGGTGCAGTTCCGGGCACGGCCGGCAGGGGCGCTGCTGGCTCCCGGTGGGCAGGGCCGGTGCGGTGATTCCCCGCGCCTGCAGGGGGCGCTGTGGCGCGGCCTCAGGGAGCAGGCGGTGATGGCGGCTCGGCCCAGACGGGAAGGGAAGGAAGAGAGGCTTTGCTCCACAAATCCTGGGGGCGGCCGGTCCCGGTGCCCCAGCAGGACTCTGAGGAGCACCCAGCTGGGCTGGCAGGGTGTCTCAGCAGGCAGGGGGTGAGGGCCTACAGTGCGGTGAGAATTTGGAGCAGTGCCGAAGAAGCAGCGGGGGTGAGGCAGCAGCAGCCCGGCTCCCAGCAGGGCAGAGAGGGGCGAGCTCAGCATCCCGGGCACCTGGGCAGATGGGGACAGGTCTCTCTTTTAGTGAGGTGGGTGTTAATAAGTGGCTGCTCTTGCAAGCTCTTGCAAGCAGAGGCTCACCCCAAAGCAGAAGAAGCAGCAAATTCCTTTTCCCAAGCAGCAGCTCCAGCCATCTTCTGAAGACGAGAGAGCGAGAGTCAGTTCTCGCAGTATCTCTGCCCCTCGGAGAAAAACCCTCAGAAAACACAAGTGCAACCAGATGCCCTCCTCCCCTGAGCTTGATCAGTTNGCCGGTCCCGGTGCCCCAGCAGGACTCTGAGGAGCACCCAGCTGGGCTGGCAGGGTGTCTCAGCAGGCAGGGGGTGAGGGCCTACAGTGCGGTGAGAATTTGGAGCAGTGCCGAAGAAGCAGCGGGGGTGAGGCAGCAGCAGCCCGGCTCCCAGCAGGGCAGAGAGGGGCGAGCTCAGCATCCCGGGCACCTGGGCAGATGGGGACAGGTCTCTCTTTTAGTGAGGTGGGTGTTAATAAGTGGCTGCTCTTGCAAGCTCTTGCAAGCAGAGGCTCACCCCAAAGCAGAAGAAGCAGCAAATTCCTTTTCCCAAGCAGCAGCTCCAGCCATCTTCTGAAGACGAGAGAGCGAGAGTCAGTTCTCGCAGTATCTCTGCCCCTCGGAGAAAAACCCTCAGAAAACACAAGTGCAACCAGATGCCCTCCTCCCCTGAGCTTGATCAGTTCTTTTGTTTTCTTAAGTACCCAGTTGTTAATGTTTCCTAGCAACTTATGGGGAAAAATTCTATAAGTAAAAAGGAACACAAGGAAAGAAACCTAACCCCCAACACAAGAGGATGCAGAAAGTGACGGTCAGACTTGTTTGAACTCTACATTAATGAATTCCAGTTTTTAACTGTTCTGAAAAGTTCTGTGATATTTTGTTGTGTAATCAATAGCCTATGCATCTGAAATGTTTATATAATTTAGCAGCATTTTACAGCTTAAGGCATTTAATAGAACTCAGTCACTTGTAATACATCTCACTGTCTGGGTAGGACATACAGGAGCTAAGTGTTCATCCACTGAACAAGAGAAACATGAAATGTTTTTTAAGTTTGGAGAAACACTAATAAAAATTGTGGATGTATCGAGACTATATTTTAAAATTAGGATACCCCAAAATAGGGTGATTTAAAGCTTAGCAAACACATTCTTACTGAAAGTACCCCTCATGACTTATCCCTAGGGATGATCCTGCAGTTAATGGTTTTGAAAGAGTTAAACTCTTTACCTCTGAGAAAACATTTGCTTTTAGAGTAACTCCTTATCTTTCAGCAGTGTTCAGGGAAACTGAGTGAGAGAACATACTATATTATTGAATAAGAAGGAGCTAAAGGAAAGCTTCCTTCATTTTCTTGCTTTCCTTGCCAGCCTGAACTGCAGCTCCAACCTTCTTTTCCATGGCAGGAAGGAGAAAAGAAGAAAAAAAGCAGTGGATTCCTCAGCATAACTTCCTCTGTTCCTTGAAGTTTAGCCACTGGTCTAATCTCTGAAAGTTTTTCCTGGCTTGCATTGACTTGCTGCTCAGACAATGAGCACTTTTTTAACCTGTCAGGAGCTGAATTGCCTGGCCTGCCATGGGGCTGACAGTGAGCCGCCGTTTCTGAGACTACTCTGTTCCTGAGATGCAGCGCTGACACAAATCTGTACAAGGGCTGATTTTGTGAGTGCCCCAATGGAATCCCCTTCAACCGCTGTCTAGTTAGTAAGGTTCAGTGAATACTCAAGGGGAGACTCCTTGGCAATGGATTTTGCCTTTTGCAGGAATTCTGTGTTGGAATTTTTCATATAGGATGGCTCTGTTGGGCTGTGTGCTCTTTTAAAAAAAAAATCACTCAGCTTGCAGTTAAAGTTCTGTTTATGCTTCTGCAGTGTTTAAAGTTGTTCCTTATCTGTTGCCTATGCTCTTTATCATTCATAGGTCTGAGGGAGATGGAAAAGACCTGCTGGATTTCAGAGCGGGAGGCAGACAAGCCAGAAGCAGAGACAAAGGTAGGCTTGGTCCTCAAGAACAAATGACACAGTAAAGAATGACATGTCCTTATTATACTGTTTTCCCACAATAAATGTGCCCCCTACTGCAGTGTTTTCAACCATAAATGCACACACACAGATATATATATATACACACACACACACCCCCCTGCATGTGTGTGTGTGTAAATACAGGCTTCATGACTGCTGCAAGTGAAGGACTGAAACTGTATTGATGTGGTTTCAGCGGTTGAATGTCACACACCTGTACCTGCACTCAGGAGATTTCACATTGCCACACCAAAGCACACATAATTCACTGCTGCGTTTGACAGCTGTCATCACACCCAGAGCACACCCAGACTGCCCCAAGCAGTGTCACACAGGGACTGCCCCTGCACCAGGCAGTGAGAGGGGTGTCCAAAGTGACCTGCATGATAATTCTGTGTATTATTGGCTTTGCATTAAGCTTGGTGGCTCCAATTAGCATCTGGATCTCGTTGTGTTTAGCGTTTTTTCCAAACACATAGGCAAATCCATGCTCTGAAAATTTTATCTAACAGTATTTGGGTTTTCTTCTCATGTTTATTTGTACTTTTTGGGGGGCTTGCAGGGGGCTTTTCAGCTCTCATTTGGTCTGTCAGGAACAATACTTTGTCATATCTATAGCAGGATTGAAAAGATCACTATTCCAAAAGATGGGGCTGTTTAGATATTTTCCTCACACTTACTGTTTGATTACCTATTTCCCTCCTAACTAGTGATTTGTTTAAATGCCATGCTGTAAAGGAAGGTTGGGCTTCTAAGTCTATTTTAACTTTTATCCTTGGTAGCTTTCATTTCCTAATACGTGGTAACTTGCAGGATTGGGTCCGTGCTGTAGAATTTACACAAAAAGCTCTATGAGATTTGCTGGGCACAATTGTGAAAACCGTGCAGTATATCCTGTTTTCTAAATGTCAGCTTTTTTTTTCTTTTTTTTCTCTTTCATAGTGGGTGGGCTGACTAAACAGAGACTTTTTTACATGGTACTTTGCTGTTTTCTAAACAGAGCAGCTATGTATGCTATCTAGTTTATATACAGCTTCTTTTTTTTCCTTTTTTTTTTTAAAGCAGGGTACCCTTATAAATATGTTGGATTTAAAAGAAGCTAGTCCTACAGAAAGTGCTTTGTTTCTTGTATCTAAAACTTCTCTTGATTTTTTTTTCTTCGTATTTTATTCGTTGCTTTGCTGTGTGCCACTTTCTGTGTGTTTTGAAATAATTATGCATAGGTCCTACAATACAATAAGGCCAATGTTTGCAAGAGTTTTTGTTCTGACATATAGCAGGGAATGGAGCTAATCAAAACCTAAGTGTGGCCTTTGCACTCACTGCAGCTTCTAAAATACATAATCAACATTATTTTGGGCCTTACAACAGCATTTGGCTTTAAAGCATTAAAAAAAGACCATTCCAAATTAGGAAAATTAGAACAAAGAGCTATTCTAAAATAAATAATTAGTATTCTTAAAATATATCAGCACAGAAATGCATCTCGGATAACTCTGCCACTTTTGGGCTTGCTGGAGAGTCAAAGGAAGGCACGCTTTTGCTGCAGTTAATGTCTCTAAAGGGACCACATACAAAATGATTATCCTAAATAAGCTGCATAGCTGCTGCCTGGATAATCCTACAGGCAGCATATCAGATCAAGTTAGAGGTACTGCGTGGCAGAATTCACAGTGGAATTAAAGGCTCTTCTGAGCAAAACTGGTTCCCAGCCAGGGCAGCCCTCATAAGCACTAGGAAAGTCACCTGAAAGTTGCCACCACTGGGGATGTTGCCCAACTGTTTTTAACTCTAAATCTGAAAATAGATTTCTCTGGATCTGTTGGGACTGGGTCTGTGTGTACCAAGAACTGATAAAGTTTATGCTGAACTCCCTTCCTACAGCTCTGCTGATGTTGCTCTATCTTTATTTCCATGCTACTCTTTTTCTTTGTAGTTTCTTCTGGCTCGGTTTCCTTTTCTTGATTATTTCTTGTGGTTTTTAGTATTCTGTCCATCCTGGCAGGACTGAACTCCTTTTCTAGACTTCAGCTGTGCCCCTACCCACATAAAGGTTCTTGAGTATGATACTTGATTTGACAATGCCTGTTGAGTGACATCTTAGAGTTGAAGGCAGTGATAGCCAAGCAGCTAGCCAGTTAAAAAATTCAGCTTAGATTTCCTTTGGAAATGGTTATTTAGTGCTGCATCAGCTTTCTGTTTTGTTGCATAGTACATTGCTATTTCTGTGTTTTAGAAAGTGTTTTATGAGGATATGCACTACTCTTAGATTAAACCTTGATCCTATGACAATGTGAGTGTTCTGGACTTGATCCCAAGTAACAATTAACATTAGGAGCATAAAGAGTTTCTGTGGGTTAATGGTACAAGTCTCATATTGAATGTTCTGTTTTTTTGATGGAAAAGTGTTTATCCAGAAAGACACTTTGGAGAGAAATTTTTTATTCAGTATGATTCAGTTTGATCGGTCATTTTTGTTGGGGAGGTGGTCTTTGATGCTTTATTTGGTTATTTGCACTACCACAGAAGTATTCCTGGGGAGCAGTTGAATTTTAAAGGGGAGCAAAAGGCAGCCTGTTACGTTTGCTTCCCAGGTTCCACTGCCCACAAAACAGCATCACTCCGTGGGGAAGTAGGAGGTTCTAGCATTCCTTGGGATGTGTGGGAAATGGCGTGTGTGTTTATATGGCCGTGGTTTCACCTTACACAGGGACCACCAGGTTTTAATGACACACTTGGCCACAGGAGGTTCAAGCCACTGACCACTGTGTTTATTCCAATGAGCCAGCCCGTTGGCACTGGGAAACTTTTACCCCAGTTTACACCATGACATAAAAAGAAGACAACACATTTCTTGTCTATAGTCACATTTTCCAATATTGGCACTGGAGATTCCTAGGGAAGACTTCTTTTAAACTTTTTTTTTCCCCTCCATGTGCTACCTGTTAAAGGCAAATACCATGGAGGGTGTTTTGTTAGAAGGATGTAGGACAGTGTCAGTGTGCAAAAAATAAATTTAGGCAGCTCATCTTTAAAGAAACTTCTAGAGTGTGAGGTGAAAACAGTCCAGCTCCCCATGATGTCCTGTTTCTAATGAGTGCTTTGTTCCACATCAGATTCTTGCCTTTCAAAGTAAATAAGGCTGGATGCTGGAATTTTCTTCAGAAACCTCGTGTTTGTTAATGCTGTCTGGGAGGGGGGGAATGGGAACAAAACTTTTAATGGAACTGAATTATTAATTTTAAAATATTCTCCATTAATTTTTTTCAAATCCATTCTTAAAATAACTGGAGAGAGAGAGGAAAGTCAGATGTCCCAGCAATTTCAGGCAGATTTGTCTCTTTATGAAGAATATATGTCCCCTCTGGTATTGATGAATAATGAAAGGCTGTTACCTAGTGATGTATTGATGCAATATTGATGACTGACAAAATTCTAATGTAAAGGAGGGATTAGGTGGAGGTAAATTATGTAGGGCTAGTAATGAAATGGTGTGTTATTAAGGAGTTGTAGAAAACGTTCTTATGGAATTGGTTCAAGTCTGGGTATGTCTTGTACTAGAATTATAAAGCTTAATCTGTTCTTGATTAAGTCAACTAACTGAAATATCTAGTTGGAGGCATGTGTATATTTGTTATTGAAGTCAACCCTGAAAACTTGTTGTGGGATTGGTGAAAGCCTGGTTGTCTTTGGTTTGGACTTTTTAACCATGCTTACCACAAGCTACCTAAAATATAAAGAGCCTCCTTTTTACTCAGGCCTTTTCTGATGGTAAAAAATATGGACTGTTTGGCAGGGTGACATGACAAAAGTGCCCTCCTACTCTCCTATATTGCAGAGTAATGGCAAGATTCATTTAATCCTTCACAAGCTGTTATTCATAATTACTTGTTTTAAAAGGTTTGAAAGGTTTTCCTTTCCAGAGTCTGATTGTTTTAGACATTTCCACAGTGGTGAGGCTTTAGTTTTTATAGTGTGTTATCGAATTTGCTTCTCTTCGCTATCATTCTTCCTCACTCATGTTTCAACAACTGAGAATACATTCTGCCTACATTTTGCATGTATTTATTTTCTCTTTCTCAGTATATCACCAACAATGATTGAAATATGGGCTGCACACAAAAACATAGAAGCATTCACTGAAGTTCTTCTTATGACAAGAAACTTTTATTTTTTTTACATTTAGCACCTCTTTCCTATCTGCAATTCTGCTGTGCTAGAAAAAGGAGAGAGCTTAGGAAGTCTGCATTTACATTTTGTAGGACAAATTAAATACATAAGTTATTAGGCAATCTCCAGTCCCACTGGTTGCATTTAATAATGAGATATTTCTTGAGAAGTGCAGTGAGGATTAATTACTATTTGGTATATTGAACTTGTAAAGTATAAAGGCCCTAATTCAACACTATTTAAGCATGTGACCAGCTCCAAGCACATCTGCTTTACTTCCATAGGAATCAATGGAATTCAACCATGTGCCTAAAGTTAAACCTGTACTAAATCACTTTTCTGAGTACAAACAAACTGTAATTTAGAGCTTATAAAAGCTATTTCTTTTCCCCCAAATTCTACAGAGCAATTTCTAATCAGACTGAAGATAAAAAGCTCTCTCTTTTGCAGAAGTAATGTTCCATTTTCTTTTCAAAGTAGCTTTAGATTGTTTTGATCAATATGCTAACTTTAATGCCCATGTTTTCTCATAGGAAATTTCTTCCATCTATTAAAAAAAATTTCATAACTATTTGAAAAGCAATAGAGTGAGTCATAAAGCTTGTCCAAAATCATCACAGATTCTCATTTGTGTGCAAGGAAGTATTTCAGGTCATGCTAAAAAAATTTATCAAAGGGAGATTGTCAGAAAAGTGCCTTTTTGTGATTCATACTTGGGGAGATTGGCATTTAAGTAAGATATTCTACTAAATAAGTATCAATGATTAAATAAAATAATAAGATCAATGATTAAATAAAAATGCAAATCTGTAATTTTTATTAGCTCCTGCTCGTCGGTCCAGGAAGACTTTGAGACATGAATCATTAATCCAGGGTATCAATGATATTCAGCATGTACTCAATTCTTTAAATATTTGTATTTCATGAATAGGTGTCATGCAGAACTCTGGACAATTACTCAGAAGAGATAACAGCAATACCTGGCAGACTGATGGCAGTAGGATTCTTGCTCAATAAAAAATCTTGTAAGATCAGCGCTATTGTCAGATACCTGTTTTGGTGAAAGCAAGGGTGGGAAATTTTATAAGGGAGACAGTCAAGTCTAACAGAAACTTCTCTGAGTGAGCTACATCCTGTCTTTCTATGTAGCAGCAGTAACTATTTTACCAAGAACAGGCAAAATCTTCTGAGCCTAATTCCACTATCTAGGAAGTGCAATGATTTGGTCAGCAGTTGGAATCTCTATCCCAGGACTTTGCAGGCTTCAATAAATGCCTACAAATAGTAGAAATTTCTGCAACAGCAAACACAGCATTTCTTTTCTCCAGATGTTAGTTCATCCCAACAAAATGGGAAATCTGGAAATGATCAATCTTCTTTGTGAGAACTCTAGTAAACACATAGCAGCTTCATTTCCAGATGGTGAAATCCATGTGCACCAGGCTTTCCACCAAGCTCTCAGATTCACCTGAATGAGGCTCTGTGTGTGCTCACTCTGTGGCTTTCCTGCTCCTGCAAACATCCCCCCTTCCCTTCTGTGTCTGTTCAAAGAAGGTCTTACTTGCAATCAGCCATACTCAACATGTGACCTCCTTGACTGTCATCTTGTCTCATGTTTTACCTGTAATATTATGCACATGATGAATTATGGCCTAACCAGTTAGCTCTGTTGTGCAGCTCAGACAGTGACATCTAATTCTAGGAGTCATTTCTAACCCCAAAGTCACTTTATCCCTCCTGCTTTTTCCAGTCATTAATTCTTAATCATCTGCAGTGGTTACCTGCACAATGACATATAGAATAACTGGAGAGTACAGGAATAATGGATTATGGATTTGCTCTTCTTTGGCACAGCCCCAAAAATCCATAAGGACAGGGAAATATGACAGAAATGGAGAGAGCAAAGTGGATTTTGAACCACTTCTAAAAAAATGTTCCACCTTTTACCTATGCTCTGAAAGTTGACTACAGTAGATAATGGTGTTTAATTAGAAACTAAATTAAGTAGCATTTAAGTAGTATGTTTTAAATATCATCTGAAGTCTACTACCAGTAACAGCATTCATTTAACATTCTTCATTTGTGTTAACTATTACTTAGGTTAATGTCTTTGAAAAAATCAATTGCATTTTAAAGTACTTTTTCATTCCTGCTGTGTGGTATAAGCTGCCCAATGAGATTGTTCCTGCCCAGCAGAGTTATCAGTCTATATAGACAAGCTACAAAGAGCAGAGGAAGTGTCATTATCCCCATTTTGCAGCTGGACAAACCTGAATTCAAACATGGAAAGCGCTGTCTAGAATGGGAAACTGGGGTGAGTTTAGCAGGTTCATTAGCTAGCACATTTTAATAAAATCTGGTTTTAGTCATCTTTTGATGACCAGAATTTACAAATAGATTAGTATTTAAAGACCGTTTGTGGTCTGTGATATAGTTACTATTTTGTGAGAAGTGGTGACTTCTCTTTTTCCTAGAGCTGCAATTTACTATCACTGCAGTATGGGTGTTTTCAGCTAATACTGACATATTTGTCTGTATTGTTAATTATATGTAATACTGATTTTTGCAGCTGAGATTTTTGCAAGAGCATATATTCTGTGTCTACATTTGAGCTACAATCCTTTGACTAATGGGAATATGCTAGAAAAAGTGTGAAAATTATAGCACAGCTGTTCAATTCAGTACAGTATGTTTAATTTAGTAAAGAGGTAATCAATATACATCAAGAAAACCAAATTAAATGGATTTTCCCAATACTTTTATTGCAATTGTTAGAGGAGTTTAAGAGATGCCCTTATTATTTAGGAATGCTGTCTGGTATACTCAAGAGGTTATTGAGAGATGAACAGTTAAAAAATTCTGAAGCACCTGAGTGACTTAAAAAAAAAAAAAACCATGTGTAACCTTGGTTCTTTAGTGCAACAGAAAGACTTGGGAGCCTGCTTTCTGTCGGTTTTTAAGGAGTCCTCTGGTCATAAATGCCCATGTTTTTTTTAAAATAGAGACTCTAAAGAAGAATTTACTAATGGCTTCCAGAAGAAGAAGAAGACACAAGTTGCAGTTGTGATGTTTTTTTCCAGTTTAGAATTCTTCTGACACATAGCTATTCACAACTTACTGGGAGAGTTTCTTGTCCTCTGGGTTAAGGAGTTTTCTTCCAAATGTAGTTTTGATGAAAAGTCTTAACTCGAGTTGAAATAACTCTTCAAATAGCCATACCCAAATCTCTGAAGTATTTTGGATGTGATTGTCAAGGCCTTTCATTTCCCTATATTCAACAGAAAGCCGGTGAACAGAGAAGCATAATCGGTGAGGTTTCAGATCTGTTTTTATTATCTTCTAGCACAGCAGTTTCAGTGACAATAGCTGAGATCAGTGCCTGAGAATTTTGCCCTCTCCCCATGCATTTTCCCTTCAGAACAGTCCTTACCTTGAAGATCCTGTAACAAAAAAGGGGATCATGTAATGTACAGAGGAGAAATTGGGGATCAAAGGATTTTCCAAGGACCATAAACAAGTGAGGGAAAATATTCTATCCTTCACAGAGGTGATTTTCCAACAGCAAAGTTTAAGTGCATCACTGAGCAGCCGACAGAGGAATTTCTAACACTGGACATTTTTCATCTACATCCATTTTTCAGACTAACACATGATGAAATCATTACTCCCTGTGGATCAATGGGTATACTGCCACTGATTTAAGTGGAACCAAGATTTCTATCTGGAATCATTAGTCTTGTCCCAGCTTTAAAAATAGAAGTGTCTGCTTTAACAAAAAATTGGGTTCCTTACTCAGACATTCTCCTTTCCTTCCTGCACATTAGGACAACTGATTGATTTTTACAGAAGGAGTAACTGCAGCCAGCCAGTTGCACTGATAGGTAACTCAGTTTTTAATGGCCTGAAGCCTCTTGATAAACCAGCCTCAGTCAGAAAGTTGCAGAATCATGAAGGATCAGTGCAACTTTCCAGTAAGGTTATACTTTCACTAGTAGTTTATTGTCTTCTTGGTGGAACACAACAGTAAGTCTAGGGCAAGGAGGGAGTTTGTTGTTTGTTTGTTTGTTTAAAGTAAAAAATATAACAATTCAATAATATCATGGAATGAGTAATGCTTTTCTTCAATACCTCTGTCAAGTGAAATGAGTGATACTTTACCGGCAGTTTAGATGAGTAACTGCTAGGGCAGGATCAGTGTCTTGTGCTTTAAAAATAAACTTCTTTGCTCTGAGTCAACATCTGTTTTGCCTTGGCCTTCATTTAGCAGCAGGAGACCATTATCCTGTGATGACTTTCTATTCCACTGACATCTCATCTGGTGCACCGATATTCTTAGTATTTTACTCCCCTGCTGTGCCCCTTCCCCTCAGCCACACACACACAAACACTCTTTATCTCAAGCCTGTAGAATGCTGTGTTCTGCTGTTTCCATGAATAGGAGATTGCACATAATGTAATCAATCAGTTGCTTCTACCACTAAGGAAAAGTGTGTCCTTCCAATTAACTTCTTACATCCCAATAACACAAGCAACGGTCTTGGATAGGTGCCTAAAATCAGGAACATTTATCTAAACTGCCTTGACATTCTGAATCTAAAGTGGGGGACTAGACCATCTGAGAAGGAAATCTTGCAATAGTTCTGGCCTTTCAGATCTGGTCTGGTTATTGCAAGCGTTAAGAAAATGGAAAATAATTACGGAATAAACCAACTAAATTTTTACAAAGACTTTGCTTGTTTTGGTTTTGGGGCAAATATTTGGAATCCAACTAGTTTCCCCAGACTTACATGAGATAAATTATTATTCAGAGTCGCTAAATCTTTTAAGTTTATTGTTTTGGGACAGTTAATTCCTAATGCTATGTCCTTTACTGTAAGAGAATACATCAAAGCGGGAATTTCTTCTCTTGATGCAGGAGGGTTTTTTCCTCCAGAAAGGGAAAGAGAAGAACATAAAATTAGAATGTAGCAATGCTTGTATTGGAGCACTCCAGAGGTCTATTTAACCCAAGATGTCAACAAGAAGATGCTAAGGCTTGGGTGATTCTACAGCTTTCCTGCTTTTACAATGGTGCAAGGACTGGATGAACCCTGGGGGCAGGGCAGGGAGGGAAATTGCTGTTATGGTTTGCAGAGCTTCTGGAAGCACTCAGTGCCTAATGGGGTGAGAAGTTTCCTCCTCCTGTGTCTTTTTCCCTGTCTCCTACACAGCCATGCATGTCCACACATGCGCTAATGTAATGGAGGACCATTATGTGATGGGAGCAAGGGCATCCTTTTCTTTAAGTTGGTTTTTAGGATGCACCTAGAAAGCCCTCTGGATGAGTCAGTCAAATTCATCCTATTTCCCTGTATGTCCTTTTGAAGTGCCTGCAGTGAGTACCAAAGCCAAAGTCTATCCTTCAGTATTATTATTTTAAATCTAAGTAGGACTAAAAGAGGATGTGTTATATGATGGGTTTACAGGCAGGGTTTGAACCTGTCACCAGCAGCAAATTACATCTCTCACATTAAAATAATACCTCCTCAGTACTGTTTATTATACCTGAGTGTAAGCTGATTGTGATGGACCATGATTGTCAACTGATGCAAGGAAGCAAGACAAAGATGGCTTTGTCCAGTTTTCCTTTTTTCTGTGAGAAGTTTAAGCTAACGTGTCTGTATGCGGCCAACTGAAAACCTCCTCCATTTACTTTTCTCAATGTGAAAGTATGATCTGTACATTTTCTTTTCTATCCTACCGTCTTAAAGGAATGACTGTGGGAACTTGGAAGATAAAGCTGCTATTGCTGCCTACTGCTTCAGATTATGTAGTGCACACTGCAGAACCACTGTGTGTATTTTTCTTGTTCATGGGTTGTTTCACTGCCTCATACCTAAACAACTAGAATGAACTGGCATTCAGGGTTAGTAACTTACGCTAGGTGAAGTTAACCTACAAGTATTTACAGTAATTTGGACTAGTTTCCTTTGAAACGGCATTTTCCGAGTTCAGTTTTTTTACTGTGTTGTAGATTCCTACTTTTCATCTATTGCCAATTGTGGTTTATGCTTTTGCAAAGGCAATTAAGATGGGAAAGGGGGAAAGGAGTACAGACTTTAGTACAGACTTTCTCACAGATATGTCCTGGATTTGTTTGAAATGTTTTCAGAAATGGTATTTTCATCTCATGCTTGAGTAACTTGTAGTTCAGGATGTTTGCAGTCATGCCATGGTGCATATTCTGCCACATTAAGTGACCACATCAGGAGGAAGATCACCCTGTATCATCCCCTTTTATGCTCTGCCTTGGGGTAGGTGTACATGGTATCTCTTGAGATCCAGGAAAAACTGTTGAAAAGTGCTGATTTGTGTTTGAAGACAACCGAGACAATTGAATCAAAGACTATGTTAGAACTCCATGTGGAATGCCCTAATTTTTGAATAATTTAGAGAACATCCCAATCAAAGTTATTATTTCTGTTAGTTCTTACTTTTTTACCATGAGTAGAAAACAGAGTAATATGACAGTGGGAAAAGAGTACTCAAATTTTGGACTATATCCATATTGTCTTGCAGTTCATTGCCATGTTGAAGAACACATTTTCTAAGCTTAACCTACATGTTTCAGAGAGGTGAGCTCCTTGAATTCATCTCGGGATGACATTCTAATACTTAGTGCTCAGTCATCTGATTCATAGGGCTCCCAGCTTTGCACCTCTACAGGAGTTTTCCATGCAAGTACAGTTTCAAACATTGGTAAAGTGTATGTGGCAAGTATTTGATTCAGGGCACAGCAAATAATTGCACATGAGTAGATCTAATGTGTTTGAGAAGCAACTTTCTACCCTCAAATATTTATGTGTTAGCATATTTCATTAAGTACGTGAGTTTATACTGTTCTTAAAAAGAGGTAAGATTGAATATAACTTCTGACATATTCATCATCCATGGACTTGTCTAATCTTTCCCTTTCTTGAATTCCCTGAGAATGTAGTTATTTCTAATTAAACAGTGTTGCTTTTCAAGGAGGAAGACATCTTGAAAAACTCCAGCAAGCTGTTTTTCTTTAAACTTGGGATGGGTCAATCAGTGTAGGAAATGTTAAAAATGCTGAATCTGTGAATCCTTAATTTAAAAATATGTCTGCATAGAAAAGGTATATTTAAGGACCACACAGTTCTAGGAATCAGGCCCATAAGGTTCAGGGTCCCATAGCCATAGGATGCCTTGTCAGATGTGTTTCAATAGCTCTGTTAATGCCTTTGACCTTGATTTTGGGAATGAGGAAAACTTTGCCAAGATAATAAGTACTGGATACCCATTATTGTTCTTTGAATGCTCCAGTGAGGCTACATTGCTCTCCTGACAGGTAGTAAGCCTGCAACTGTGGAAGGTGAAAAAGTCATCAATATTCACAAACTTGCAGTCCTTCTTGACATGCTTTATAAACAGAGTTATTGCATCTTACCTGTTATATAACTGTGACTTCCAGTCACAAACTTTAAAGTTATTATTGTGTGTTTAATTCTATGTAATAGTCTCAAAAATATTAATGAAGAAATTTTCTTCTCTCTGCAAATGCAAGTAATTTTCATTATTTAGAGTGTGAATGGTGAGGTAAACCAAATACCACCTAAAGCACTTTGTGGTTTTATTCAAATGGCTGTTTGTAAATACTTCTTGCAAAGGGTTTCTTTACCCTGTATTTGCTCAGCATTAATCCTTGAAAAAAAAAATCTTGTGTGGTCAATGAAGACATTCAGTAGAAAATTGATCTGCTGAAGTACTTCTCTCAGAATGAAATTTGCTTATATGACATGCTTCTTTAAACTCTTTTTTCTTAAAATCATGCAAACCTCATATGTAATCTATTCATACAGCTTCTCTGCTATCTTCCATGCTCTTATTTATCTGCCTAGTTCCTTTTCTCTGCCCATTTTTGCCTTCGTGTTTTTTTCCATGCTGCTGATTGAACACAAGATATCAGCTAATTCATGTGCAGTTGCTGTGCCTTAGCTCAGCTGACTACGTAACATGCATCGAAAAACGTATTTTCCCAGTATTTTCCAGCGCAGATTCTTTTCCAATGTTGACAGTATGCTAAAGGATGTGTGTAAGCAACAGCTCTGCTGGGACATTTAATGGCCTGTCTGGCTACAGCTCTGTCACACACACAGACACACTCACACATGGCCAGCAATCACTCACAGAAGTTTTAGTCTTCTTCAGCAGTCGTCCTTTGATGGGTCTGGAATGCAAAGGATTCATTTCTAGTCCACACAAGATATATTGCAGAGTATATAGATGTACGGAAATCGGAGCTTAGCTGTTTTTTGGGACTGCCAAAGTTTCACTGTAAACACAACTTCAAACAGAGCTGCTTTCTCTAGACTTAGGTTTATCCTGAAATTCGCAGCTTGTTTTCATTGTGAGTGTGCTTGTGGGAAAAGTCTGTTATACTGTAGATAATTTGCACGGCTGCCCAGAAATCACTGCTGTACAGCTCGGTACAAGAAGGCTGTTTGGGCAACACAGGCTGTTCTCTCTGGATTTTATTTGAATGTGTTGGCACTGGAATGGAGCCTGGAAGGTAAACTTGATGGTTGGTGTTATAAAAGCCTGTTCCTGCTCTTGCTGAGGTTGCGGCTGAGTAACTGTAGTAGTCTATAAACTATTGAAACTTTTAGCAGTTCTAGCTCCTGGATCCCTGGGTTTGCTACCCTAAAAGTTCTTCCCAGTGTAGGAGGAGCAGCGTTCTTCCGGAGCCTGGGCTGCCATGTTGTTAGCTTGAAGCCACCCGGATTTGTGGGAGTCCTGCCTCTGTCACTCAGCGTCACGAATCTTTGCTCAGAATGCCCTTCTCTGACCTAAATGTCTCTCTTGTTTGTCACACTGTGTTTTTCATTGCGACTCAGGTAAAAACAATCCTTTCAACAGCTTGAATTCTTTGAATTTTTGCAGAAAGGGTAAACACAGACAGCAGGCTGAAGATAGTTTTGGATTGATATGCCAAATACACCTGTATTCCAGGGGGCTCAGAATCTTCTGACTGATTAACAACCATCATTAATCTTGATAGAACCTCTAATGGACATGGTAATACTTGAATTTTGTCCAATCCTATTACTCAGATAGCTGCCTACAGTCAGACAGTACTGCGTTATCCTAGAATTAACAGATAAATCTTCTTCATGCGCTAATGCCTAAGTAGCTGGAGTTTTAACAGAACAGTTAATGTGACAAGTCTTATGATGTTAATTGGGGCAGAAAATGAAATATTTCTACTTGGTAGAAAAGAACAAATATCCCAATTTAAGATGCAGACAAATTTCTGAACTTGCCAGCAGTTTAAAAAGAAATGCATATGGTCATCCGTACTGTTGTGTGTGTCTAAGCTTGCACTGTGCAAGTTGTCAAAAGTGTTTTTCTCAGCATAGTTTTTAAAGGGGGGAAAATAATAATTACCAAGAAAGATTTTTGCCTCACGCAGTATTAATTTATCTGAGCAGCTTACACATGCATTGGATGATCTGTTGTTCTTCTAAAAAGAATCTGTGATTCTAAAAATGATCTTTCTTGCTCAACCATGGATTTGAATTCCTTGCCCAAATATGCATGTGAATGCCAGAACCTAAAGTACATTCATGTAGCATGCAATTTTCTATTGATGAGCAGTAACGATTCTGCAGTAAAAATCCATATATACAATTTTTTTTACTATACATTTTTTAATATACATTTGTAAAGATTTTTAAACTATGAATTCTTTTCAATGAAACAAGAAAACATTTTGCTTTTAAGCTAAGTAATCTTCAGAACTGGAGGTGCTGATAGAGTAATTATGTTTATTCTTCCAGTTTCACAATTTCTGTCTTATAAACATTGTTTTGCATTATTGGGCTCCACATTTCCCCTTCTCATTTGATGTTTTACAAATATTTTTCTAATTGCTCGAGACAGTGTGGTCCAATAAAATTACATCGACTTTCTGCTGAACTTGTTTGTCTGATCTGCTGCCAAAAGTTGTAGGCAGCTAGGCAGAACACTTGGTCTCACTTTCTTTCACTCCCCCTCCTCTAAGGCAATGCTTTCAGTCAGCCCTCTACCCTTAAAAGAACATGCATGTGAAGACTTAGGGTTGTGAACTATGCATTTTACACTTCTAAGCCGTTCAAATGCTTCAGCAGGGCACTACATCCTAGCAGATTTTTGGGACTGAAACAGAATCTCTTTCTCTCTCTGTAGATTGTTATGTGATGAAGTTAATAGAGATAAATCATACATTATATTTTAAAGCAGAAGTACTTGTTTTGGCTCTGTGCCCATTTATGCTTCAGCATAGCAACTATCTCAGCCTCTATTCAGTATTTCTTCATCTGATAAAGAACAAATTACAGCTTGAAGTGTCCAGAAAGTGAGGTACTGTACTGCCTTATCACCCTGAGAGTGCACATAAAGAAGGTACAAGGGGATATAACAGCTGGCATACATAGCTGTAAAACATTCTATATTTTTACAGTGACAGGGATACTCAGAGGAAAAGTGCAATCCTGTGGTTCTGAGTGTCTGAAAGAGCTAACAGAACAATGAACTATTATTCTTGGGTCTTGATAACTGAGTGCCTTACAATGAGGGATGAATTGTAACTAGCTGTGAACTGAAAATAGATCCTTCCCTTTCATTGTCATGAAGATGTTGCTGTTTATGATCAGTTTGGCAGACACTTTCTTCATGACGTTACATCTCTTCTGTTTTGTTTTTTTTGCTCTCATATAATGAGATGAGTCTGTAATTTCTTTCTTTACAGTATGTATCAACAGATATATGAGTATAAATCAACAGTATAAATCAACAGATTTGCTGGGTTTTCTTTTCAAAGGACAACATTCACATCAGACACCTCATTTGAGGTGCATTTTTGAGTGTTTGCTTACCTTGTGCCACATTTTGTGTGATAGAACATGATCAGGTCTGAGATCCCTTAAAATAACTGGCTGCTTGATATTTGGAATAACTTTTTAAAGTACCTTGAGGTAGAAAAACAAAGCAAATAGTGCTGGTTTGCCACAGTGGAACAGATACGGTATGTGATCAGTTAGCTGCAGCCCTCAGATAAACACAGACAGACAAGCTAGCAAGCATCAACAGAAACCACATTATTGTCCCACTTAGACTTCTGGCCTCATGTTTGTTAAGTGATCTCTAGAGTCTGAAAAGCAAACCAAAAATTTTCAAGTACAGAGAGCTGAATTTGACATTATTTGATATTAGGCGTCTATGGTTCTTTTAATCTTTTGCATCAGTAATTTTTTTAGTTGCCTTTCTCTCCACTTAGTTAATAAATACATCGGCTGTTTAATGGATGGTATTTATCAGTGCAACCTCATTTAATTTTTTAAGAGCTGCATAAAGCATAAACATAATATCTCTGGCTTGGGCAAATTACTTGACATCCTTAGTAACATAAGAATAGCTAATAGTAATTTCAGAGAGAGTTTGTTGAAGCCTCCAGATGTCAGGGGCTATGGAAGTGTAAAGTATTATTACAGATGTTTCTCATAATAATAATACATCTGATAGCAGGGCAGCAGAAGGAATTAAGGGCCAAGTACTTCAGTCATTAACTGAGCTGAACTCCCACTAAGGTCTATGTGAGTTTTGTTCAAATAAGGATTACAGAATTCAAATGTAAGTAATTATTTCCAACATGGAATGATTTATACTGCTTTTCCAGCCTTGTCTTTCTAGAATCTTGAAAACAGAGTCAGAGTATATTGACTCACTGTACACAGAAGGAAAGCTTGTCAGTGCGGGGCTTGGTAGCACAAGGAAAGTTTGACTCAGCCGCAGATACACAAAATCAAGCGGGGTGACTTACGTCTGCAGAGCAACCAGAAGTGTGCCTGCGGCAGAAAGAGTCATACCCACAGCCCCACGGGGTCACAGAGGAGCCCTGTGCTGCAATCCTGGCTGCTGCATTCACAGTGCTGCTCACAAGGTGGGGGCTCCAGCTCAGCAGTGCCCAAGGCACCACTGCCACACCTGTGGCCACAGCACGGGCTCAGCTGTCCTTAGAGACACCCCAAAGAACTGATGGGGAGGGAAGCTGCCATCTAGTTGTTGGAGGGATTTTCACTGAGAGCTTTCTTTTTAGGCTGCGAGCTCTAGGTTGTTTGTTTGGGGTTTTTTAAAAGCTGTTTATAAAATAAGTAGCTTTAAATAGCCTGTATGCTTGTGGGAAACCACCACCAATAATTTGCACCACATCTTTGTTGCAAAGAGCAGGTACTGTAGCAGTGCTAAACACATTCAGATGCAGTTTGGTCTTACAGTATGTACAGCTCTGACCTTGTTCAAATCTTGTCCCTGAAATTCTGATAAAATGCAGATGTTTAGAATTGGTCTGAAACTCTTAAAGTATGATTAGGTACATATTCACCGTAGAACTTGTGGGTGTGCCATCTTTCTTGAGCAATCAAATCCTGCAAAACCCTGTTTTTTCTTCTACTGCACAAGTAGAAAGTTGCTGTGCATGTGGTACACAAGTCTTCTGAAACACTGGTGTGCAAGATGATAGGTGGAACATTATTTTTGGCAACCCTCAACTTTTTGAAAGCCTCCATATTGCTCCACATCTGTGTCTGGGACACAAAATTGTAGTTGTTTAGTGCTGGTATATCTGTTTATACACATGGAGAACAAAAAGAGGACTGGCATAAACAAAATGTCATATACATTCAAATTTTGATTACAATAAAATAATCATTCTGACATCATCACAAAAACTGAGTGCCAAAAATAGTAATCTGCCAGCTCATGAAGGGCAGGCCTCAGATTTCTGTGGTTTGGTTCATTTAAGCACTAAGAAATTTAAGCATGTTCACAAAACTTCTCAGATGGAGGCTCTGTTCCTACTTTTTTGCCAAGTGGTAGAGGCTTAAATCATCGTGTTCCTTTCTGTCCCCCTGTAGCCCCAGCTCAGGTATCTTGTGTAGGATTCACCTTAGTTAACTGGACATCAGCAGTATAAGACGACTATAAGAGCTAGTCATTAAACTTCCTGAAATCAGTAAAAAAACCCAAATGGGGCATTTTGTAACCCTGATTCATCAAGCCTGTGTTGCCTTGGAATGCGATGTCTCATGCCTTAATAGTACTGATTTTTCTCCCCAGGCTTAGGAGGGATTCTTGAACTGTCTCACATGTGACAATCTAAGTCCCACTCATCTGCTGTCTGTGTTTTAATACTCTCAGATTCAGCAGCCCAATAGTTGACTTTCTCTCAATTTTTCCTTGAAATTATTACTGTTATGGTGGTGATGATCAGCAACAGTCAAGCAATTTGAATTTTAACATTACTGCTGGAATAATTTTTTTCTCTAATGTTCTAATAAATATGACATTTTGAACTTTTATTCTTTTCCACTCTAACTACTCCATGCCCTATGTCATTCAGTGTCAAAAATAAATTGCCTAGCGTTGTGATATTGTGGGTTTTGACAGATATATAAATAAATATATTGTTTTGTACATTCAGATATTTATTATATCAGATATTGATATGCTTTACTAGTTAAATAGATGAAGATTTTTGCCTGATCAACTAGAAGACATTTTTTGCTAAAATAGTAGGATTTGCACTGTTTCTTTTTGGAGGTAATGTGCCCAAAAGCAAGCCAGCAGAGACTCAAACATTTACTGGAATGGTGATGCAAGTTGGGGGATTCTTAATGATCAAAACTTTGAAGTACGTTGAAGCAAGACTCAATTCCCCAATAATGTTACAAATCAGATGACAAAACCAAAGATATGTACTTGGTTGTTTCATGAGCAGTGCTGAAAGAAGCTGTCATTAGTTCAGGAATGGCAAAATTACCCAGAACACACAATCCGAGCAGAACTTGCCGTGTCTGAATTACTTCATGGGTTTTGCTATATTAACTGAACAATGTAAATGTGAAATGTGAAGCTAGAATATTGACAGCTGTGATGTTTGATAATATTTGTGAAAAGAAAGTGGTGATATTTAGGGAAGATTTGATATGGGAGAGAGAACTAGCACTCTTCACTGAGAAAACATCTGGAAATTTCAGCTACTTTAATGAGAAATTCTGACAACCCTAAAGAAAACACCAACCATAGGTATAATAGAAAACTCAGTGGAAATTTTGGTTCCTCAACTTCTAGCAGCTGAAGGATCATAATTCGTCAGAGAGCTATATGGAGTCAAAAATGAAGCTTTCTAATTGTAGATCTTGAATGATCTAACACATTTGTAGCATATTTTCATTTTACTCATTTTCAGATTATTTTCATCTTTCAAATGCTCATGCTGAGAGGTAGCTTGTGTCTTACTTAAAAAGTATACTCATAAAATGAAAATTGCCAGCCAAGTGGAACTTCCTTGAAGGAAGATGGTGGACCATGTATAGAAATTTGGATGACAAAGTCATTTACAATGATTAAAAAAAAGAAATTATCTTTTATCAAAACATTGTAAAACAGGTTTTGTTAAAAACTGCGCAATACACTAATTTCATTTAGATTTCCATATGTAGCATCTGTAAGGTAGGTAGTTTAGCTAGGTGCTAATATTTCTTAAGTGAGAGCAATGCCCTCAGAATTGTTATAATATTTAAGAATAAGTTAATTTTTTGAGAATTACTATTTCCTAAAGTAAAAATTGGGTTTTCAGTGAAATATGAAGAGTCTTACAAAGAGCCTTTTGAAAGCTATGTTTCAGTTTTTAATATTTTACCAATAATTTCAGGAGAACAGCTCACTCAGAAAATCTGAAGTCTTCTGTGAGACTTTTCCCCCTGCCCTAAAACAGTGCTGGTTTTAACCTGGATAGTTACTTTGCCTTTTTGTAAATGTCTGTTGACACTTTCTCTTCCTTTTTGACTTCCAAGTGCAGAACCTTGGGTAACTGTGTCATCTCTCAGATTGCCCAGATTTTGTTTCCCACTGTAAATAACTTTGTTACAAGAACCTGCCACTCCAAGAGGTTTTTCTGCATATCAGAAAACTTTCTCAGAGCAGATTGCACTGAGTCTTTGGGAATGTCTATAAACATTTTTTAAACTAATCAAATGAAGTCCTTTTTCTTGTTCTGCTTCCTGGCAAAGGAAGGGACCACCCCTCAGTAAGTTGTAACTGTTTTTTATATTTGGTGCAATGAAATTAAGATTAGATTCCAGACAAAACTGTTTTACTCAACAGAAATAAAACTGTGATCATTATATACAGGGAAGTCTGTATTTTTAACTCGACTGGAAATCAGACTAAAACTTTGAGTCTTCTTCAACTGGCACTTGAAAGACTGTGTATAGCTGAAATTAAATAAGAAAATGAAAGTATTTTTAATATATTTTTGTGTTTTATTGTACCTCTATTGCTCACAGCACTCAGAATTTGGTTGCATTCCCTAATGCTGTGGATACTGGAAAACCCAAGGCTTTTGATACCTGTTTAAAACAGTGCTCCAGAGAATCTCCTTCTCCAAAACATGCAAGACCAGGTGGGAACTTGGTGGTCCATGGCAGCCTTTTCTAACTCTTGCAGGCTGCAGTGGCACTACCTCAGCTGTCACTGTGCCCTTCCACAGCAGGCACAGAGCCCTGTCAGTCTGAGCAGAAGGCGCTGGGAGCAGGGTTTGTGCCCTCCATTGGTCCTCTGGGGGTTTGATGCTGTGATGAAAATAAAGAAAATGCTTGCTCTTCTTTCGTGGGAAATAAGACAATGAAACTGTAAATATCCCACTGTAAATATGTAAATATCCTCACTCTGGAGATAGAAATGAGGAAGAAGTAGTAGTTTCATTCATCCTATATTAACAAGTTTAACTATGTTAAAATACTGCTTTTTCCCTGACTGGCTTCCTGAGTGTAGTTGCCCTGTATAATTCATGTCCTGAAAAATCATATGAGTGGTCAGGGAGAGCATCTTTGATAGAATTGCTCCTGTTTATGGGTTATGGTAACCATAATATATTTCTCTCAAGCTAGACTTGGTAATTTCCCGTTTCTTCTTGTATTATTATTTCCTCTGAGATGTAAAGAAATTGAAAATTTACTTTTCATATATTACAGTGCTCAAGTAAAATGTTACACAACAAATCACAGCTTTAGAATGTCTGTATATGTATTTTGTCTCCCCAAATAAACTTCTTGTGAGTTTACATTTTTCTGCTCTTAAGAAAGTACTTTGTCCCATGGGAGAATCAGCAGAATGTGAATCTCAGAGTGAGATTCATGTTTTATGGTTTCATTTTACTTTTGGGCAAGAGATTGAAACCTTCCTTGAGGACAGATTTTTTAAACTGTCATTTTCACAGAATCATGGAATCATTTAGGTTGGAAAAGACCTCCAAGGTCATTGAGTCCAACCTTCAACTGAACACCACAGCAGCAACTAAACCACAGCAGTAAGTGCCATGTCCAGTAATTTCTTGAACACATCCAGGGATGGTGACTCCACCACCTCCTTGCGCAGCCTGTTCCAGTGTTTAACCATCCTTTCAGTGAAAAAATTCTTTCTGATGTCCAACCTGAGCCTCCGTTAGCTCAGCTTGAGGCCATTTCCATTTGTCCTGTTGCTGGTTGCCTGAAAGAAGAGACTGACCTCCACTTGGCCATTACCTGCTTTCAGGTAGTTTTAGGGAATGATAATGGCTCTCCTGAGCCTCCTTTTCTCCAGATTCAACACCCCCAGCTCCCTCAGCTGCTTCTAACATGACTTTGTCTCTAGACCCCTCATCAGCTCCATTGCCCTTCTGTGGACTCGCTCCAGCACCTTAATGTCTTTCTTGAAGTAAGGGGCCCAGAACTCTTCTATTCCCCTATTCAGGCTTTCAGGAAAGTTTCAGAAAACCTGTGTAAAGGGGATAAGACTTAAAAATACAAGTGATTTTTGATTCCTATTAATTGAAGATGGGACTTGAACATAATTCTTGTTTCACATAGGCACATAAGAATCAAAGCCAAACCTTGAAATCATGCTTAAGGCAGAGCAGTAAAGTGAACTCTGCATTATTTGTTGTATCTAGGAGCAGAATTTGCTAGTAAAGTACTAAAGATTTCCTTCTGGAATGCTGTAACTGACATTTGTGACAAATGTCATTTTACAGATACAGAAATACGTGCCCACACACATAACTTTCCTTGACTGTGGGGAATTTATCAGGATCCCATTTCCATGCTTTCACCAGATCTTTTAAAACTAGACAAGGAAACACACAGAAACATGCCAAGGCATAGCTGGCTTCATGCTCTTCAAGAGGGATAATATGTTAGCAATATAATACAGAGAATCTCTGCCACATGAACCAGGAATTCAGAACACAAACCATCAGGCCCACAGGAGAGGTTTGTTTTATCCGAACTTGGAAGAAATGGGCCTGTGGAAACAAACCAATCCAAATGATCAGCTGGAGGGACTCTTCAGCAAAAGACCAGAAACAGATGTTGATGCCTTTTCTCAGCAACTGCAGGCAGGTCAGTTCAGTTTCCAGTTTTCTCCCTTTATGATAAAGCTTCAGGTTCTCATGCAGGTCAGGCAAAGGAAAGCCTTGAGGTAATTTGACACCCCTTTGGCTTTGGGTTTTGTCCTTGCTGAAGGAGTTACCAGTCGTCTTTATGTGGCATGAATTTACAGTATTTCCAATAAATTCTCTCATGAGGAAATATTTTCTTCCTCTTCAAAAAGAACCTTTCCCCACAGAGATTTGGGAATTACATTCTGTGGAGGGTAACCATCTCTGGAACAAATGTGTCTTATGGAGGATCTTAATCTGTATGGCATGTAATATATTACTTGGGTTTACAATGGAAGACTTTAACTTCTAGACTTCAAACCTCTCAGCCTCTATTACTGTGTTAATGCACTGGCTTTTCACCTTTTAAAAATTTGGTTAAAACTTATTTCACTGAAAAGTGAAAATGAGTTTAGCAGGCTGGACTGACTCTGGTTTCTCTATTTCACCATGTAGCACAGTGAGCACAACTGGCAAGGCACCAGTGAAGAAAAAATTTGGAGACTGGAGCAACCTCTTCCCTTCAGAAGAAGTGCCAAAAACCACTCCTCGATATTTAAAAGTGAGCAACAAAGGGAAGAGATACTTGATGCAATTTCAACTGCATGAAGAACTGAAGTTTTACTAGTGTCAGTTCATTGTCTCGATCCTCAGTTCTACAAGTGTATAATCCTTGTTGTGGAACACAGATTCCAAACAACAGAATGGCTCTTCATAAATAGCTCTTCAAAAATTGGTCACAATTCTGGTTCTTGATGTTTTGCATAGGAAAAGACTTTCTGTTTCAAAAACTGGTAGGGTAAAAAGACATTCCTTAAATCTTTTACTTGTTGTAATAACTAAGCTTTAGTTTAATGTGCTTCCAGTGAGTATTTTTAAAGCATTGGTGTCCAAAATAAATTTTAAGAAAGAAACTTTTATCCCTGAGAGATACTGGGAACCCATTAAATGAGTAGGAAATACTGGCATTTTATTCAGTGGTCTGATTCACATGTACTTCTTGTGATTCCAATCATAGAGAGAATGGCAGTGGAACAACAAAAATGTTTGTGTTATAATTGTCAGGTTTGAATATTGGCAGAGAAAGAAATGCAGATTTTTATTAGTGTACAAAAATCTACCAAATTCTAGAATTTGTGGTATAAAATGTATGTACCATGAAATACATGGAAAGAAGAATACATTTTCATGTGTAGGTCACTAAATACTTTGAAAAGGCAGGCAGGTACTTTTGGAAACTCTTCCTATGAGGCACAAATGGGGGTAGTTTTCTAAGATCATAGATGACCATTGGGCATCCAGCAACAGGTCCAGGTCCAGTCCAGTACTCAGTGAACTCTTCAGGGAATTTTATTGTAGTGAACAGACTGTATTACATTAGCAGGATGCTGCACTGATCTTTATTTCATCAAAGATGTGCAAAAGTTACTGTAGTCTAGGAAGAAATATTTTTACTTGCTCTACTTTTGAGTCTGTGGGTGGGCCACTGAGGATCCACAATTATTTTCAGGTTTTGAGCACATTGCTCCAGGAGACATATCTGGTTTTCAGTCTTTATTTTGGTCAAAACCAGTACAATATCTGTGACAGCTTGTAACCTCTTTGGAATCGTCTTGAAGTGGCAAGTGATGAAAAATGTTTTCTGCAAGGTTTTTCAGAGATAAAAAAATTTTAGCCAAGGTTTTTTTATTTTGTCTTTAAGGCTTCAAACAACTTAATATTATCAGCATCCTTTAGTTTTCTATGTTCTCTTTTTAGTAGAAACATGCTTACTATTTTGATAGATTCAGAAGGAAAATCATAGTCTTTCAACACCTTTGGTTTTATCTTCCTCTATGGTCAGTTCTAAGTTCAATGGCTTTACTGTCACTCTTTAAGTCTTAATTGCTGCAGATTTTGTCTGGAACAAATGCCTCATCTAGTGTATCATATTTTGTGGAGTCCTTGATGCCATATGCACAGCAAATCAAATATATATTAATGTCCAAGTATGATATTATCATATAAATGAAGGAGGAAGGCAACAGTGAACATCTAGAAATATTCGTTTCCTGTGGAAATGAACAGAAGTCCCCTAAGGCTTTAATTCTTGGAGAAATGCTCTGGAGAAGGCAAAGCTCCCCAAGCATCTCTCTGTACAGCTGGATTCCTCTGGAGTAGGTCGGAAATGACAGACAGACAGCCTGTAGCTGAATCCCCTGAGCCCGAGAGGAACACGGAGGCGCAGACACAGAGAGCTCTGGTGGAACTGTTTTGTCTGGTGGGCTAAAATCCAGCCTAGGAGGGAATGAAGAAACTCAACACTGAAAGGAAATTAAGGAAAAGCTGTTATTTCCCAGAACTCATCTGCAAATAGGTCTTCACCAAGTCCCAGCTAGGGACTCCCTCAGAGGAGTTTTGCCAGATGGCACAGGGAATGCAATGACTGATGTTTTTTCTCTCTCTTTTCCTGTGTCCTCCCCCAGATATTCCTGGATTGTTTCTCCTTTGCTATCATCTCTGTCCTAATCACTGGGTCATCTGAGAAAGAGCTGAAAGAAGGGCTGGGATGTTATTTACTGGGGAACCTGTCATGTGAAATGTCCTCAGCAGGGAGCTGGGGTGCTTATTTAGGAAGAGTTAGAGATGTAAAGGGGTGTAGGAGAGCAGCAGCACAAGATAGGGATAAAGAGCACTTCTCTGTCTCTGCCACGAAGCAAATCTCTGGTTTGTCAAGAGTACTGTGCCCAAAGCCAATTTTAATAGAAATGAAAATAGGTATAATGTGTTTCTAAAGAAATCCATCCTCCCCTGCTTATGACCACTGTTGTTTACTGGACATCTAAAATGAGCTGGCTGATAGACTTGTCAGCATCTTAGATTAGATTAGATTTCCTGTGTTAATAGAAAAAAAAAATTAATGAACAAATTTCTCAGGTGCTGTGTTTCTCTGCTTCTATGCTTTTACTCAGCTCAAGTTTCACACCCATGGGTCTTACTCAGCAGATGAGGTTTGCCATTTTATACCTTAGAAATATGTTTCTTGATGAAAACTTTCAATTTTGGATGTTGCTATAATACAGTAAATTACATAATCACTGCAGACCTGATATTGGCCATCTTCAGAACTGAGAATGTCGCGCTTATTTTCTGTTCCAATATACCTTATGGATCAGGATGGTTCTTTCAGGGAAGCTGTGGGTGCCCCATGCATGGAAGTGCTCAAAGCCAGGTTGGATGGGGCTCTGAGCATCCTGATCTAGTGAAAGGTGTCCCTGACCATGGCAGGGAGGTTGGAACTGGAGGATCTTTAAGTTTGCTTTAAACCCAAGGCTTTCTATGATTCTGTGGTTGTATGATTTAAATCACCTATTTAAAGAGTTGCACAATATGAACAATTACCTTTTCAGAAGTCACCAGCTGAGGAATATAAATTTATGCATACATGTTGTGTTGCCTGTTTTTATATTATTACCCTTAGTAGTTGGTTTTACCCTTTGTATTATGATTGTCATTTATGAGTTCTGTAACCCCCCTC
>VXBC01006763.1:735447-751827 GCA_013399945.1 Ploceus nigricollis | reverse complement strand
CATACATTCGTGAAAAATATGGAATTCATGACATCTTTGCTGTCATGACTTCTCTTCTGGAAATCACAAGGGCTGTCTAGTGCCAGCACAGGAAGGTGGAGTTTTGGCTAGCTTTGAAGTAATGCAGTAATTTATCTAACTATAAACTAACTGTCATGTTCTGAGACTTATTTTCCAGTGCAAATAGTAAATGGAGATGATAAAAAAATCTGAATTTTTCAATTTTATGAATAGAAGATTAATTATTTGGGGGAAAAAAATCTGCTTTCCATAATTCATTCAGGAAAAAAAAAAAAGAAGTAATATTAAAAGTGAATCAATGGAAATTTTTGGGTAAGTATATTTCCCATTTCGTTGTTTATAATTAGTGATCATGATCAGTTCTTACAATTTTTGTGCTCAGCTTGTTTTAATTAGACTCAAAATGGAAAAAATATTTCATATAAGAATTCTGCCTTCTTGTCTGATTAATTAATACCACACAGTTTCAGAAAATATGAATAATAGAGGCTGCAATGATACTGGTTTTATGTTTTCTCACAGACAGTGTAGTAGTGAGCCAGCAAATGAAATATTGCATGTCATGCCACTTGATGGGATATAATTCTGTTGTGGAGCTAAGTTTAAATTCAGCTTGGCAGATCCATTGCTCACACTGTCATAAACCAATCTATTTTTATTCTGTCATTGTGTGAACTAAAATAAAATGTTAAGTTTGAATCTGTGTGTGCTCTACCTCCCCATTAACTCACTGTCTCTAGAACAGTGACCTGCCTTTCAGCCTTTTCTAGCAGACTATACTCTTATTTCTATATAAAATGTGGGATGTTTCTAGCAAAAGAGGAGATTTTAGTTCTTTTCCAATGTTATTGCTTATTGAGGCCTCAGAAGTCTCCCTACTGAAAGACTACAAAAAGCCTTGAAAGGTGCCTGCTCTGTGCCAGCTGCTTTTGCCTTGGCCCTCTCAAATGAGGAGCTGACATTTTCATTACGGTAGGAGGGAATGAGGAGGAGAGGGAGAAAGCTTAAACACTGATGATAATTCCTAACAAGCAATATTAATTCTGTCTGTGAGAAGGATGTCCAGGCTGGCCCTGCTGGCTCCTGCTGTGATGCTTCCTGCCATAGCCAGGGAAGTCAATAACCAGCTGCCCAGGATTATCCAGTTGTGGCTGGTCAGTCAACACAGTCTGGCATGGAAGATGTGCTTGAGCTTTTCAACAGATAATTCTACTTTACCTTTTTTGGTTTTAACGTTTTCCTCTTTTTTTTTTTCCATGAGTGCTCAGCTGCTCCTTCCTGAGTATACTGAGCAGTGCATTGGGCTGGTCACATTGCTGCCTGGGTTTTATTTCCTGTGAAATCTCTGGCCTTTTCACTACAAGTAAAATCCTTTGGTACAGAGATTGTCTTTTCTATCCCTTGCCTTCAGTAGTTTCTATTCCCTTGCCTTTCAGTAATTTCTATTCTGTTGTAAGTTGCGAGACAAAATTCCAGAAAACTGCTTGCACCTCTTCAAAATTAGGATGGATGAAGGATCTGGAAGATGACAGATGTAGCAGAACAAAGAGGAGAAAAGATGAGTAACTCGGCCACAGTCACACAGCAAAGTGCTGACAGAGAGAGGAATAGAAACCAGGAATGCTGGTTCTCAAACCCGTGTTCAAAACAGTAAACCATGCAATTTTTCCACAGTGTTATCTAGAAATTTCAAAGACAGAATGACATGCTGTTGTAAAACTGATAATAGAAGACTACCATCAGCGAAGCACTATTTATAAATGGGAGGGTGGGAAGGAGCTCTCTATGCTGAATGCCATAAACAAAGAGCACCAAGGGAGTAAGGCGAATATTTTTATGTTGGTGTGCTTTGGTTAGCTTTATTTAAACACAAACATTGTTAATAAACATGGATTTATGTATTTTCTTTGATCAGTGAAATCTGATATATTTTAAACATCCTGAATATCTCATTTCTGTGTGTCCAAAAAGAGAGGAAGAAAGACTTGGGAGCACATGCTTAAATCTGTTGCAGTCCCATTTTTGTACAAGTTAATGCTGGTATTAAATAGACAAATTTTTCAAGGACAATGTGGAACTGCCTTTCCAAACAAAGGGGACCTAAGTTGCTCCAATTAAAACATGTCTAAGGACACTTTTTTTACATTTTACTTTCCCAAAAGAGATAAATAAACAGGTACAGAATGAATGTTTGGTTTTACAACTTGATTCAAATCCCATGTAGAAGGTCCCAGCATAGGTGCTATATGAAAAAAATTGCACCTTGAAGCTATATTTGATATCTGCTAAAATCAAAGTGAATAACTAAAACAAAATTTTTCCCCTACAGTATGTCCTTCTCTCAGTTTATCCACAGAAGCAAAACACAGATGTATTTTATTTTAATAAGTCCCTTAACTTTCTTTTGTATATATTTTTAATGACTCCAGACCAGTGGATATTATATCCCAGGGATGTTGTTACTATTTATTCTCTGACTCTCACTCACAGACCTTCTATTCTTTTGCTTAGTGTGCTGCAAATTGCCTGCTCATCTGTGTCCTTCACTGCCTGGATTACTTCATGGTGTTTACATAGCAAAGCAAACTATACAACATCCCAGGGGCCCAATGCTGCTGCCCCGGAATACCGGTGAGTCTAATTGACAACAGGATGTGCCTGTGCTTTATGGCAGAAGAACCAAGCCCCCATCACAGCCAGCCAAGCTGGAGCAATAAAACCCAGACTTCATATTCTCCCACTCCTTGGTTCTTGAGAAGCAGAAATCCCTGGTTAGCAATATGTCAGATTACCTTTAGCATGATTCTTACTGTATAATAACGCAAATTAGTATCAGCATTTATACATTTATACGTGTTCATTTAAGTTGCTGATCCCATTGAAACTATTTTCAACAAGTTCAAGGTTACTTATTAATTTCTAAGGTTTAATGAGAGGGTGTCACCTTATTTTGAAATATTGCATGCTGTGAGTGATTCAAAAGTGCCTTGAATGAAATCCTTGCTTAAGTCTAGTGTTTAAAGCAATTTATAGCTGAATTATTTTATATTGTTCTTGCCATTTCTTCTCTTCTCTGTGGAAGGTGGGGGAGTCTTGTTTGCCACTCTGTTGTTAATGAGGGAACCAGAAGATAATGCAACACTAACTAAGCAGGCAAAAGCAGTTTAGCTCTTTCTTTGAAGTTCCATTTGAAGAAAAATTTTTCTCTTCTTGGGAAGAATGATCCTCAGGAGCAGCATCTAAAAAGAATGTCTAGCTTAAGCCTATGGCTATTACCTAGTGACAAAAAGGAGCAGTAACAATTGGCTTTCTAGTTTGGGTCACTTCTGCAGAGGAAGCAGCATTTTATTCCCCCATGAACAGAAAAGGATAAGGGCAAGAGTGGGTGCACAGATACGCAGTAGATATCAGACTGCAGGAGACATCCAGGTAAAAATCTGCATTAGTTGTTTGGAGGAAACCCACACCATCCCTCCTGAGCCTTTAGAAGGCAGCATCACAGCCTGACACATAATCCTGCCTGACTGTACCAGTGCTGTTTCATTCCCTCCAGTCCTTCCTTTTCTAGCTTTCTGTTCCCTCCCACCCATAAATTTACTCTTCTGCCCAAGAAAGCTGCAAACTTCTGAGATGTGAGATCTGTCTCCCAGAGGGAGGTCAATAATAAATTATAAAAGTGACCAAGCAAACCCAGTTCAGCATGCTGTATACCACATACAGGGGGAATAGGGCAGCATGGAAATATCACTGACTCAACTGTGACAGATTGCTCTAACATGACCTCTGACCTTTTGCATGGAAGAAATCTCCTTTCAGCATTCACAGCTTGTTTCTTTGAAATGAAACAGTGAATTCCATAGACACTGACTGTTTACTCCAACAAAATTGCCATTCACATGTAGGTGATGCAACAATTGCTTGGAATAACCTCAGAATAGCAATATTAATATTAATCTTTCCTTTTAGTGTGTTTGATATGAAAAAAAGGCATGAGAAAGTGATGATAGTGGCGTGTTGAATGTGCTCTGTATAAAATACTGCTTTTCTGCTGCCCAGGAAGGACCTTCCCTGAAAGTCAAGTATTTCATCTCATCCTCTCTTTGCAGCACTCGAGGCCAAGCATGTGGTATAATGATAGCAGTTTTGCTGTGCAGACTGCCATGATGGGCTGTGTAAGACAAATATTCCAAACCTTTTTAAGCACAGGAGCAAGATTACCATAAGAGTAACTTGTGTATGTTACTGTTTACTGGCTATAATGGCACTGTTAGGTGTAATGATAGTCCAGGTGGGTGAACTGCCCATAACTTGGGGCCATTTAGTCAGAGTGAGGCTAAAAATTTGAATTTTTCTATTTTGGCAGCAGCACTGACAGAATCCCCTGCTTCCTCTTTCTGCCCTCCAGCCTGGCAAATGACACCATAGCAGCATATATGAACTGTCCATGGAGAAACAGAAGTAGGGAGGGCTGCTTCATAGCCTGAAGAACACAGCTACTGAATGTAGCTAACTAAATCCCATGCCTGAATATTGTAGGTCCAATTTAGGGGCCGTGACAGTTGTGATGACAATCTTGGTATGAATTGTTTCATTAAAGATGTGTTGGATATGTGTTTCATCCGCTCCTTGTGGAAACAAAAAAGGCACAGTGAAACTGTGTAATGCTTCCCATCCTGTTTTTTGGCCTTTGCTGTTTCTTCTGGAGAGTATGAACTTCCAATGCCTAGGAATGAGCAAGCCCATCTGTTCCACCCTGCTGCTTAATACCCAGTCTAGCTTAGTGAGCCTTGTTTCTAGCAGCTGGTGATTAAACTGTACCAGTCTGAGGGATGGTGTCATGATCTAATGCCACATGCATGTTGACATGTTCCTTTTGTCCCCTGATCATCTGTTCTCCTGTTAAGCTATGTCAGTGATGACAGAGGTGTGGATCCACAATGGAAAGGGAGCAATAAGAGTTGGAAGGCAGCACTTTTTAAAATTTCAGTCCCTTCTGTTCATAGAAGCAGAGCTTGTGTATCAAGGTAATGCATCACTCAGTGGCTGGCCAGAGAAATGTCCCATTGGGCTATGACTGAATGGAGAGACTATTGCAATAGTTTTATGTCTTTACTTCACAAAATAAAAAATACAAGTGTACTCTTCTTGCCCCCTTTATTTTGCCTGTTGAGAAAAGCATATTCTGTCAATCAAGAAAAAAGCTTCCAATTGTGTAGCCTGTTAGAATCATTTCATTAATAACATGTGTTTACTACTGGGAGAAGCAGGCTCAGTGTGCTAAGATTTTGTTTGTCAGTCAGTCATTGGAACCCCACTGTTAATCGCATACAATGGTTTGTGGTTATGCCACAATTTAACCCAGGTTTAAAAATACAAACTAGAGCCTTGGTGGTCTGCTGAGAGCAGTGAGTGTAGCAAAGGTATTGGTTGAACCTGCCTTGTGGGCTGCTGGCTTGGAGTACTGTACGAGCTAATCAAATTTATTAACTCGAGCCATGACCAGAATGCGCACACGGGTGAGCATGGGTGGGTGCACCCAGGTTAGGCTACATTTTGGCTGCATTCTGCAGGGAGGAGGAATAGCAAGGCTTTGGCTTCCCTTCCACAAAGACAAATTGGAACCAGATATCAACTAGATTTTGGGATCTCTGGCAGTCTAATAATGAGAAGGTATTTCTTTTTGTTGTTGTGGGTTTTATTTAGTGATGTAGGGAACGGCTTAGAAAAAAACTGAGGGAGTTTCAAAACTGAATGCCAGTGGCATTTGATGCATGTGTGTATCACTGCTAAATTGCCCCCTGCATGCCACTTTAATGGCAATATTACAGGCACAATCTCTGACTACACAATAACCAGGTCTGAGTGCGGTTGCCAGAAAAGGGAGAGGCATTTGGCTACTAAGAAAAAGACTACTGGAGAGGCAGTTGTGTATTTTTATATGAATCTTGACCTTCTAGCAGAGGTAGGAAGAGACAAAGTCACTAAACCATCTTTCTTAATTACAGCTAGAATATGGTAAGTGAAAATTCCTGTTTGCCACAGCCCTGTAGAAAGTATCATTCATAAACTGCAGGACTTGTAATACTCTGAGAAGAATATATTCCTCTCCAGAGATAATTATATCCATTTCTCCACATTACCCTAAAGCCCAAGACATTTTGTAGGAACCTCTTCCAGATTTAAACCAATGTAAGTGTTATTTTTAAATAGCAGTGTTAGGATAAAGTCAGTTCCATACATTCTTATTCAAATAAAACAGCATTAGCTTCAATTCCTTTATTCTAAATAAAGATTTCATAGTTTCATTTATCCTCATCACTGAAATGATAACTGGCAAAATTACTGTAATTTTGAAATGCCTAAGCACATTCATTCATGAAGGCAGTGAAAAATGTATACTTGTTTTAAATGTATATAGGTTTGTTTTTTTCACATTTCTGATTAACATGCATTAACCCCTCACTGCTAAGCTTTCTTACTAAGAAATTAAATTAAATGGATTGAGATTTGCTGAATGTACTTAGACTAGTAAAAGCATTAAGCTTGAAAATGTGTGTAATATTCAGGGCAACATTGGGCTTAATTCTAACTAGCAGTGAGTTGAAACCATCTTTTGCTCATCAATATTCTACAGAGAATCCTTCCCCTTTGCCCTCCTGCCCCATCTCTACCACTCACAATGTACTCCACAAGATCCTATTTTTCTGGTTTTATGGGAGCTAGAGGGGAGCTTTGGAACTGCACAGCATCTGGGACTGCTTAAACTGTGGCAAGGAAGCAGAAGACAAGTGCTAATAAGAGGTGAAGAGGTGAAGACTGAAACATCCTTATACCCAACCATAAATCTGCACCTCCTATAACTATTAAAGTCAGTGAGAATATTGTATGTGGTGGCCTTTGGGATAAGATGACCATAAACATCTCCTCCCTCCCAATTACAGTGAATTGTCCTTTTAAAAATCTGGCTCCTGGAGCTTATTTGCATTTGTCTGCATTACATCTATCTGAAAGCCATTTCCATGGGTATTTAACTGATTTTTCTGTGTTGTGATGATGATGTTTCCAGTTCAGTGGCAACATGCAGGTTCATTTCAGACTTTTAAGGATTTCTGAAGGAAAGTTTTTAGTAAAATGGCAAAGAAACTTCTACAGACTAATTTCTTTCAGAGATGTAACGCTGCTTGTATGTCGCACTCTAACTTCAGTGTTTAAATGATGGCGTAGCCATGGATGACTGAAATGTGGTAGTGGCAACTCCAAGTTAGAAGTCAATCAAACATTTGCATATCCTGAGTGCACAGTGTAGTTTGCAAGCAGGCGGGCTTGGGCAACATCAAGAGTGCAGGGTGATAAGAGGGGACACGCAGAGAAATTCTGTCACCAGAGTTAGCAGTGGTACTTAGATATCAGGAGCCTTTATTCATCAGTTCTCAAATAAAAGCCCCATAGTTAAAAACAGATGTCTTGCCAGTGAGCAATGTACAGGATCTCTGGTACCCATTCCACCAGGGTCATTCATTCTTTCCATAACATATGCTGACCATTCCTTTCCTTTTCTTGTAAACAGTATTAAACCAGAAGTGAGGCAGTAGCTTGTAAGCAACTGCAGCTAATGTCAAAATTAGGAATTTTTGTATTTTAGACCCTGCGTGCCTCTGTCCAGTCATGGAATTCCCTTTTTAAGGATCTAACTTGTGAGTTAGAGCATTTTCTACGTGAAGAGAGGAGAGAGGTTGACAAAAAGAAAGAAAATAAGGATCATATAGGCTTTGCCAGACTTGGAAAAAGCTGGCATGTATTAATCATGGATGTGGATGTATTAATCACCACAACCTTTGACACTTGAGCTGTATCCATACTGCAGAGAAACACAGGCTTAACTTGGGCTGACTGACTGAGTTGAACAAAACTGTGAAAATAACAAAAAAACAACCAACAAAGACCAAACAAAGCAGGGAAGTATTTCAACCAAATGAACAGCTCAAGTTCAGCCCTGATCACTTTATAGGCTCTAAGTTTTGGCAGTGTGTCTTATGGTCCAAACTCTGAAGTCCGTGAGTTTGCATTTTTCAGCAATTTAGGTTTTTCTTTTTTTATGATCACTTTTTTTAGAAAAATTCAAAATAATGTGTTGTGACTGCAAACGTCTTTAGTTTGCACATTGTTAACGCTTTGGAAATCACACGTTATTTACAATGTGTACCTCTGAAAGATGCAAATGAGTGGCTGCGTAGCCTCAGTTAAGTTGTAGCTGCAGACAAGGCTAAAACACGTTCACTTGCATGGTAGAATGTGTGGTAGTTTGGTACTCTGTGCATATTGTCTTACTCTGCACATGTAGAGCACAGGCTCAGCTGCACATGTTTTTGTCCCCTGTTGATAGGTTTTATTCTAGTCTGCACAGATGTGTCCTTTAGAATGTTTGATAGCAAGGAAGCAAGGATGTTAATTAGAAGATATGAAGTGGCTCTGTTGCAGATCATACTTCTGAGGGCGGGGCTTACGTTTGAGAAGCTGAACACATCTCCACTATCTGCCATCACACAAAATTAATTCTCTTAGTTGTGTGTCATAACTTGCCTTTTGATAGTGCTAGATGAAAAAAACATCGAGTATGAGTAGGGAGAGACTGTGTTTCCTTCTTTTCACACTGCCATTGCCCAGAAATCCAAGGAAGGCAGATCTCCACTCAGACATATGTGCATCTTTTAGAGAGGTAACACAGTTCTGACCATCCTTTCTCTCCTGAGAGGTGAAAAGAATTAAAAGTGGTTTGGGGTTCTGGCTATATAACAAGGAGAAGGTCCAAGTCATTGCTTTAGCACCATGCTCTACGTGAGAAGTTGCCCAACAAATTTTGGCAAGGAAAACTTGCCACTAAAGATTTACCACTTGTTCAAGTTGCCTTTTAGCCTTGTTTCTATCAGCTGCTGTAGCAAATACTCCAGAAGAATTGTAAGCTAACCTTGTATACGTATTTATTTTTTTTTTAAATACACACACACCTACATATGTATATAGAAAACGAAATGGAGAACTTTTGCATAAATTCCAGGCAGTTAGCAGCTGTCACACACTCTCATTCTAATGTGACTGTGAATAACATAAACATTTCTAATCTTTCTAATATCTTTTGCCAAACACAAAACAAACAACATATTTCAGGTTGCCATGTAAAAGAAAAGAGGGTGAAGTCCTTTGGCTGAAAGACATGTCAAAGCAAATATATTTAGTTGGTTCTTAAATGAAATTTAGTTTGGGGGATGGCAAGTATAGTGCTCTGTGGTGTTACACTCAGTGTTAGTGTAAACAGGAGTCTGATTTTAATTTCTCCCCCCCCATTTGATCTTTAGATTTGTCCGTTGTTTTGCACATTGTATTAATTTTGTAATTAGCATTCCTAGGAAAAGAGCAGAATGTACAGATTTTGGATTCTATCACTATAAAAACTATGGGTCAAGGAAGTCATTCTCCCAAAGCTGAGAATTTCTGTTTATGTGGATAATACAAAAAAAAAAGAAGCTCATCAGAACCGGTCTGATGCAAAAAATAGTTACCAAAGCTACAGGGACAGATTTTCACATGCCACTAGTACAAAAGACAAAAGATACATATTCCAGTTGAAACATCATTCAACTGAAAGTGGCCTAATTTTGGGGCATCAAGAGCAGCTAACATGGTCTTCTTCTTTCACGTTTGATGACATTTCCCATTCTGTGTTTCAGACTCTGAATTTTGGAGGTAGAGAGGAACACTGGCTAAAAATTCCCAATTTTAAAAAAAATTAATCCATATGGGGTTTACATTATTCTCCCATTCTGCATTTCCCCAGAAACATTCTTATGTAAGTAGGTGCATTCAGAGAGTGGGCAAAGGGGCTCTGAAATTCAGCCAGGTGTGGAATGACAAAAAAATACAAGGTTGGTATTATTTGAGCCATTTTTGCTGTTTTGAATATTCTGCAGTTCAAGACTCAGATCTACATCTGTCATAGAATTCAGCACTATATATATTTTTATGTCATTTTACTCATGCTAATTGGATGAACAAGGAATTTGGAATACAAAGGGGGTGGGGGAATCTGTGACATCTGAGTCGGGTTAGTCGGTACATAAGTGCCTGCCAACTTTCATTTTCTGATAATTTCAGCCTATTGTCAGTAACAGAACTTTCCTGACTTGGGATTTATGGCTGTGCACCCTTGAAGGGCTCTCCACCTCCAAATGCTGCTTTCAGCTCACCTCTAGGGTGGGCATCCTGAATGCCTGGGAAGGGCAGGCTGAAGCACTACTGAAGGACTTGTGCTTTGATTAAAGAGAACCAGCACGTTCACCTAATTTTACCTCTTTAACCTTTAAATTGCTAATGTGTCCCTGTTCTATTTAGCACGGAGAGAAAACACAAGGCATTTGCCACAGAGATACGGCACATTTAAATGGAACTTGCCAAAGCCTTGGGATATAAGAAGTTCACTTTTATTGGAGATTTGTAAATGTTCCGTGGACAACACAATGACTAAGATATGTTAGAGTGCATGTCAGGGATAAATTGCTTACATACCCTTCTGGTTTTGCTCTGACTACTTCTCCCTTCTGTCAAAACAACTTGCCATAGTTAGAAAGGTGGTTCCATGCTGGCCCTATAGCCCAGTCTGTAGGAGTTTGCACACACAGAGCAATGTTTGACTAATAATTCTAATTTATAAACCATCAACAATCCTAAAAACAGATTAGCCAGCGAGGACTTTTTGTGACAAATACCATGGCACTTTTCCATACCGAACCACATAAAAGGACTCTGGGTCAGAAAAATGCATTCATTTAGGATCAAGTCTAGCAAAAGTCTCACGATTGCCAATGGAACAAGAATAACACCCCTGTTGCCAGACTTTTCCTAGGCAGTGGGTGGCCATGGATAGAGTGCTGTCCCTTCCCCCACCAACATAGTCTGTGTGTTACAAGTTGATTTCTGTTGAAGTCCAGCAGCTCCACAGTCCCAGGGTAGCTGGCTACCAGCCTGTGCTTGCATTCCTGCCTGGACTGCAGGGGCTCTGACAGCAAAGGTAACCGTGATGGTTAACTTCACTCCTGGTATGGCACAGGCCTGGTGGAAAACCCTGACATCTTTGGAATTGCACGCTGAGGTTCAAGAACAAAGCACACAGGGAATTCTAAACCGCCTGTGCCACCTCGCTGACACCGCTGTGTGCTCAGATCTCAAGATTAAGCAATTTATTTGTGCCAGGATTTAGCCTGAGTTATGCAGCAAGCCAGAGACCTTGAGAAACACGAGCAGCCAGGTTCCTCTGAGCCAGTGTGGCAATGGGTGCAGCCTCTTCTCCTTGAGCACAGACCCGGGCCTGGGTGAGGGAAGCCACTTGCAGCTACAGAGAGACCCCCAAATGCCCAAGTGACCTACCTTCTCCTGCAAGGTCACCCCAAAGCAGGTAGAGCAAGGCTGTAAAGACTTGAGAAACACGTTGATCCTGTCAAACCAATGAGGGTTTCAGCTGCTTAGAGAGAAGGATCAGGAAACTGATGCACTTGGCCCATCTGTTGGGTTCACCAACCTGAATGTATATTCTACTGATGAGAATGCTGTTTTCCAGCTGAANGGGGGGGGAAACAAAGTGCAAAACAACAAAACAACTGAATAATTGAAATAGAAACATCATTTTGGAAGATGATGAAAGAAAATGGGAAGGGACCAGAGGGATAAAATATTATATTTGCCAGTTGCAATATTTATTTCCTCTAGTTACAGAACTCTGTGATGGGTGGATAAAGGTAAATGAGACTTGTTTATAGTAGATTTATGTAAATACAGGAGAGCTTTTCCAGGACCTACGTATATCCACCAAACATGAAAACTGTAATAAATTATTTCAGTAAAAATGTCAGAAGCTTCCCTGAGATCAGCAAGAAAAATTCCTTGATTCTTCAAACCCAGCTACACAGCCAGTCTCATGTGCTACTACCCTTACCCACATCCACAAAGGCATGAGATGAGCTTAGCAACATACCCTTGAATATCAACCCCTGTGGATGTTTTACATTAATGGGGAAATTGAAGGCCCACTCTCATGCCAACTTCTGTCTTTTATGTGCATATTCATAAAATACATGCTGCAGTTCAGTGATTGACTTTTCAGTCAAGCTAGTTCAGATTTTTGCCAAAAGGGTTGGTTCCACCTGTCCCTTCCTGTGTTTGCTGTCTCGTGCCAGCACCAGCATTTATGTCTGTAGAACACATACTTCCCCAAATACAGGGTACAGGCAACAGAGAACTGAGCCAGGTGAAAGCTACATCTCTGCAGAGCTGTATCTCATAATCCAGTATCTAAATTTCTTCACTGGTACCAGCCTTTTCATGAGTGCACTAAGTGAAAAAAACCCCTTTTGTTTAGGTAAGTCCAGTTCAGAGTTACTGGGTAAATCCCATGAGCAGTAAAGACCATATCTGTCATGTATTGATGCTGTGCTGCACAGATGGGTTGCCCAAAGGAAGCCAAAATCAATTGCCCATGGTGAATTCCGCATTCAAGCCCAGTTCTCAGCTATTCCTGGTGCTTTGTTCTCCCAGTGTGTGTTGGGCCTGGTGTGAGGGATACCTTGGGCTGGGCACAGGCATGGCAGTACTGTAGGTGTGCCACGTCATGCTCTGCTGACACTCAGCTCACATTTGCTGTGGGCTCCTGACAGAAGGGAGAGGAGGAGAGAAGGGAAAAAACCCCCATGAGCAGAAGCTGCAGGAGCTCGCAAGCAAAGACCCTCCGCAAAGTTCTGTGTCCCAGATCTGGTGCCTGACTCACAAAGCTTCACAAAACCCCTTGATATTCCTGCCTGCTGAGCTGAGCTGTCTTCCCTGCTTACCTTTGATCATAAGTAGTGCATTAACTTATATGTTGCAGTTTTCTGGGTTTGTGTCTTGCTCATACAAGAATCTATAAGGTGTGGGCTAGACTCACATGTGCTTTCACATTCCTTCCAGAAAAATGTAGAAAAATCAGAATGTAGCCAGAAGTCTCCATCTAGTTTGGTTTTTTTTTTCTTTAGCACTGTCTAGGAGTTGCTACACATAGGGTATTATAGGCCAATTTTTATAACACTGCATTTAACTGCATCTTTCACACAGCTCATAAACCAGATTTCCAATAGCTGTAATTTTAAATTTCTCTCCTTGGATGCAGTGGAAAATGTGACTTTCATGCTTTTCTTTGTGTTTACAGCATCATAAATAACACACAGATCTGAAGTGTTTTAAGTACATCAATATGCTGCTTTAAACAAAGTAGTGACAATATGTAGCATATAGTGTCTAGTTATTTTTATTTCTTTCAAGGCTAAGATTCCTCCTGCCTGCATGAACCTTTGCATGGTTCAGGACTTCTTTATGTGCTGCACCTCAAAGTAAATGGAATTCAAAGTCAAATGAAACTTGGGTGAAGAAAGCAAGCGTGCAAAAAGCCTGTGTGTTATTGCTACTTACTTTAGGTTTTAGGATTTACAGAGTTCTGATAGAATTTTCACCAAAATTTCAGTCTGTGATAGGTTTAATATCCAAAATCTTATGAAATCTTTTGACAAAACAATCCTTGAGTTGATATTTGACACGGTAATAACTTTCAATGAACCAAGAAGTCTTTCTGTTGGCAGAATTGTTTGATTTTAATCAGTTTCCATAACTGCAGCTGTACGTTTATTACACATTATATGTTTATTGCACTGTACCAATCCAACACTTTTCTTAAATGAATCAATGCTAAAAAACCTGCTTCTTATTTAGGATTATATTAGTATTGTGCATTACATAAATAACTGATAGAGTATATAAACTTGGTTGTTAAATTTAGCTACTGATCTGATAGAAACATTTTAAGCAAATTTTTGTCTTTTAGAGGTTAAAATTGGGATGTATTTTCCATAAAGGAATGGCTGTGCTCAAGCATAGATTTCTAAGCATTTCCAACCCTCTTCACATGCAAGAGGACTTTAGGGGTTTTTTGGTCGTAAGTATCACTCATAGAAATGGAAAGCCCTGAATGTATTAAAAGATGGTGTGGTCTCTTGGTCAAAAAATGCAACTGACGTTCTTGAACGTTCTGCTTCAGTGAACCCCTCACACACCACACATGGAACCAGTAAAGGAGCACTGTTTCTTCCTTGAAATGGGCCATGCTATTTCGTTTGAAACAACATGTGTTTCTGCTGGGTGTTCTGTGGTTCTGTCTCAACAACATTACTCAGAGCTCAAATACAGCAGGTATCAGCCAAGGAACTCTCAAGTATCAGAGGGATGAATAAATCATATTTTCAAGAAACACCCATCCCTTTCAAATAGATACACAGCTATACATCTGAGACATAACTTGCTTGAAAGAAATAGTTTTATCTCACTCTTCCAAAATTCGAGTTGCCAAAGGACTTCCAGTAACAACTTAAATGAAAGTCTCAGGAGAGGGATTGAGGCCTCAGTACTACTGGGGACTATAAAAACCAATCCCTTTCCTCGTGAATGTTCCACTGGTGACCTCTAGTGCCCAAGGACAAAAACAGGTATTCCGAGTTTCTCCAGAGCACTGCTTTGAGAGAACGGGCAATAAAGCAGTGACCTTTTTTTCAGTGTTAAAAATTATGACCTGGGCTTTCAATTCACAGTATTTTAAGTGCAAAATAATAATATGTAAATTTAGTGTATTAGGGGAAGCAAAATATTTATGCTAATTGTAAGACTAGAAAGCTTTTTATTTGTAAAAATGGATATTGTGCAAGATTATTCACATTTGGACCATCTGTTTCAGGCATTTGTCTTTTCTTCTGTGAAAAGGAACCAAGCCTACATTGGAAATGTTGTGCTTCAGCCAGCAGATACTACTGAGCAGATGACCTTCAAGCATGAGGCCTAAATAGGTAACATTGGTATCAACTAACTGGAATTTAGCTGACAAAATGGGATGCCTAAGTACCCACTCAAAGACCACAATTGTTCAGATCTTGATTTTTTAGTTACTATGGTATTTCTTTTAATGTAGCACACTCTGACATGAGACCAGGCTTTTTTCTATGGGAAGGCATACATTTAGGAAAATATATCTTGGGTATTTCCTTCACAACAATACTGTTGAATGGAGATTGAATAGAAAAGCAGCTCTGAACTTCCCTGCTGTCCTGTCAGCTATGCAAGCGGTGGGCAGTTACAGAGGTCCAGGCATTCCATGTTTCTTGGGCAAAGTGCTTTGGTAGATCTGACTTCCATGAAGTCCATCTCTGCCGGTGACTCAGATTTTAGGTAATAAGAAACTTTCTTTGGCTAATGTTAACTCAGTGATGTGCAAATAGCAGATAGGTCATGTTTAACAGTGTTACCAAGAGTAGATTAAACTGTGCTCTGAGAGAAGCACGCTAGAGAGAAGTGCTAGAAAATTGTGTATGAAGGAGCTAATAACCGAATGCATGCAGTAATACTTTGCAGATATATATTTTAATAGAAACAAGATGAAGCACAGAAATCATGCTTACAGCAAGGCTGGAATCTCAGATCTCTCCTTCCAAGACTGTCCCCTAACCAGCAGCACGAATCACAGAACCACAGAATATACTGAGTTGGAAGGGACCATGAAGTCCAACTCCTGGCCCTGCACAGAGCACCCCAAGAGTCACACCGTGTGCCTGAGAGCACTGTCCAAATGCTTCTTGAACTCTGCCAGGCGTGAGGCTGTGACCACTTCCCTGGGGAGCCTGTTCCAGTGCCCAACCACCCTCTGGGGGAAGAACCTTTTTCTAACATCCAACTTAAACTTCCCCTGAGGAGTTTTGCTCTCACATCCTGCCCACCACTCCTAAGTATTTTGCTGCGCTGTAACTGAGTTTTAAAAGACTCCCAGTAGTCCCCCAGTTAGTGGTAAAGGACATTGGGAATGGGAACTTGAGCCACTCTGGCAGTCACACTTGCACAGCCTTAGCTCAGACCAAGGCCTCTTCGTAGCTACACTCCCCAGACTCACACAGACTGGTTCCCTCACCAACCCCAGGTTTCCCATAGCAGAGGCTCAGACATCTGGATCCTTAAAGCAATTTAATCGTGGTGCAACAACAAAATAACAGCTCAAGCTGGCACCTGCAAGGAGGGACCCCAAACAAAGGAATCCCTGGGCTTTTATATTCCTCAACATCATATTGATGAAGGAATTATATCTCTGGGTGCTCTGAAATGTAATCTCTTACACAAGAGATGGGCAGTTGCCCTCTTCTCTGATTATGTTGTAAAACAGAAGGATGCTATGATGGATTCTAAATTGAAAGTCCTGGATGAATGAAGGCATTATCCTGCAGCTCTGTGCCAGGAGTCTGTGTCACAGGG
>VXBC01006763.1:505909-725659 GCA_013399945.1 Ploceus nigricollis | reverse complement strand
TCTCTGTGCAGCACCTGCCTCTGGGTGTGTCTCAAATGCCACGCTGTTCCCTCTGGGCTTTCTGGAGTGACTGCTTTCTCAAGCCCACCTCTGCTCCTAACACCACAGCTACAGGCCGCATGACACTTCCAAGCTGCAGGCTCAGAACACTCATGCTTTCTTAAATCCTGCTTTTGTGGGGCTTTGGGGGGTGGTGGTGGTGGTCTCCACAGCAGCTGCTGGAGTAGTGTTAGTAGCTGAAGTGCCAGGGATTTCACCTGCCCTCCCTATTTCCTCCTCCTGTAGTCTCCTGCTTCTTATACTGAGGTAGGAAAGCCAGCTTTAGCTTCATTACACGTGGCTGTGCAGTTTTCTCAAGTTTCTAATTTTTTATTAANAAAAAAAAAAAAAAAGTACTGTAATGATTTGTGACATGATTGGCTTATTTCTGTACAAACCCAGACCTGAGTGAGATTTTTGTTTGTAGGAAAAATCAAGGCCTATATTTTAGTGCCACATATAACTAATTTATGCTACATAATTACCCACCACAAATGTAGGTATTAATTTTTTCCTTGTCTTAATGGCTTAGAGTCATGGTTACCTTTCTTTTTGCTCTTCTAGTGGCAGGAGTCAGCATTGCCCTTGTGTTACTTTGTGTTCTTATAGTTGCCATTTTTTGGTATGCGTGGAAAAAATCACAAGTAAGTCCAATTTTTTTATTTGGGTATTTGTTACTGTGTGCATAATATGTATGTATTATAGAACATGAAATTTCAGCTTGTCACTCAGATTTCTGATGTTCATTTGCACTGTAGTTGTGTTTCCACTGGGAGGGGTTTTTTGTCACCACTGGATGGCATTCTTAAAATTAGGCAGCTTATAATCAAAATTTAATTTACCTCAGCTGACCTCCCTTCCTGGGTAGGACCTGCTCACATTTCTGTAGGAATGGTTTCTGGTTTGCAGGTTTTTTTCATAGAAGGTCCTGCATCAGCAATGATAATTGAAGTGTTCAAGTGAGTTTTATCTGTCTGAATTATTTTAGATCCTATAATTACTTATCATCATTTACGCTATAACTTATCTCAGATAGTCTTATCTGTGATGAGTTAATATTGATAAAAATTAAAATACTAGGTAACTTATAATAAGAATAAATGCAGTAGCACTATAGAAACAGATATGCAAAAATACTCTGTTACTGAAAAAATTTAATAGTAAGGAAAAACATGAGGAGAACTAATATTATATTGACATTACTGGTTTTCCATTTGTGTAGCTCAGGTGCACGCTGCAGTGATGATAATGCATTTGTGTTTCTTTCACAGGAAGGTTCGATTGAACTCAATCCTATTCCCTACGGTGAGGCTGGAGTGTCCTTACGGAACCTTTCGGTGCCTGAGAACCAGCAGGAGTGGCCTTTTGAGAGAGCAGTGCCGTGACAGCAGGAGAGTTGCTGCATCACCCTCTGGGAGGAAAGGAAAGCCCTCTCAATTGTAGATAGTTGAACAGCACTCTCAAAAGAGCTGTATCTGCAAAAAAGTTATATTCTTGAAGTTATAAATGTCCTTCTTAGGGAAAATGCCACACTTAGACTATTTTCTAATAAATTAAACCTGCACAGGAGCACGACCACTGTTGAGATTAGGTGGAATGGCCACTGTTTGTGCTTGTATACCTGTGGATTTCCTATTGGAAATGGCTCCTGGAAGGTTTTAGCTTACAAAATCGGGCTTGGGCCACAACTAGTTTACCAGCATGAACAGTGCTATTCCAGTGCCTGGGAGTTTCCTAGGCATTGTTTCGTTTGCTAGTCTAGATATTGTTATCATTTACAGTTTATTTTAAATTACACAGTTGAGACACCCACCCACTCCTGGTCAGGGATTATTCAAAGATGACCACTGCAAACCTTTGCTTGCTCATTGTGCTGCTCAGTGGAAGAAGTAGTGGAAGCGTGACAGTATCGTCCGAGAAAATTCAGGTTTCCGGGCTTAACTGATTCTTAAATTTAAAATCAATTTAATAATAATCAAGAGTCATTCTTCCACTGTTTCTTCCCCTGACTGAGTAGCACTAATGTGTGCCAGGTCCCTTCAGCAGCCAGTGAGTGCTGTGGGGCTCTGGCTGAGCAGGATCTGGGAAATCTGAGGTCCAAAGGGCTGCCCTGCAGTAACTTGGTCCAGGCAAGAGGAGCAGAGAGGCAAGCAGGTTGTCTGAGATGGCTCCATCAGAATATTCCTGTGTGAGCTTTGGCAAGTGACCCTTATTCCTGAGACTGAGCTCCTGGTCTGGAGTGCAAGACCAGTAGTATTCCTTAGCTTATATTTATCTCTGAAGATAAATGTATTTGAAAGCATGGAGTGTGTAAGCCCCACAGCAATGAAGCTACCCTGAGAGCTGTAAATTGGCAGGAAGTCACAGATTCTGTTTTTATGTAAATCTTCTCAAACCAGTATTAATTTACCCAGTAATAGTGAAGAACTCTATGTCAGCTTTCAAATTCAGGTGCCAGCTGACGTCTTCTACAAATGAAGGCATTTTCTTCATGAAACTCAAGAGATTTTCAGATGACTTCTGTGAAATAAAATTTGAAGGAATATTTGAAAGCTCATTCCTTTTTCCATCAGCTCCATAGATAACAATATCTTTTTCATTTCTGTTCATTTACTCTGAGTTTAAGAATGAGGTAATCGTATGAATTTTATGTATTGCAATATTATTTAGGGTGGGAGGGTTTAGCTAAATCTGCTTCCTGTATGATGTTTTTTTTTTAATGTGCATCTTCTGTTTTTATTTCATTTAATAGAAATTTTGTAAGTGCTTAAATGCTTTTTTAGATATTAGATCAAGAGTGCCCGGGGCAACAAAGAGTGTTAGTTGAGTACAGAGAAAATAAGAATAACAAATATATGTGAGGAATAATTCATATAAACAATGTTTACAGTGCTTTTTAATTGATGTTTCCAAGCCTCTTTGTGAATAACTTTGCTTTTGAAAACATTTTCAGAGTGGTTGTATTTTTTTTCTGAGCTTTTACAGAACTTGTGTGCTAGAAATAATATTTAATATTTGTTATTTGATGTTCATGTTGGTTATTGCACTGTTGAAGAGGTTTGTGATGGCTGAAAAAATTTTCCTCTACCTTAGATGGCCAATCCTAGAGGAGTGGATAATGAGTACTTAGAGATAAACTACCTGTGGGCTTCAAATTACTTGTGTCAGCGAAGCCTGAGCAGCACCTGGGCTGACACAGGTGCTCACAAATTGGGGTTTTTTGGCCCACAGCCCTGCAATTCCCTGCCTGCCAAGCAGGAGAAGGTATTGCAAAACTTGAGAGACACGTGTTCTGTGGCTCTGATTTGGAAATGAGGCAGGAAATAAATGAAAAGGGACAGCTCTGTGGAAATCAGGAATGCCCTGATGAGCAGAAGCTGCAGATGTGGAAGTCAGAGCAGCAGCACATCCTACCTGTGATTTAATTGTCCTTACACATTTTATTGTCCAATTGAAAGGTAAGCACGTTTTTAGTTTATTCACACTTCTTTTCCATTATAGGAAAGATGAGTAGGAATTGCCTCAATTTGAAGGAAATGAGTTTTATATAATTTAGAGATGCGTCTTTTTGAGTACAAGAAGAGAGAAGCAAACTACTCAAAGTGGTGTTGAAGCCTTGCTAACTGGGGATTACTTTTAAAAACAGGTTACCAAAATTACCCTTATTACCATCACAGTGTGAAAAAGGTTGCATTGAATAGTCTCTGCAGGTCCCTCCAAGCTCTGAATTTCCAGTTTCCAACAACTACCACAGCTAGATAGTTGTGTTTGTACAGCAGCTTGTTTCATTTGTGGATAACTTGCAAAAAGTTGCAAAGCCCTGTGCACTGCAGCCAGCAGCACTAGGAACAGGTGCCTTAGCAAAAAAATAAGCATAGGGCTGATGTGGGTGATCTTCCTCACTTTGCATTCAAACCTTTTCAAATTTACTGCCTTTCCAAGCAGTGCAGACTTGACCAGTACAACGCGCTGAAGACATTAGTTATACTGCTCAAGATCTTTTCTCCCTCCCTTTAAAAAATCTTATAGAGTTGTTCATTGTCCTTTTCATCTTTTTACTGTGAGACCAGTGGACTGTTCTCTTTCTCTTTCCCCTGACATTCATATTACTACACCTCTAGCACAACTGTTTTGTCTTCCAAACTAACAGTGTAACTTATTCTCCATTGATTTAAAGTTTAGCACTTTAAAAATGTGAAAGCACATCTGCTTTTAATAACTGGAGGCTAAAAATGGAAAGCTTACTGTACTTTCTGGGGTAATAATGGCAATTTTTACAGTTTCTACAAAATTTTTAAAAGTTGGTGTCTGCACTTAGAGTGTAAAACGCGAGTTTGAAGCAAAAAGGATGTGTCTGGCTAAAAAACATAGTATTTTACATAGTCACTGGTATTAGTTGTGTACATCCCTGGATTTATATGCATTAGCCATCTTGGTCAAAGCAAAAGGTTTACTCTTGCTGACCCTAAGGATGAACATAAATTGAAAGGTTCATCACAAGCTGCATTAACCTCTGTCTCATAAACAGAAGAAGAAGAAACAGGAGAAAAAATTTCAATATGATTAAAGCCAGGCTGTAAAAACATAGACATCTTTAACCCTTAAGACCTTTCTTTTGCAAAGTCATCCTTCAGGCCTTTAAAATTTTATTTGTATCCAGTTGTTTTCCATTCCTCCTCTGTATATGCTAGAAAAAAGCCCAGCAGCAGCCAGCATGTTTTCCTGCCTATGGAGGTTTAACTTACAAAAGAAACCAGATAAAATATTTTAAAGGGGAAATATGATACGGGGTGATAAAGGGTGTTATTAACAATATGTGTCTTTATTTAGACAGAGGGTAGGTGCAGCCCCTCCTGCCAGGCCATTTGACACCACCTCAAACAATAATGTGCAAGCACCTTGCAGTGAATTGTCAAAACTCTGTAGGACTGCTCTGTTCTTCAGCAGTCCTTGCCAAGAAGCAGAGCATCCAATAGGCACACAGACCAACACGTGCAATACCTTTCTGTCTCACAAGCCTTCCTGCTAGTGAGCTTTGAGCCAGGCTGAATGGCTGGAAGCAATGGTGCTGGACACAAACTGGATGCTTTTTGTTGACAGCACTTTTGATAGAAAGACATCAGTCCATTGGCAGGGAGTTTCCAACCAGCTGATTTCAAAGCACCAAGTCTTGCTGTCAGACACCACTTTAGAGTCATGTTTTAATAGTATTCAAGTAATTGACCATGGCTTTCTGTTCCCTCCTGTGTGTGCCCAAGCACAGTATGGACGTGTGACAGAGTAGGACATCTGTGCTGTCTGATTTGGGACTCCAGTCCACATAAAGAGCGGGAAAGGGTGTACTCTAAAGTGTGCCAGTGATAAGGCTGGGGCATGTGTGAAATGCCCCTGCAGAGATAGGTTCTCCTGTGCCACTCCCTGGCAACACCCTCTTTTTCACTTCATGCTGGACCTAACTTTGTTTCTTTGGGGTTTGTTTGTTTTGCATAAAACAGATGTTTTGAACAAGAAGCAGCAGAATTTCTTTTGCCATATTTGTGCCATCAAAAGTACACCAGACAAGGAGAACTTTTTACTGCAGTTAGTGAGAGATCATTTTGTGTAGCTGTAGTGTGGCCTTAATGAGTGGAATGCCTAGGCTGATTTTAATGGAACTACTTTGTGCATATTTCAGGTATACCTGCCTCCATTTTAACAAAAATGAAAAAGAAATTTCTGGAGGACTATTTACTTAATTTTTTAAAATCAGACTAACTCTTATATTTTGTAGCAACCTCCAGCAAAAAATCTGAAAATTTAATAGTACTGGCTGGACAGGTAAATATAAAGATGTATGAGTAATGTAGAAAAAATTGTGTTTAACGTACTCTGGTTAACATAGTTCTTGAGTATGTAGAATCACAGACTGGTTTTAGATGGAAGGAACCTTGAGGTTCATCTATTTCAAACCCCTTGCCATGGATAGGGACAACTTTCACTAGGCCAGGTTGTTCACAGTCCAGTCCCACCTTGTGCAAACATTTGGTTTTTTTCATTATTAAAGACAGCAAAATCAACTCTGAAACAAAGCAAAGTCCAGCTCCCTCTCTTCTCCACAGAATGCAGAAGAATTGCTGCTGTTAGCAGAGAGTAAAAATATTCAGAGGAATTAAACCTGTTTAGTCAGTGAGTGACTGTAACAGGCTTTCAGTAAGTACTAAGGAGGCTGTTGTTTTCTAGGGGAAAAACTCAATTTTTATGTTGCTTATTCCGTCAGCTTTAGTAGTTGGTAAAAATCTGATCTTTGCACAAGGAGCCCTTCTTCATCTAGCACAGGTTTTTTAATTGCACAGGTTCTGCAATACTAATGTCCATAGAAACTGTTGTTAAGCAACTTTGTGACATTTTGAGAAGTTGGCCATGGTGCTTTGTGCTTCTTGGGTCTCAAGCCCAGACCATTCCGGAGGTTTCAGAAGTGTTGTTGATCACTTCTAACCAAATTAATTTTCGTTGGAGCTGTGAGCCAAACTGTGCAAAATTTTCTCACACCAGTAATTGACTGGAGTCATCAAAAGCACTCACAGGAGCAATTTACTGAGCTCCATTTCATTTGCTCTGTGCTACAGATATTGTGCTGCTATTCTCTTCTACCATGCCATTTCTTTTTAACTAAAATTCTAGATTCAGATCCCTTTTGTGTTAACAAAGGAATTCCTTTTACAGTTTCATCCAGTTAGGCATATTCTTTTAAGGGCTCAAATTCCACCAGTGCGTGTTATTTTGAGCTTACAAAGTGCCTTCTGATAGTAAAAAGTTGCTCTGGGATTCTAAGAGAACAAATGAGCATAGACCTAGTGCCTGCAAGTTATGTCAGAAGGGAAGTGCTGTCTGAATAACAGAAGAGGGGAATAATCTGGCATTCTTCAGTCCAGATCTGCAGTTTCAGCAGCAGATGGCTCGGATGCTGCAGGGTCTGGGTACATGAATAGGGGCATTGTTATTCCTCCCTCAGCCTCATTACACCTAGGCAGTCTCTCTGTGCCCCATTGTCACCTCAGAACAAGCCTTGATCAAGATGTATAATCCTAGCATTAAATTAAGTGCATTTTTAAATGGGGTTATGGTGAGGATGATTAACAAGTTCTGGTTAACAAATCCCAAATTCTGATCTTACTGCAATTAGAAGAATTTATTTATCACCTCTGCATTTTGAATCTTAGCATCTTGAGACATTCTAGTGACTCAGGAGCTGGAATTTCTTTCTTAAGTGTAAATTGAATTCCAAGACCAGTGACAGGCCCTGATGATAGAAAAATACTCTGTAATCATCAGAAAGATTCTCATTAAAATAATGATGTTGCAAAAAATTCTTTGAAAGCGAAAAAAGGAAGTATCAACTTCTTGGAAGTGCATAGATTTGGTATTAGAGGGAGGAGGTTACAGAATCATGGAATGTGCTGAGTTAGAAGGGACTCATCAGGATTATTGAGTCCAAATCCTGGCCCTGCACTGCACCATCCCCAAGAGTCACCCCCTGTGCCTGAGAGCATTGTCCAAATGCCTCTTGAGCTCTGTCAGGCTTGGTGCTTCACTGGGGAGCCTGTTCCAGTGTCCAACCACCCTGTGGGTGGAAAACCTTTTCCTGATATCTATCTGATCTGGTATCCCAATGCCCAGCTTTAATTTGGGAAGAGGACTGAAAGAGAAACAGGGAACATACACAACCAAAATTAGAGCATAGCATGTTTAGGGTTTTCAAAGAAGATTAAAGATGTATTCCATTCAGGATTTGCATTTGTTATACTATCAGGAAAGGTCTAGAGCTGGGGGGAGGGCAGGGGAAGCTACCTTTCACAGGGTAAGGCAAAATGCCTGCTACTTTTAGATTTTATTAAACCCCTCAAGTTTCTATTTCAAACATATTTGTAATACTTTTGTTTAAGAAGCTGAATCAGTTTCTAGGATTTGTAGTGGCGAAATTTTTAAGGGTTTGCTTTCAGACATGTATTTTCAGGAACACTCAGTATGGGCAAAAAGTAACAAATTAGGAAAAAGACAAAGACTGAGGGAAGTGTTGCCATGACATTAAAGAGAAGGTGGCCACCAGCTGCATTAAAACAGGACTCTGTAGAGTATTTGTATCTGCTGTATTTGATATGAGCCATCACAGAAAGCTAGTTTCCCCTAGAAATCCTAAATGGATGCTTTCTTTGCAGTAAGCTCCTGATCAGTTTGTGCTGGTGGAACTGAGATGAAGAGATTTTGTTCTACATATTTTATACTAACCAAGCAAAAGAGAAATGTAACTCCTTGTTCACAGGCTACTTATTTATCAGGAAAAATAAACTATTTCTAGAAATGTTGACAGGAATCGCAGTATCTTTGGAAAACTGGATGTTATTTCACACATTTTACTAATTAAATAAAGCATTTTGGTTACTGCCAATAAAGGCCATGGTTCTTTCCCCACTGTGCAGGTGTTTGCTAGGAAGCCAACTGAGAAAATTAAGCAGGTGTGTATGTGCTCATTACAAGTATGATTGGGACCAAAACTGGGTTGTGTGTTAGTGGGGAAAATGGCTGAAAATTTAACTTCAGGTGAAAGTTACCGAGAGCACCGATAGATGGTTTGGCACCTTTTTATGGCCACTGGTTCTGCTCCTCAGTTTGTTTCCATACCAATGCCAGCTAAAGCCACCAGTTTCTCTCTGATGATGAATTCATGGCAAACCTGCAGCTTGTGAGCCATGCTGAGCTGTCTGCTCTTCTCTTGTGAGCAGGGTTGTGAAATGCAGAAAAATCCTGTCTTGTGGTGTAGCTCTCATTTCATGGGCAAAGAAAGGGCATTCACTTTGAGAGTGCAGGAGGTGAGATGGAAGCATGAGTGGAGCCTAGCAGGAAGGTCTTGGAAAGAAGTCATGAGCTCCATGACAATATTGTAATCCCTGTCTCTGTTCTTCTGAAAAATATTTGCATTGGATTCAGGGATTCTGGTAACTGAACAGATAATGTCTGATCCCAAGCTTCATGGACTTCATTAATGTTACAGTTAATGAGTTGGTTTATTGCTCTATTCTGGGCAAAACCAGTCAATGAAGAAAAATAAAACTCACATGAGGGAGTTCATCCTTACTCATCAAGGAATACACTTTTTATCTTCCCCTACTAAAGCACTTCATTCTCTGCCCACTGGTGCAAATGGGAGGAGAACATTAGGAAGCAGTCCAGGCTTCTCCAAGGCACTGTCTGGTGGCAGGACCTCTCTGGGAATGTATCTGCTTTTCACAGAATCCTCAGCTTCCTGTCTGTAGGATATATTAGGTAGGTTTTAATGACAACTCCAGACTAGTGGAGGCTGGTGCTCAGCGTTTTGCAGCCACGTAGGTTATGCCAAATTCAAAGAAACCACAAGTCTGGAGCTGAATGGCAGTTTAGAGGTAGATGTAGTTGGGCTGATTATTAACCAAAGAAAGTGGATATAGCAGCAGCCCTTTGAATACTAGGGTTAGGTTGGCTTTTACTACAAAAAAAAATTTCGTTTGGATTCACAGCTAAAAATGTCACTGTTGTGTGCACTCACTTCAGTTCAGAACGAGCTGTCAGTGGAAAATATGATCTTCTAAAAAAAATTCCCTTGTGCTTTTTCGCCGCACAGAATCCTGGAACCCTCAGAGGTGGTGCGGAGGCACAGAACAATGCGGGTTTTCTGTAGTCACACAACTTGCATGACCAAAATGTCTTCTGCATGTAAATAATACAGATACAGATGCCCCCTTTGTGAAGATGTAAGAAATAAAGAAGTGCAGTTCTGAAATGCTACAGCAAAAAGCTGTATTTTCAATTTGGAATGAGAGCTGGGAGCATGTGACAAGTAATTGAAATGGAGAGATTAAACAAGAGTATAAGGCTTTAGTGACAATGTCAGATGCCCTGGGGACAGGAGTGAAGCAAGGACAGAGATCAGGGATAGAAATAGTTTACATAAATTGAAGTAGTATGTCCAAGAAGTCCAGAAGACTATAAAAGCTAAAATAGCAAAAAGAGTATTGAAAGACCAATGACTGGAAGAACAGATGGAGAATTGAGATTTGAGGGCTGAAAGCAGCCAAGATAATAAGCAACCAACAATGATGAAGTCTCTGAAGTGAGGGAAGACAATTGGAGGTGGTGGCTTGGAAAGCTGAAGGCATTGGATAAAAGGAAGTGGAAAGGAAATGCTGAGATTTAGAGAGTGAAATCAAGAAATTCAGTGTTCAACCTTGTGAAACCAAAGGCGACTACAAACTAAAGTCACAACTATTAATTGAGGTGTCAAAATGTGAGGAAGGACCAGCATGTTTCAGAATAAAAGCTTATGTGTGAGCTGAGTACTGTAACCAAGGACTGTCCTTATAATGGGAAAAAAAACCCTGCAGCTTGAAGTAATCCTGAACTCAGAGTGTTTTGGCCCAAACATTGATGATGTAAGCATTCTTCTTTAAAAAATAGTATTTTATACCTTCAGCAGCTTGGCAAACACAGCTGTTGGACACAGGCTTTAATTATATTTAAGTCAGTGTATTGGTACCAGCTTGATGGTTAGAAGATACCTACCAATTATTTTTTTTTACTTGAAGACCTTTTAGTTAACAGAGAAATGTTCCAAATGAACTGGTATTTCCAGTTCAGACTGAAATCACCTCAGTAAAACTGTGTCCTTTCAGGTGTTTCTTCACAAGATAGAATAGAACATCTTGCACTCTCTGAATGTTACATAATGGGTAAACAAGGAAAGAGGAGTTTTGTCTGAAGGACTGGATGGTTCTAAATATGAGTTATTTTTCTCCTAGTGATAGAAGCCCTTCCTATGTTAATTCCTACACAACAGCCCTGCTGTCTGGTTGTGTGAACACATAAATGGTTTTCAATAACCAAATGCAATGCAAGTTAAGGATGCACACTGTAGCCCTAAGGGAAAGGTTAGTAATAATCTTTTGTTTCTTCTCTTCAGCAGAATTCTTGCTAAAACTTTGTATTTGGGGGGTTAATGGGGGAGGTTTTGGTTGCTGTTGGTTTTTTGTGGGTTTTATTCACCAGGAGCCAGCTTCTGTTTCATCACTCATTTCTATGATAACCTAACAAAAATCCCTCCCAAGGAAAAAAATTGATCTCTAGAATGGGCTCAAATTTTGGGAAGCAGTGTCCAAAACAATTCCAATATGCATGGGGCTTCAAAGGACTGATAAATTCTTTAAAAATTGTAAAATTACCTTTTAATAGAGATTTGTATTTCACCTGCTGAGAATTCCATAACAGAAGCACCCAAAGAAAAAAGGGCTTGAGTACTATGACAGTGCATTTTCAGCAGCAATTAAAGCACCATGGTCTCTTCAGATGACAGTCAGGAAAATAAGCATCTCACTTCAGAAAACCACAGTAAAACCAATGGAAAGCCAGAAATTTCAGGGAAATCGAATTTTATACTCCAGTGTATGAAATACAGTTATTTATATGGTGTGTGATGGCAGTGGTGAGAATGACATCAAGGTGACATACTGCTGAGGAAGAATTCAGAAAAACCTGACTAGTTGTTTGGGCAAAACACTCTTTGTTTTTAGTAATTCTTCCAATCAGCCTGGTGTGAACTTCTGTGAAAATTTTCAGAGGCTTTCAGTGATTAAGAAGTATATATTTTTGGCTTGCAATGGGATATATAAGCTATCTCTTTAGAAAAAGAAATAAATATCAAAATTATTCCTTGTTTTGTTCAGGGAAAATAGTCTGCCTCTTCCCCCTACCCTCCTGTAACTCTATAATAAGAAGCTCTTGTATCTACTCTACCTCATCTGTGATATCTAATTAATGGGGTGAGAACAAAAAATGGGACTCTGTTGTGGGAGGCTTCTTCCTAGACATGTGGTCAGATGCCAGTTTCTGCTTCAGTAAAATGGAAGAAGTTCTCTCAGTGTTTCCACCGTTGTTCCAGTCAGCTATTGGAATTGTTTCTAATTGTTCCCCTCTTGGTTTTAGAAGCTGTGGTGAGTACAGCAGTTTATTCATAATTGCCCTCCATTTCAGTGTTTGCCCAGTAATACTCTGCCTGCAGATGAAGTTTCTCTTATTTCCAAAAGAACTGTAGGCTTCCTGCTAAGGACCCTGACTCCCTTTAGGGATGCTTTGACATACAAGTGAAAAACATTAATAACAACTAGATAATACTGGGTTTATTTATAAGACTCTTTCCCTCAAAAATAACCCATTTTGTGTCCTCTGAGACAGCATCTCCTGTTCTTCTATACCAGTCCATAGCCTTTGACAATGTTACACAAGATTTCAGCATTAACTGATCATTCCCACTCCTGGTCTGGGAAAGGATAGTGGATAATAAGAGTAAACTAACAACACAAAAAGAAGTTTTAAAATAATGGAAAATAATATCTGAATAAGTTGGCTTTGCTCCATCTTAACTGATTCTTAATTGCATTTTATTAATTCAGGTTATTTCACTTTCTGGTGTGAAAAATGTCTTGCTTTCTTCTGCTGCTTCCAGCATTTTAACATCACTGTGAGACTTTTTGGTCATACATTAGGGTAATGGAAGTACTTGCTGACATGCAAAACCATGCTCTATATGTGCTCTGGAGGATGTCTTCTTTGGAAGATGCAGTGAGGATGAGACAATGATGGATAATTGCAGCTCTTTTTTTTTGGTTGTCAAGTTTTAGTGTCTCCTTTTAGGCCTATTGTTAGAGTTTTGATAGATTTCATTGGAAGATTACAGACTGGTGCAACAGCTTTTCAATCAAAAATTGTCTTTACTTAGTTGGAAAAGAATCCAGGGCTTAAACAGGCTAAAGAAAAACTCAAATTCCAATACAAGTTCAGAAAATCATGCAATTCTGCAGCTATCACACTTTAAGAGTTTGAAATGATAAAGACCACACAAATCGTTTCATGAAAGATCTTCAAGCAAAGCTTAATTTTTTCTCTTTGGATAACTGGAATTTCTTCATCTTAATGAAATCCTTGTCTATGGCACTGGTCTTTTTCATTTCCTCCCATAAAACAAAAAAAAATACCCCTTTTCTTTTTTTCCAGCTGTAATCTACTCTGCAAATACAAACAAATGCACATGCTTATTGAACTCCTACCAAAGTTAAAAACCCATCTTTGAGCTGTTGTAGCACTGGAATCTGAGGTGAATGCAAGAAGGGAAGCCTTTGCATCCAAGGAGGCTGCTTGCAGCTGTGCTGGAGTTGTCCAGCAAAGCAGGGAAAATGATCTGTTGTTAATACAAAATATGAAACCACTCCTTTGAATGTTTGGTTCAATCTGAACTGCTCTAAGAGTTGTACAAAATGAAGTTTTTATACATACACCAAAAATTCAGATGGGAGCGTGGAGCAACTTGGGTTTTTTTCTATCTGATCTCAGTGATTAACAGGTGGACAACATCTGACTTTCGTATATTTTAAAAAATCTAGAAATGTTTAGTCTATTGGTGTAGAGTCTTAAGAAAAAAATCCCCTCATTTTCAAAAAATGTTTCTGCATGAAATTTTGATGCTTCTGTATATGTGTTGTTTTGGGGTTAGGCAGAGCAATTTAGCTTAGAGCTGCCAATTGAAACATGAAGTGTTTAGCAAAAAATGTGCATCTCTGGTCTGACACAGTTTTCAGAGAAGCACCTGCAGTTTATTTTGTTGTGGTATTTAGATACATATTTGACTCCTTTCCTCAGCAAGTCCAGTTTTTCTTTCACAGTTAAAACTGGCATCTGAGTTAACAATATGCAGACTGGTCTGGACAAGAAGCACTACAGGTTAATTTGGACTGGAGATAGCTGGATCTGAAGAGATGATCACAGAAATGTGTAGGTAAAACTTGTGACCATGGGTAGGATACATATTTTCATTTGGTGCCAAAAGCTGAATGTTTCTTCTAAATGTTTTATAAATATTTGGGACTTCTGCTGTATTTTGCAAAACTGTTTGTAGAAACTCTCCACAACAGACACACCCAGATCACCAACCCTGTCTGCTGGACCCAGAGCCAGGAATCCTATGCTTTTCCTGCCTGTGCCCTAGTTTCTGATTAGTTTTAACTTCCTTTTTATTTCCCTTGTAAATCTCCCCAAATCTTTGTATCCTATGTCTTAACTCATCGATAGTTTAGAACATACCTGCCTCACAAAAAAATCCAGCAAATGGGGTTAATTTTCAGTAGTTTCTTGGTCCTCAGAACTCATGGTTGCAACAACACCCAATTTGCCCACTTAGCTTTGCGTAGCACGGCAGGAAATGCACCAAGCAGTGTGGCACTGGCTGCAGGGATGTTATTGGGTCCATCAGTGCTGCTTCAGTGGGAATCCCTTTTCTCTGTTGTCTCTTTTGGTGTAGAATTGGAGGCTGCTGGTCCTGCTGAGGGTGAGGCTGTGTGGGCAAACACGGAAAGCTCACAGCAGGGCATGGCTGTGGGGAAGGGGTGAGGGCACCACAGAGCCTGGAGGGCTGCCAGGAAAAGGGATGGGGCAGCTTTGGCTGCCCATCAGCTTCGGATGGGGCAGCAGTGTGGTGATGCCCCCTACGGCACAGAGCAGCAAGACAGGAGTGGTGGAATGGGGAAGGAGAAGCCTGCAAATCTTTCATGGAAAAATACCCTGTTCTTTCCAGCTAGCTCAATGGCTTCCCTTCATTAACTTGGATAATTTGTTTCATCTTGTGTGATTTTGAAGATGAAGTGCCATACCTGGACTCTAGCTCAGTAAATCTCAAACTTATCTCAGTTAGACTCATGGAACGAAATCATTTCTATATAAAGCCGCATTTTATGTGCTAACACGAATATGGAAAGCTGGGAAGGAAAATATGAGTTCTGATACTTGATCTCCTTGAAATCTTACAACTATAGCTGTGGTGTATTTCAAATAACTGCCTTACTGAGAAAAAAATGTTTTCTATTATTCAAACCCTTGCTACCTGATTTGAATTTATGACTGTCTAAATATGCTGTGTGGCTGAATTACAAGGCATGTGTATATTAAACCTGGTGACTGTGGGAAGCAAGTAACAGTGAAATACAAGGTAAAGAATGATCAAAACCAGGAGCTGATGTGACCAGTGGACTGTAATAGATGTAAGTAGTTTGAGTGCTTGTCATCTGTCCACATGATCCCTAATGCTGGCAGCCTGTGGAAAGTGATGCGTGGGAAACTAGTGCAAAGTGCTGATTTATTTTATGCTAATGGGGCGAAGTCCATATTGTTCAAATTAAATCCTAAAGCAGAAACAAATCATCCAGCCAAAGCCCATCCTATGGAGTTTCATTGAAACAGTTAGTGGTCTTTTTCATGACCTCAAAGTAAAAATTAAACAATGTTAGGGGCTGCTGTTTTCAAGTGCTTCTGGCTGCTGAAAGCAGCTGAGATTCTCCTACAGATGGCTATTTAAGTTAAAAGCCAAATGGGGGGATCACAGCAATTAGTGTGCATTGGCTTCTAACTGCACCAGAGTGAATAATGTGGGAGAAGAGAGCCAGGACTCTGCCTCAGCCTATGCTTTTTCCCACCAGAGGCTGAGTACCAGCAGTTCTTCTCAATTAAAAAAAAAAAAAAAATTGAGAGCAGGGGGAATTTCTTGCTGCTGCTTCACTTGAACAAAATAAAAGAGATTTGGAACAAAATAAAAGAGATTATGCAAAGATGGACTAAAGTGGGAGTGGGAGGAAAGAAAAAAAATATTTCAAAGAGAATAACAGCCCACTTCAGGGCTCTCCAACTGGATCTGTAGTACAATGTTTCTCCTACTTTTGCCATAAACTGCCTCCCCAGAGGCTCACTGCAGGGTTGTTGCTCTCCCAGGCTTTTTTTTAATGTAGCCTGAGGCCTAGAAAAGTGTAATAGGACTTCAGCATTTTTATTTAAAACGAACTGAAGGGAAAAGTGTTTTATCAGCTTGGAAATTTAGAATTTCCTGAGGAAATACAGAGGGTCAGAAGGCTTATGAATTAAATTTATTTTCTTACTAATTTGTGCAAGATATACAAAACTATATAATAGTATAACTCCCATTTCACTAAAATTCTTACAAGGTTGTCCTGTACTTTTACCCTCACTCCTGAACATCCCTAAGTGTTCATTTTCCCAGAAGTTTCTAGCTGTCCACTAGAATGACTTGGAGCAGTGAGATGATGTTGGAGATACTGATCAGAGAACTGATCTCAGATTTCAAGTCAGAAAATGTCTCTGGAGAATAGTGAAGAACAAAACCAGCATTTTTTCCTTCAGGTCTTTTTCTTAGGGTGAATGGAAAACAATGGCAACATGTCTGTGTGTCATGGTCTTTGTTGAAGCAGACACTCAGCTTTTGCCTCTCCCTGATGGAGTGATATAAATGTGATTTTATATGAAATGCCTTTTGCTCTTTCCTGGCTTGTCATTACCACCTTGGGACTAGTAATCTGTAAATTCGAATTTTTTCTGTTGGTGTCCACTGAAAAGGTTTATTGGTGAAAAATTAAAGATGGGGATTGCTTTCTACACTGCTATTATAGCCTCCTTAAAAATGAGGAATGAAGAGCCCACAGCTAACAAATCCAGAAGAGGAAGGCTCCTAATATTGTGTGAAGGGTGGCTAGGGGCCAGTGCTCAGTGATCTTTGAGTGGTCATGGTGATGGGGTAGATTCCTGAGGACTGAATTCCAGCAATGATTTATGATAAGCCAACCTTCACCAACCCATCAGCCTTTTCCAGTGTAATGTCTGCCTTGGTGGAGGAGAGCAGAGCAGTGGATGTTGTTTACCTTAACCATAGCAAGGCTCTTGCCTCTGTCTCCCAAACCATCCTCATGGATGAGCTGATGAAATACAGACTGGGAAAGCTGAGGCACCAGCTTCAGGAGGTTGGGATCAGTAGCTCCAGGTCCAGCTGGAAGCCAGGGGGCTTGAAAAAAGGAAATGTGTCCTGCCCCTTGATGGCATCTGACAACTCTGTGTCCCTACACAAAGGTGGTGCAAGGGGACAGAAAATGAATCAATGCCCAGGGCACAGCCAAGCTACCTCAGGACTAAACAGCACAGATCATTTCAAGTCAAGGTTGCTGGGGTCACAGGGGGAAGCAACATTTGTGCAGCAGAAACTCTCAAGCTGATTGTAAATGGAGAGAATAGAATAAATGGATGCCAGCCAGCTGTGGGAGCTGGTGACAAAGACAAGAGGCTGTGGAGCTGACCCTTGACACTGGCAGTCGCAGTTGCCTGGCACAAAACCTCCCCTATTGCTGCAAGAGAAAGACTGGGAACAACTGGTGCCAGCAGGGGTCTGGGGAGAAGCCAAGCCAAGCCGCATTTCCATCGGAATTTATTTACTCACAGATCAGATGAGATACAAACCAGGGAGCTCAGCGTGGCAGTGGGCACTAGAGCTGAGGGGTTTGCACCACTTCATGCAGCAGAGGAGGCTGTTTGAGACCATGGCTGCTCGTAGGGGCAAGTACAGCATCACAAACCAGCTCTTGGCACCAAGGGGATCATTCATTGTTCTCAGGACAATCGAAGGTGCAGTCTCAGCCTACCTGCTTGTCCTCTAGATTGGAATGGCGGTGAATGAAGGTCCAGCCACCTTCTCTAGTGTGCTTTGGTAAAGAATTACAGCACCTTGACCTAACCATTTCTTTGAATAATTCTGGGAAGTGTCTTCATTTAGGATAATATATGCTTTTTTATATTAAAAATCATTCCATGTGACACAGTGTTCACAGAACAGTGTAGTGAAGTGTTTGCCCAGATTCTGCAAAAAGCAGTTCCTGAGGTGGGCACTTTTGAGCAGGAATTGTACACACACATTTTGGACTGGAAATTATTCTCTACAGTGCAAAACACAGACAGACACACAGACACATCCCCCAGCCCCCACCCCTTCTTTTTCCTATGAAGTGCAAACTCCAGTGGCTGTTCAATATGTTAATAAACATACAGAGAACGTGGGGTTAAATAAACCTGTCTGCAACTTGGTGTTTGGGAGTATTGAGCATCCTCTGTGTTAGCATTGAAGCTCTCTTTTAATGCAATTTGGGATTGAAATTCAGATGAACGATACAAAAAAGATAATTCAGCAATAAATTAAAATCAGCTATGCCTGTAACACCAGTTGTTTCTAAATGAAATTGAGGTGTTTATGTATATACAAGCAGTGTGTTGCCTATGAGATGAGTTGTAGAGATTAACAGTTCCTTATGCTTTAAGGGCCGTTGGAGGGAATTTTTGATTTGAAATGTAGATCCTGTTTTTATATATGTATATATATCACATGGACTATCAGAAATCTGCAGGGAGAATAGTGAAAAAATATTGACTTCCATTATGTCTGTTATAACTGCAGAAAGCAAATCTAATGTGTTACACATCATCTGTGAAGGTGATCCAGTGGGTCTGTAGAACTTTTGAAAAATACTAAATACAACAAAACAAATATAAATTATAGATCCAATAGTAATGTATTTACACATTCATTTTTATTTTTGCAGTAGTACATAGAGAGTAACAGCTGATAAACAATAGTTTTTAAAATTATTCTCTTAAAATCAATATTTATCTTAAGATAAAGATAAATGAAGTCATGGGATGACACATTCAGCAATGCACACTGAATCCATTTATTAACTCTGAAGAAGGAAGCCATTGCAGAAGGAAGTTAACACAACCCACACTGGAGGGCAGTGTTGGCTGCCAGAATTACTGCCAATTCCTGTTAACCCAGAAGGGTTTATGCAGCCTGGGTTTTGGAAAGGCTGGGTGTCCTATTAGGGGCTTCTGTGCTTTGGAAAGTTAAATATACAGGCATCTGCCTCACATGCTTAGACATCATATGTAAAATTTTTTTTTTCCCTCTCAGGAGGAACTTCGGTGTATTGTCTTTATCCATGGCAGTATCTGAAATGTTTTCGTGAAATGTGGCATAAGCCACTATTTTGTTGCTTCAGTCATGGACTTCAAACTATGTTTAACACAACTGATGTATGGAAAAAATAGCTGCCAGATGCAAATGATTTGGAGGAACACTTTGATACAGGTGAAGAACAACACAGATTGTAACAACACAACCCCAGGTAAAATGGATAACCCTTATTTGTTATAGCTGAAACAAGGTGTTCTGCTAAACATCAAATGTCTGCAAAACAGCTGAAGGTAAATATCTTGGTATATAACCTCATGTTTAAAGGGAAATGTCAGTGTTTAGAAGAGGAAATAAAGATTCAAGAACATAAATGTCTTTATTAGAGAAAAATGTGCAGCTAAGAAGCAAATTGTTTTATTAAGCAAACATTATTGTTACAAAAGTAGTAACTCATACAAAAAAAAAAAAAACAGTAACCAAAGAAACCAAAATGGGAAAAAACATCTTGTTCTGTGGCTTTATCACCTGATGACTGGTGGTTGATTTCCTCCTCCCTAGACATGTCACACATGATTTGTACTTCTCAGCCTGCAAGTCAAAGGCAGGTGAAAGTCTCTGCTGAACATGTTGTACTGAGATATTTGTCAGAAGCTCTCTTGCCTACCTCTACCACCAAACAGAAACTGGCATTCCCAGGAAATGTGCCAGCATAGCTTTTGCAGTATTTTTATTACTTGTGTAAAGAGGTTGAGAAGGATATTCTCAGGAGCAATAACAATTTTTCCTTCAAACATTTTGCATTGCACTGAGACAGGAATACACACATTTACATATCAACCTGGCAGCCAGTGCTACTTACACCTACCCATAGCTGTTGACGGTTCATTTTCACCCTTGGTAGCATTTTGTGAAGGTGTCAGTGCCAATATTAATTTTCCTTAGCAGCAGGATCCTCTGTAAATAGAATCAAACAGAATCTGTCATAAATCAGGGGGGTTTTGTGTTTTTTTAGAAACAATTTGTGAGATCGTGACTTTTCTACCCTTTTCCCAGTCAATCATATGTAAAATCTATCAAATGAGGTGTGGAAAAATACAGTGAAGGCTTTCCAGGTAGCACTTCATATTCTGTTAATACACAGGATTTTTGGTAGCAGTTATCATGATAAAGAGGCTTTTTAAATAGCTTTTTTAATATAACAGAGCTCAAGAGATCACCTTTCATGTTTCTATGTTCTTGTTGCTTTTGGTGGGCATTGTAGTCTAAGACCTTAAAAATCTGTGTCCATCAGGAATGGACAGAGTGCACTGGTAGGTTATTCACTGGTTTAGATGGAGAGTCTATCTTCCCTAAACTTAGAAGAGGTGGTCTCTCTCTTCCATGTATTAAACTACATTTCAGGTGGCTGCTTATGCTCATTTGAAAGTCCTTTCTATCACCTTCACACAGACCCTGGTCCTAGCCTCAGACTGGATCTCTGATTTCTCTCCTCTCTGATCTTAATTCTTCAAATGCTTTTGCCATTGGAAAGCCCACTTTGAATTGTAAATGAAGATTAATTTCCTTACAAAAAAAAAAAAAAAAGTGCTCACAACAGGACCCCACATGTGAATCTCCTTACCAAGTTCATCCTTATCTCAGCACGAGCTCTGCCCCCTTCCCTGGGGCAGAAGGGACAGGTTCTCTTGGTCTTGGTGTAACCCCAGCTCTGCTGACATCTTGCTTATCTCTTTCCCAAGGCCACTGACTCAGGTATGACACAGCTCTGATCCTGGGGTCTGATCAGGAAATACAAACTTCTCCCACTAAATTAGTCCCAAAATAGGTCTGAATTCCTTTAAAACAGGTTAATCAAGTGCCTTAACCTTGTCCTTGTTTCAGTCTTGGCTTTAGTTCATCCACCAGAAACAGGACTCACCATTTCTAGTCTGCCACTCCCTCTTGTGTTCTTCCATGTGGGATCCAAATGCCCTTTTCTCATCAATGGACATTCTGGGCTTAGCTGTGTGTATATCCTGCTGCTTTGTGTTGATGTGCCTTTGAAAATAAGAAAATATAGTAAGGATTGTTAGAAGACTCTTCAGAGGAATTCTTCTTCATTTCTATACACTAAAACACTCACTTCAGACCCTAAGAGCAGGGAAATGTCATTCCAATGGAGTTAATTCAAATGGAGAACTAAGCTGAAGACGTTTTTAATCTGTTTTACTCTGTTGTGTCTTAGTGCTCCATTTGGATAATTAGGTACAGCTTCCTGAAGGAAATCAGGTGCAGTCATTAATGACAATCTGGGTGTCTGCTGATTTCCAGAACAGGTGTGGAAGAGTAAGAATAAACTGAAGTTTTCAGTAAAGAGAGAACTTTGTTTTTAGATGAAATCAAGCTTTCTGGCTTGTACCTACAGAAATTGTTTATATTGAAAAAGCTCTCCACTCCCTGTCCCTCTTGTATGAAACAATCTCTAGTTTGCTTTAATTACTGTGTAATTGATTCTGAAAGATAATACCTCCTTTATGGTCACTGCCTGTGCCACAAATCAGAAAGAAGCCTTTACACTAAGCTAGTCCTGCAAAAATCCTTTTGATCCTTCTCAAGTCTAGCTATAAACAATGAAAGCATCAAATATTCTCAGGCTTCAAATGGTCCAGGACAACCTTCCTTTCCTTCATTATCTGGAGACAAGGCTTTCATTTTGTAGCCAAATAAGCATCAAAGGATCACAAATTTGGAAACAGCAAGTTATGGAGGATTATGTGGAATGATTGCAATGAACCCTTTTATTATTATTATTATGAGAGTCAGTGCAATAGTCCTTTGGCAGCTCCCAGTTTAGCATTTGTAATAGACAGAGACACTGGTAAGTGAAACATTATGGGATTCATTAAGTGTAATTTTATAGGTTGTAACTAAAACCATTGACACTCAATAGAAATTTTTAATACAATGCCTTTTGTTGTACATTATATTGAAAAATGTATGCATATCCAAGAGAGTTTGGTCATGGTTATGTTTCTGTTAACAATGATTAAGGGCAAAATAACATTTCTTTTACCACATAGTTCAACAAATTAACTGCACAGAGAGACTGAATTCCAATCCAAGAACTAATTCCACGTAAGCAAGGAACAATTGCTAAATACTGCTGAGCCAGCCAACAGAGAACGAGTGTGTGCCAGAAAAGCAACAGATGAAACCCTGCCCCGTACACTGCTGTATGAACCACTGGGAACATCACAACTCTGGGTATTCCTAATGGGGGGCCAGAAATCTTTCTTCTTTCCCGGTGGTCAGGGGAAGATGCAGAGCAGTGCCTTGTTGGTCTGTACAACTGAATGAAAATACGATTTTTCTCCTTTAGATAAACTGGAGAACACATGTTTTGCAGAGGCTAGAAGAGGAGGAAGAAAACCAGCATGGGAGTAGACAGAATCTTGATTTATGTAACTCCCTTTTGAAGAACAGGAACCCCTTAGGTTCAGTCAGGGCCTTGAAGTAATTTCTTATGCAAACCAACCTGAGCTCAAAGCCAATAGAAAATATTTCTTTTAAAAAGCCCTCTAGCCTTTTTACTAGGATCATGACATTTGCAGGGACAGGTGAGTGGATGTGAGAAGAAAACAGCTTGGTATCAACTGCTTCAGGGCTTGTCTCTCCCAGTGCAATGTGACTGAGAACCTGGAAAAAGCATCCTGGCATCTGCAGGGAGAACACTTCATTCCTCTCTAGAAATTTGTGATATTTTAGCAAAGCACAGTGCAGAACTGAGGAACCTCTATACTGTAGCCTAAGACCATTAGTGAGGATGACTTGGATTAAAACCTTCCTCTCCCTGTTAAGCCAAGCAAAATCTAACCAGAAGGGCAGCTGAGCCTTTGCCCTACCACACTGCTTCTTATCTGTAAGAGCTGGCATTTGTTGGACCTGAACTGAAATGGTTTGTCTGCTTAACAAGATGGCAGATGACAATTTCTGTCGTTCCTAAGCTTTTAAAACAAATAATGATCACAGCATCAAGTCCCGTTGAAATGCTCAAGACTCCATCTCAAAAAAGAAAGAGGAAAGATTAGCACTACACAGCAGAGCATTTGCAGAAATGCCATAAATAAACCCCTGATGGCACCTGGAGGATGAAACAAAGTCAGCCTTCCTGGGAGAGACAGTGCTCCCCTCCTGACCACGAGCTGCGCTGATAATCCACCTGCACTGTACCCTGGTGAGCCAAGTTCTGTTTCACACACTTGGGCACAGATTAATCCAGAGATTCCCTAAAGCTGACGAAGTGGACACCTGGCAGTACAAGAAACTGTCCACACCTGCTCCTAAACCTAGGTGAGCCAACAATGTCTCTTAATCCTCAGGAAAACAGACACGGAAAACTCCAGCAGCTTCTCTTCCAAAGATTCTCCTCGATTTTTTTTTACAGTTCTGTATTACCCAAACTGATTTCTGTATCCCTTTGTTGGACTTATTTGATTCCTCTTCTTTCTGCCTTTCTTCATCAAGCCCCAGGCAAACAGCTCTAATGGAACATGGAAGCTGCTTGGAAAAGTTAAACCTTAGGCACCCTCCTTTATGAGCTTCCCTTCCTTTCAAGCTGCTGTCACTAACATTGAAATTATTGTGGGCAGAACTTGATGTCTTTGCATACATTAAATTATTTGAAGAGATACCTCAATGTACAGTCACAGAAGACATCAGATTATTAAAACAGAAAATAATAATAATAAACCAACAGCTTTTGGTTTTTCCATGGAGGCTTTACCATCTTCCCCTGGAGTCACTGGCTGTGACAGCTCAACTGTAGGACCAGCTGCATCTGGAGTTACCTTACTCAGGGTGAGCTCCCTGTCCCAGCAGCTCTCACCTCACACTCCTGTGCAGACAAGGCTCTCCTCAGCTCAGCCTCTCCCAGCACCTTCAGCCTTACCTGCAATTTCCCTGGAGAGAGGACTTCTCTTCTGAGAGGACTCTCAGCTTGCAGAGGCAGTAGTAAGAATTGAGATTTGAAGCTGCTCCTGTTGATCTACAAGGGATGGAAGGGAGAGGAGACATCAGTGCCTGCCCTTTCCCTCCCTTTCAGAGAAGCAGAGAGTTTCCTTGCACAGACAGGCTTTCTGACAAGGAATATCACCAAACCCTTGTTCCCTGCCCAGCAGCTGAGAAGGAGCCATTCAGGGAGCCCTCAGGTACCAGGGCCAGACCATGCAGCTGCTTTATCCCAAGGCTCCAGCTCAGGCATTAATTGAAAAAAGGCGGCAAGAAATTTTTTTTTCTGTGACTTGTGCACTTTGAGCAGTGATGGAAACTCAGGGAGGCTCTTCACCAGTCCAGACAGGAGAACTCCTGAAGTAGGGCCTCTGCAAGAAGAATTTCACATGTAAATTATTAGTTAATGGGATGAGAAAAGCTGTAGCAGCCCAACTCATCTCTATGATTCACAGATTTTTTACATTTCTTTCAAAGTACAGCTGATTCCTGAAAGAATTCATGTAAGAAAAGGCTTCTGCCCATCGGATGGTGAATGAATGTGGTATTAAATCATCTCAGTCAAAGAAACACAATTAATCTTAAAAAAAAACAAAATCAAAACAACACATCACTGATAAGGTACAAACCATCAATTCCAAGAATTCCTGATTTGGTGAACAAATCAAGGAGATGGTTTGTTCACCTCGATGATGAAAAATAACCACCAGATGATTTTTTTTCATGAGAGCAGATTCCTGCAGCTCTGTTGCTCTGACTACCTGCCAGCTGCACAATCTTCTTTCACATTTGATGGCTACGCTGCAACGCTATATCCTAAAATTTTCTGTGAAAAGAAGGAATCCCTTATTAAGTTCCTATTTAGGAGAGCTCTCAATCACAACAGTAACAGCACATTTTGCTACCTGCCCTCATCCAAGACACAAGAGCTACTGCCCAGCCTCCTTCCACCTAATCCAGTTCCCCAAGCCTGAACTTCTACTGTCACTGGAAGAAAAACCAGAGGTTTAATTTCATTTCACATTTTTTTTAGTTTTATTATAGAATTTTCTACTTCCTCAGCTTTAAACGTACATTTGTGTTTTAAAGGGTATAAGGTCTTGTGTCCCATTTTCCCATGTTTACTGCTGGATTTATTAGGAGAATTAATTTGCCCTTGGAGCACTTAAAAAATATTAAAAAAAAATTCCACATTTATTTCTTTACCAATATTCTTGCAAACAAGTTTGCCATTTTCCAGTTGCCACCAGCCATTGCACTCTCGTGGTGCATGGTCTGTGCCACTCACACAGTGCCAAGGAATCACTGGAGAGGAACAAGGATGCACGAGGAGCATGTCTGAACTGTGCTGAGTCAGCTACCAAATTGCAGTGTGGGATTTTCTGTTTTCCAGGGCAACTCCTGCCCTTACACAAAATAACAGCAGGGGGAAGTAATGCCTCTGTCTGGAGTGATTCTTCTCCACTGGCTGCAGAAATGCAATGAACTGTTTGCTTCTTGTTTAATAATTATCACAGAAAACCCGCTGGCTGTCAAGAGACAGGTTTAGGGTGCTAAAATAAATGCTGTGCTCGTGATCTGCAGATTTCTCTTCCTCTTCTACCTCAGCCAGACTGTTTATTCTTATCTACTACCTTCACTCAGCTTACTATTCCATTTAGCACTGAATATAATCAAAGTAAAATGCTCATTTCTGCCAGCTGTGTGGGACAAAAATCTTAGAAAAGATTTTGTGCATTGACTGCAAGATTTACACCCCTAATGCCCCTCAAGTTCTGACCTGCCTGCCACATCCTGGGCTGCTGCCCAGCTACCTTTTGCCCACAGCCTCCCTGGTCCAAAAGATTCCAACTTCTCCCAAGGCACTACATTGTCTAAGTAATTACTCCTTTACAGCTGTTAAGCTGACAGGATTTTCTGATTCTTTCAAATGAAAATTTAAACAAAGACTTGAATTTACCACAGCTATAGTTTCCAAGTGAAAAGGTACAGCAGGCATCTGGGAAATCCCCACATGGAACAAGTGAAAAACAGATGCACTTTATTACTTGGAAACTGAAAAAAAAAACCATCTGAACTATTTTTTCCATTTACAAGTATTTCTTCATATGCAACTGGCCAGCAGTAAAATCAAGATTTCACTAAACAATCTACAAGTTTTGCAGATGCCTGTGACAGTGTAAAACACGGCCTTAATGCTGCAACATGAAGGGCTAGACCCAAAAAAAAACCTCAGCAATACTGAGCAAGAGAGGAGGAAAACGCAGCGGGAACTCTGGGAACCCCACACCTTGACAAAAGACATCACAAAGCAGCAGTGAGTGCACACTGCTCCTGCAGCATGCACAAGCTTCAGGAACACAAAGATTATGGAAACACATTCAGAAAGGTTGGTGATAGCCAAGGAACAATGTTGGTTTTTTTCTGACAGGGGTTGCTGAAACTGCAATTAATGTAAGGAAAGCACCGGCTGCCAAGGGGCTGTTTTAGTGTTTGGAGAGCAGCAGAGGCTGAGAAAGTGCAATCGACTTTAACTCAGCTGTTTTGCCAAAAATGACATTTGTTTTTGAAAAGGATAAGTCAAGCCAAAGGCAGAATGCAAGCTCATCTATAATCAATGAAAAAAATCTTAAAATAAATTAAACAGGATTGCAAAATTAGGTTTGGGCAATAAAGACTCAATAATTAAAGAACCGACAACAAAGTACTATTGGAAAAATATTTTTGGCTGTATTAGCCCAGGGGGACCACTGCCCTGGGCAGAAAGCCAAGCAGGGCAGCCAACACTGGCTACAGCCCCACATCCTGCCTGGCTTTTGGATGCCCTCCCTGCTGGCATGTCCAATTCCCATTTCCATCCCATCCCCAAAATTAACCCTCCCTGCTTTGCCCCAGCCCTGCACCAACCACAATCCAAGAGTGCATTGCTATGCACAGCACCTGGAACAGCAGCATTTCCAGTGGGTATGAACCAGGTGTCAGCATCCTCTACAATTTACACAGTGCATGAGAAAACCACATCCATTATTAGCAAACATCCTGGAGGCAATGCCTGCTGCAGAACAGACCTGAATCACAAATTATATCCCAATAGTGCACAGACATGCCAGAAATCATTCTTCTAAGGAACAACTTGGAAAATAAAAAGTGGGAAAAGCCTCCAATGAGAAGTACAAGGCCGTGGCAGAGATCCCCTTGCACAACCAATCTACACTGCTACCACAGGGCATGAAATTCTGTAGGATTCCCAGAGGGAAATCCTCCTCACAGCCCTCCAGAAACCAATCCACAAACTGAGCCCTGCACACCTTTATGGTAAACACAGAGCAGGACCCTTCAGCCACCACTTCAGCCTCATCTCCTGGTTTTCTAATTTACCTTGCTGGACTGCCTGACCTGTGGGATGTTCCTGTCAGGGAGGGCTCAGAGCCAGGCTCTGCTGGCTTCAGCAGCTGGCCCAGCACAGCCTTCCCTGTATCGGATTTGGGAGGGCAGGAGGAACACGTCCCAAGGCATGATGCTCCTGCCACTCTGAGCATCTACATTTGCACCACTTTTGGTCATTAAGGAAAGGGCCATGGGTGACAAATGGGGCAGCAAAGGGAACAAGAGACTTCTTGTACAGAAATTCATACCTAAACCTCATTAAGAAGAGAAACACTGAGTCCATTCAGAGAAAAGCTACACTAGAATTTCTCTGCAAGAAGCTGAGAACACAAGGACTCTTGAAACACCTCATAACAAACATTCATTTATTGTTTATTTCCCCCATACGAATCAACCATCTCAGAAATTCCATCACACACAGGGGAGAAAAAGGTTATATACAAGAGGGACATACATCCCCAAAATAAGATGTACAGATTTATCATGGAAACCAAGAGGGAGGGGAGAGGACAAAACCAAAAACAAGGACATTGCAGTCAGACTTTGACTTTCAGTTACACAAGAGATCTCTATCTCCATGTAAGTGGGGTTTTCAACTATTAAATAAATGGCATCTTAAAAATAGAATATTTGACAATTTCAACGCATGTATTATTATTTCTTTTAAATAAATATTGCATGGAAATGATGCTGCTTTGCCACCATAGCTGCCTCCCTTCTTTCTGGGATTAAACAATCACCCCTGGTTTTCCTTGGATTAATGGTTTGCTTCTGAATGGCAAATGCAATTTCCTCCACTGCTACGTTTTGATTTCTGTTTTAATTTTTGTTTGTTTTTTTTAAAGGCCTGAATAGGCCCAGGTGAAAATTATGAGCTTCCTTCCTAACCCTCTGCAGGCCTCTGACCTGGTTCAAGGCTGAAATAAGATGGCTTTTCATAAAATTTCCTATTATTCAAACAGTCAGTCTTTCTCTGTGTCCTGAAACAAAACCTAGCTTCCTGCTGTGGAGCTTGGGAGTGCTGCTCCCACAGATTGCTTTCCAACTGAGAGCCCCCAGAGAGCCCCCACACACCTGTGACACAAACTGCCTGTGATGTTCTTTCCCTCAAAGCCCAGGGGAGTTTGTCCTGGGAATGGGAGCAGCCCTCACACAACCACTTCTGCACAGCAGCAAGCATCTCTCCTGGCAGCAGGGAGGGACATGGATGCACACAGAAGGAAAGTACCAGGACACCCCTGTCCCAGCTGCCCCTTATGCTATCCCCTAACACTCTGCTACGGTTCCTGCAGGCTCCCACAGTGGTTTCCAGGTTCAATAAAGCTTTCATCTTTCCTCCTCCTCCTCCTCAGCTGGTGATCCTAGAAATAGCTTTGTCTGAAGACAAAGTCCAAAGGTGGCATCGATCCACCAGTCTGGGATCAAGTTCCAAAGTGCACATCAGCCTCCAGGCTGGCTGCCCATCCCCACACTTCCTGAGAACAAAACAGTTAATGCTGAGCCCTTCTCTGACCCTGCTTACTCCGAGCAGTCGCTGCTCCAGGGGACAGGAGTGCAAGCAAAGCTTGATAGGTAAAATGGGGAGGGGGGACATGGATCTTCCTTCCACTTGTTAGGACAGTGCATCCCTGAAATGCTCTGAGGCTTTAACAAAGTGAACGTAAAAGGCCAATCCCTTCACGGTGCAGAAAGGCACAGCCATGACCCCGGTGGTCCTGCACTGCCAGGGAAGGTGACAGGAGACCTCCCCTGTGCTCGGGACCAGCACGCTCCCATCACCTCCTCCCAGAACCAAGAAGAGCCCAGGCTTCCCTGTGGCAGGGGCCACTTCTACAGAAACTACTTTTGGAAATGCAAACCTTTTGCTGATATTTATTCACTGTCCATTCTCATGAGCCTCAAACCCATGAGCAGGTATTTTACAAAGGGGGTACTTCTGCACATCTGCAGACCTGATCCTCCCTAGTCGTGAAATTACGTGGAAAAGGGAGCCAATTCTTTCTCGTAAACACAATTATTTTGGGATACCATCCTTCTCTTCTCCAGTCCCATGGGTCAGTGAGAGAGAGGGCAAGGGATGTGAGAGGGGACCAGTGGGCTAAGGCACACTATTGAGTATGAGGACGGCAGGATGCTGCTGTCACACCACAAGGAATCTTTGGGTAGAGAAGGGTGTCATCTCACTGAATACACAAATGCCATGGGTGCTGCCTTCACTGATACTGTGACAAGAAAAATAATGCTTGGAAACAGCTCATTATTCCCTTTCTTGTTCCCTTGACAGGTTTTTAAGTCACTGGGCCCATCCTATAGCATGGCTGAGAGAACACATGAGTTGTCTCCCACATGAACAAGACCCTACTTTGGTACAAACCCTGCTCTTAGATATTCACCAAGACCCTCGATGGTTTCAGGCAAATATCCAAATGCAAAATTTATCTTATGTTCCACGTTCAGCCCCTTAATCCCTCCTTAACCAGAAGCAATTCCTTCCCATGGAAGCTCTTAGAACAATGTCCAAGCACTTACAGTGAATCAGTGCAGCTTTCCACCCCCACCCACCAAAATGACAAAAAATCAGCCCCACAAAGAATCCTCATGGTGACGTCTCTCAGCAAAGAGGCAGAGCTATTCCAAACACACCACGTCGTTTTGCTAGACCCACTGTGTTTGGCTTGGGGTGGCCAAACACAGGCTAGAGCTGAGCCAGCCCCTCAGTAACACAGCTGGAGTGCCCGGGGCATGGATGTGCATGACAGCACAGCAAGGAGGACCAAAGCAGTGATGACTTGAAAAGAAAACTTGCAGCACTGAAGGCAGTGGCTTCCTCAGTTTTGTCAGCTGGCTGACAAAAGCAGGAGGGTGAGGTTGGAAAGCAGGCAGAGCAGATCCTTTTGCTGCTTTTCCTGTAACATAACGCTGTTCGGTGCTTGATGAGGTTGCTACTTGCTCTCTGAGGAACAAAGACACCAAAGATTGCATCTGTGCTTGCAAAAGCAACTCCTCTGGCATGTTGTCTGGGCACACAACTGCTGCAGACTGTGGGATGTTGCATAACCACCTCTGGAGGCAGATTTCCTTCTTGTCAGCATCATGTGCAATTATTGTCCTGCTGGTTATTTGTAGAAGAAATGTTCATAGACCATCAATGCATCGGGCCATTCAGACAATTCATTGCACTTCATCGTTTTAAAGGAAGGTGCCATCCTCCGTCTCTTCTTTTTCAAGGTAGCAAAGTGCTACCCTAGAAAAACACAGTTCAAGGGTTTTCCAGTGTAGCCAGATAACTTCCAACTTTATTTAAAATATTTTCCCTTGCAGGTGCTTTGTACTGAACAATTAAAACAAAAATTAAACTGTTTCTGAGGCTTCAAAAGTGCAAAAAAACTTCAAGGTATTTAACCACCTGGAGAACCAGTTAAGGCATATTTGCTTCCAGTCTCAGCCACTGTAATCCCTGTCTGATGTAGTGTACCAGGTCTGTCAGGCTACTGGTCAGTGCCAGAGCACTCGTCGCTTTGCTGAGTTCAGCAAAAAACTCTGGGGAAAAAAAGGAGAGAGAGAGAGAGAAAACATTTGGTTGGTTTCATACAGCAGGCACACCTGACAGGCAAGGAGTGACAGCAGCAGCACACAGGCAGCTGGCCAGTCCTGTTAAATAGTGCTAGTGCAGACAGCCCAGCAGTGTCACAGGGCTGGGAAGGGTGACAAGCACAGCAGGCAACAGGAAAACATCCACACTGAGACACCTCCTCATGTCCTGACTTTAAAGGACACAGAGACTACGTGGTAGGGTAGCAAAAGTTTGGGTGTTTGCACCACAGTCCCTGCTTCAAGTTTCTCCCACATTCTAGACAGGACAAATTTGAGTGTCTTCTTGAGCAGCACCCAGAAGCACACACAGCTGTGGTCCCTTTCCTTCATCCATCCTCAAACCTTGGAGATGTCAGGATTTCTCTATTTGTGTAGCTTGCCAGGCTATATACAGCTCTGGTTTGGATTGCTTATAGCCAAGCATGTCAGGCAGATCTCACATTCCTCCCATCCCACCACCTCCAGGCATCCCACTCCTCCTCCCGCACAGGAGGTGGCTCTTGCAGCACATCTGACCCTGCTGTGAGGGGCTGGCAGGCTGCAAGCCCTGCTCTGTGCTGGCAATCATCTGTGCAGGTGACCATGAGCTGTGGGAAATTCTCACACCTATTCCTTTGCAGACACCTTTCCAAGACATTCCTGCATGACCTGCCTCCCACTGACACAGGCCCAGTCCCTCACTCTTCAGCTCAAACATGATGCTAAATACCTTTTCAGAAACTGGTAATTTTCAGCTCTCCTTTTTGACACCCAAAGATTGAAGCTAGAGGTGGAAAAATTCTGCTTGGCTGTCCAAGGAGCTCTTCAGAAGCAGAGTGCACAACACTTCCTTTATAGTACTTGCCAGTGCAGAAGGAGAGAACACATTCCCTCTGATTTTCTTGCTTTTGTTTACAGAATCCATGCCCTCCATGGGGAATAGAAGGAACTCAAAGCCCCCGTCTGAGCAAACAGAAGATAACCTGATCTGTCAGCACAGCATCATGTGAAAGGAGAGGGCTTCACGCCCATGCCTGCAGCCTCAGCTTGTCCTTGCAGGGGCAGACAGAGCATGAAGACAACTTGTTACAGCCTCGTGATCCAAAGTGCTGCTCTGAATTACAGTGAGGAGCTGGCACCTGTCAGGGGACCCTCCAGAAGGCACTTCAGCTCTGCACCAGTGACTTGGACAGCAGTTACAGCTCACTGCTTTCCAACAGCTTAGGACTTCCCTGCTTCTAAGATCTTGATAGCTAAAGGCTGCTGCTCTTTCTTCCTCTTCTTATGCCCTATGAATTGCATAAAAGAATCGAGGATGTGGCCTTTTTTATTAATTTTGCATTTTCACTCTCTGTACCTCTTTGTATATTACACTGATTATCATTAAGTTCCAGTCCTGAAATGCTTCCAACTGTCCTGAACAGTGACACCACTAGCAAGCCTACATGAGTATTTACTGGTCTCCTGCACAGATCCACTCCCTACAGAATATTTAGTACCCCAGTCATCATCCCCCTACATCAGGACCAGCCACACAGAGCACATTTTGAATTTAGTCTTGACTGATGCAAGGCTGTGCTCAGGCTGCCCTCCCACACATTCTCCCCCCATGACTCACTCCTCTGGCTTATTAGCACCATCCACTGCTGCTATGGGACAGCCTTTTATCAGCCTTTTGAGGGCAGAATCGAAAATGCCACACATGAACTGCTGCTGCAAGCACAGATTTGCTCAAAGGTGACTTGGAAAGCCTTTTGATTTTCAGCAACTGCCTCATTAGTGTGAGGATTTTTACAGCCTTCCAACAATCCAGCCAGGCACATTGTGCTTATTTTCTTTTGCAAGTGTGCCAACAGGTCATGGCAATGCATCTCTTCACCCACACTGGCTCACAGAACTTTGTGTTGTATGGAAAGTGACACTGCTGAGGCCATGTGGGATAACAAGGTCACAGGCTGGACTGCACCCACCCTGTGGCTTTTGTGTATTCACCACTGCTTGAACCAAAGGACAATACAACATTTTTAACAACAAAACTGTAAAATAAAAAAGTTGCAGCAATTCTAGGAATTGCTGCTGGCTAATACTGGGCATGTGCCCAGCAAGGACTCAAATTCAAGTGCTGCTCAGTTTCTCTGTTAGGCAGAGAAGCCAGCTTCACCATTTTCAAGACAAAATGACCTGGAAATTTGACAAAAACTAAAACACAAGGCTACAGGCCAAAATTATACTTTTAAACAAAGTGAACCCACTCAGAAAAGCTCAGTGCCCCAAAGGGAAAGACAGAAAAAACCCAAAGCCCTTATGCTTCTTGTGTTACCATGAAGCAAGCTGGCTGGTTTCCTGCACTCAACACCCTCATCCCTTAGCTCTTGGACATTTGAGGATGCCAAGAAAACCTTTAAATGGGAACACTCATCAATATATCACCATCAAGTATCTCTGCCAATATGCCCTGGCAGAGAAATTCAACATATTTCATGCTTTGAACTTTAGGTACAGTGCTTGCTGCACTGAGTGTCAGGACTGAAGCAAACACACACATAACCATGACACGTGAGACAGAAAAGACAAAGGGCAAAAACTCACCTTTATTCTTTCTGGCCAGTGCATCAGCCTTTTCCCAAATTTCATATGCATGAAGGATATAGGAGGTGATGTTGACATAGGAAGAGGTGACACTGGAGATGTGACAGGAGACAGTGACAGTAGAGCCAGTGCTGTTGCCAATGCCGTTGTGGCCAACGCCATTGCTATCATTTGATCCCGGCTGAGAACTCATAGATCCAGCAGGAGAGGGTATTGGAGAAAGAGGAGAAGGCAAGCCTGTGCTTCTGCAGCAGAAAAGAAACACCATCATGAACATTCAGCTTCAGAGCTAAACATCTTTCCACAAGGCTGCCTCATGCCAGGAGCTATCCGGTGTCACCCAGGCCTGCAGCATGGAGTGGGCTGCTGAAAAGTGAGATGTGTTCAGCTGCAGCACAAGCAGTTGTACTTTGAGGGCAAGGCCAAGTTTTTGGAAGTGATTTAGAATGACTCTACTCAACAAGAGAAAATGTGGGACCAGACACCGAAAAGGACCACCCATCCATCTTCCAAAATCTACACCTCCTTGTGAAAGTCTTCACCAGATTACCCAAGTGTTGTCCCTAATGCCTTCCAAATCAGGCACACTGAAGCTCCCCTCCTGAGGAGGCTGGAGCTTTTGGCAGCTCCTTAGAGCAGCCAGGTCAGCCTACACACGTTTATTTATAGACCCAGGGCAGATAAATGTGGTCAGCCGGCCACCTTCCAGACATGGTCTGGCTCATCACACCCCCACCACTTCAACCAACCTAATTTTAGCTACTGGTATGACAGGGCTTCCACCACTGCTCTCAAGAGACCATTTACTTCTCAATGAACTATCCTGTGCAAGGTGGCCAAAAAAATGTAACTGGAATCAGCACCACTGTCCAAGTCCAAACAACCTTCTCTCGGCCACAGATTTTGAAAGACAAAAAATCTTTCATTTCCTGTCTGTCACATGAAATGACCAGAGAACACAGAAAAGCTCTTACTCATTGTCATTGAAACACAGACACATGACAACAAATTTTTAAATCTTACCTTGCAACACCCGGAGAAGGTGCTTGTATTACTCTGAAATTACTCTGCAGCAAGGAATAAAAGTCTAGTTAGTTTTGGATTGTTCAGCTGACATCAGTAACTACCACAGCCATCCAGCTGGCAGCTTAGTGATAGCTGTGCCCTACCTTGAAGTGGTCATTCAGGAGTCTGGAATACCTCATTGCAGTGTCTTTTTTGTAACCAAACATTGCCATGTGCAGAATGGACTGGCAGCGCATGCTGTGGACAGAAACGCACCCGAGTGTCAGTGTTTGTGCCCAGCCCTCATCAGCCTTGATGGATGGAGGCAGGCACACCTCAGTTCTACTGGAAGGTCAAGAAAGCTCAAAATTTCTCCTCCTTCTGATCATGATAAAAAAATATTTTGTCAGAAAAAAAATCACAAGGGAAAGAAAGAAACAAGGAAGGGTCTTCGTTGGTCTTCCATACAAACAGGTGCCCAGGCTCTTAAAGGTGCCAAAGGCTGAGTAAGTCCCCATCCAGAAGTGCCTCATCCGTGTTCAGCTACAGTTTCACTTACACAGCTCAAACATGGGCAGCCAAATCACATTCTTTCACCTTAGGTGAAAGCCCTTATGTGCTCTCAAGTTACCAGGAGATCAAATTTTAAAGCCTGTGCCTTCTACATGTGGTCCCTTGTGATCTCCCAGCTTACTTTAGAGATGTTTCAACCCATTTTGTTTTTTATATTGTGGTTTTATTCTGTTCCTTTATATCGTTTTTTTTTTTCCTTGCATAACTCTAACTCCCATTTAACTCATTCCTTCCCCCCTGGAAGCAATGGATCTTTCCCTCAGTTTCAAAGCAGTGCACAAAGGAACAGAAGCAAAGTTACTCACCGTAACACAGCAAAGATTTTTCCATGTGAAGAGACTGAGGAGTCTGCAAATGGTTTCAAAGTCATAATGAATCTAGGGAAACAAAATAAACAGGACCTTGTCAGCCACCAGACCACTCTGAAGCCCCACAGTTCATGAAAAAACAGTGCATGCCATTATCTTAAAAGCAGTTAGAAAGTCAGGAAACCTGCCCTGAGTCCTTAGTCCTGGCACAAGAAGCTTTGTAAGATCTTGAGCAGAGAACTGTGTGTCAAAATGCCCTCCCCTCCAAACATGCCAAACTGTCACCCTCTGAAAGCCACTTACTTGATGAGAACTATGGTGTCACTGAGTATGCTGTAAGCAGATTTTGGTTCCAGCACATCTGATTCCAAGGCAATCCCGTATTCAATGAATAAAAGGGCAGCCTCCAGGTACTGAAAGGCCTTTCCAGTCTTGTCAGTCTATTGGGAAGAAAATTCTCACTTTTTTACTAAGACCAAACACACTTCTCTCAAGCATACTTCAATTCTCTTTTCTTCCTAGTTTGGCAGGATTTGAAGAAAGAAGAAGATTTCAGTCTGGCCTCTGGGTGAAAATCAAAGGGCTCTCAGCAGAACCCTTAATGTGATCCCAGTCTTCAGCTTTGTGTGGTCCATTTGTCTCTCTTTGCTCAATGGTTTCCTTGAGTAATTTATTATCTTCACTTTTTTTTTGATACTGTTGTCTGGTCTTGGAGGCTTTCCTAGCAGGGGGATTTCCCACTGCAGCATTCCCTCACTTCATTTTCACAGGTAAACAGAAAGTAGCAAATGGACATTATCTGACTGAGATAATTATCTGCCATAATTAGCAAAGCAATATGTTCACTTGTGCACACTGTTAAACTGCACAGAGCAGCGAAAATCAGATCTGCCAAGGCCACTTCCAAGTCTTGGTCACCAGCAACTCAGTAATTGCCAGGATCCTGACTTTCCTGACTTTTTAAACTGTTAAAACTAGCTGTTCCATTTGTTTTCCAATGATGCTTTTATAGCTCTTAGCAAAGCTAACCCTTGACAATGCCAGTTCTGAATCTCATTCTCTAGATGTGTTTGCATCCAAGAGAAACAACTGAACATCTGGTAAATAAAGACAGCCTCCCAACACATGACTGAACACACTCCATGTATGGACTGTGGAAGTCATGGTAGCCAGTGAACTTCATTCCCACACACACAGGTACCAGGGCAGAGTGCAGGAGCTGGTCAGCATTCCCAGCACAAGGTCAAGACTTACCATTGCATCAGCTTTGTGCTTCAGCCTCTGGGCCTGTTCAATGTAGTATTCCTTTGAGTGTTGCCTGAATTGGGGACAGAGAGGAAAAACAGATGAAAAAGGGTAGGATAATGATCAGTTTTACTTTCTTATCTAGAGGATGCTATGGGTTGATTGATTTCTTAAAAAATATATGTTGGGATAATATTGAAAATTTACATTTAGAATGTAAAAAAACCACCAGAGGTTGGGCTTCTGTGGGAACAAGTTAAATTTCCATTTCCATGGAAAGACAGTAGTTACATCATCTATCATTCCTCAAGTACAGACCCATAAATACATTTTAATTGAAACAAAGTAAATTTGGCAGCAACCACACACTTATCTGAGACCAAAATTTGTATTCAAGTTACTTGCTTACAAGAGAGAAGGTCCCTAATTTCCAGAATAGCTTCCCTCAAACCAAAACTGTTGTAAAACTTTGCTTTCATGTAAACCCTTACTTTGTGGGGGTACTGTGATGCAGTACAGGGCATCTCTCCCCCTCTCTTTCCTCCCAAAGAAGTGCTCATGAAAAAGCAGAAGCCAGGGTGGCCTCATGGCCAGCCTTGCCTCATGCCTTCAGAAAGTAAAGATGGGGGGTGTCAAACAAACTTACTTTTCAAACTTGAGCAGAGGTCTCCTTGGCTTAGAGGTACCATTTGGCAAAGAAGGCACTGGGAAAGGTTTTGTGACATCACCTGCAGATCCCTGAAAAAGGACAGAGATAAAGCTGGTTAGAGAGATATGCTTAAACCAATTCCAAAGCCCAGCTTTCCTAAATTTCAAGTGAAAATGTTTATCTGTCCCAAACCCAGTCTATTCTCCAGGCTCTCTTCCCCAGCAACCCCTGCTTGCTTCTCATGCCTAACACCATTCAAACTTCTCACAAGCTCAGAGAAATTCAGCAACAGGTTTCCTTGCACAATGACAAAGAGAGCAGTGAGGCTGCAAGCAGCACAGTTTTCATGTCCTCTAGCCAAGGCAGAATGATAAGATCTAGTCACACTTATTTCCACCTTAACCACACAACAATTCCTGATTCCCCATTACAGGGAAAAGGAAAAAGCAAGCAGTTAGAGCCAGCTAATACAGTGTCCACAGTCTGGCTTAACACACACAGAGCAACATCCCAGACCACACGCCCGAGCCTCCAGTAAACAGCCACATAATCAAATTTTGTAACCCAGAAATGCAAAGAACCAGCTGCAAGGATCATGAACCATTTTGTAAACAAGCTATAAAAGCTTATACCTCTGACTTATAAAAGCTTATACCATTGACTACCTTATCATAGTCAATGCCACAGGTTGCTTGTTTTCTTATTTTTAAGCAATCTCATCTTTCTTTTTATAAGCACGCTTATTTTTACACCAATACACCAGTATTGTATGAGCAGTTGCCTACAATCTGAAATGGCAATTAGCATAAACATAATTCTCATGCCTTTGGAGTTTACAGAGTATGTTTCTGAAAAGAATCACACAGCACCCATGTTGGAGGAAACATCCCACCAGTTATCCTGGATACCTACTTTGATGCCCTTCGACAGTTCCGCATGATTTCCCTCCACTTTCCTGTGCTTGGCAATCAAAGGATCCTTGTGGTTGCTCTTCTTCTTGGCAGGGTTATCCATGGCAGGCAGCTCATCAGTCTCATTTCTGGGTCTCTTTTGGGTCATCTTGGCTGACTTTGGGGCAGGTTGTGCAGCAGACACAGCTGGCAGTGGTGGGAGCACATCTTTCTTCTGGGTTTCAGATGAAGCTTTTGATGCTCTGGAGATGGGAAGCAAATTCATGAATGTGGTGTACATAGAATGTAGGGATTTTTTACAAACTTAGTCACATCATGTGCCAATTCTGTTTACACTCCTCTGGAAGTGTGAGATGACTTCTTAATACAAAGAATTCAACAAAAGTGAAACGAAACTTCAGGGGCTTCATTGTGCTTCAGAGAGCAAACCTTCACCTACTATCAACATACAAGCAAGCTGCTTTTCAAGTAGGAATAAGTCTCAGAACTTGTCCTTGGAGCAAACACTTGTAACCAGAATATCAGGACATTGCAAAAAAAGCATGCCTCCAGTACAGCCCCTTTTCACTCAGTGAGGGAGGTGATTATAGTGACTAAAATTCCTGGGACAAATCACCCAACAAGGCAAATGAACTGCAGCACTACCTGCCTCTCTCCCTTTTGGTACATGGTCTTCTCTGTAGTCAGAGATACTCACCCTGACACTTGATCCTGTATGTGCCTTGACAGTATTAAGCTGAGTTCCTCCTTTAAGACTTGCTAGATCAACTAGACAACACTCACAAAGTTGAGAGAGACTTAAAATGCTATGCTTTTAAATGGCAGAGATTATCACATTTAGTGACATTAGATTTCTGATCATCTGAAGTTAGGATGAGCAGCCCTAAGTAGCACCAAATAGTTCTAAACTTTGTTTCACCACTGCTCATTTACATATTTTTATTCAGTTTCTCAAAGTTTCCAAGAAAACACTGAGCAGGGAATCCCAGCTTGTGGACTGCAACATCAGAAGAAGAGGAAATGAAGTTTAACCCAGTGAGGTGACTGAGGTGTGCTGGTGCACATCCTGCCTCATTCTGTTGTGCATGGGACAATCCTCTCCCCTCTTTCACCACACACTTTTCCCATGGTTTAGTCCCTATTCACATCACACACATGCTCCCAAGCTTCTCCACCTTGGCACAACCGATGCTCCACAGAGCACAGAACCATCACCTGACCTGCCCAAGTGCACCCTCTTCCCAAAAATGCATCCTATCTTTCCCACTCCAAAAGCCAGAACATGACTAAAACAGGTGCTCATTTTCACTGAGAAAAAGGGAGGAATAAGCCCCAGAATTAAAGTTCTTGCATTACTACCACAGTTCAAATATCCCTTCACCCATCTAAATGGTAGTCCCAATTCCTCAGAGCTTCCAGAGTGCGCCAGTGTTTTCTCTTCAGAAAAGCAGTTTACTCCTATTTGTGTCAGGACACAAACCTCAACACTACGTACCAATCCAAGCCAACACCTCAAATTCAAGCCACAAGCAAGCAGGAATTGAATGCAGCAGCCCATGACTGAGGCATGAGTGTCCTCTCTCGGGAACGCTGCCCAGTTGGAAACATGCTCTTGGAAGAGCTCACTGGAGCAAAGGGCTAGCCAGAATGCTGGCAGTGCTCTGGTATGCAAATTACAGGGGAAGCTCCAGCAGAGCTACCAGAAGCACTGCAAACGCTGCACTGGGGAAAAGGAGGAATTCCTAGTCACAAAGGCCACCTGAAACTCCAGACAGTCAGGACTCAAAAGGCACATTGGTTTTGTGTCCATTGGGTCACTTAGGAAAACAAGACAAAGACAACAGGATGACTTTAGTGGAGAAGGGAAATGCTCACCGCCCTTACCCACCCACACCTACAGAGCTGCTTTCTGGACTGGCTGCTTCCAGGATGTAAAGGCAAATCTGCTGTAGATTAGGTTTCAGAAGGAATATTACGTTAGAAGCAAACTCATGAGTATAAGGACAGGAGATACAGCTCCTTGATCTCAGCTGTTTAGGAAAGACTTGGATTGATGCATCCTTCTGCCATTCCACCACTGTATACTCACTTCAATTTACTGGAGTCTTTGTTAGCTGACAACTGCAATGATTTGGGGGTTTTTTGTGATTTCATTTTCTTCCTATCAGTCTCATCCTTCTCTCCCCTCTAATAGGAAGGAAAAAAAAAAAGGAAACATAAAATCACTTAGGTTTTCAAAGTTCACATAAAATACAGACCAACACAGCTAAGTTTGATTGAGTCTGGTTAAAAAAAGAAGAAAAGACACCTTATTGGAACCAACAAATTGCAAACCCACAGGACAGAAGATACAGATTGCCAGCTCATTGACAAGTAACCTAAAATGACATTTTATCTAATTTTGCTTGGATAGATTAATTGCTTTGTAGTGGCAGGGATGGAACTGCTAAACCTGTTGCTACTAACAACAATCAAAAGCAAGGCACTTTCATGTGAGATAATCCACACAGGTACTCCAGATGTGCAGGGGGTTTGGTTTTTATCACCAAGATGTAGGTGAAATTTTAAAGCACCAGTAATCTGGGGACCCCAGAGCTGGATGCAGCACTGCAGGTGGGGTCTCACCAGAGAGGAGTAGGGGAGCAGAATCCCCTTCCTCAGCCTCCTGACCACACATCTTTGGACGCAGCCCAGGACATGTTTGGCTTTCTGGGCTGCAAGCACACACTGCTGGGTCATGTCCAGCCTCTCATCCAGCAGAACCTCCAGGTCGTTCTCTGCCAGAATGCTCCCACTGAGTTCTTCTCCCAGCCTGTACTCATGTCTGGGACACAGCCAGCTTTGTGCCACTCACAGGGGTGTGCTGTGACACAGAGTCTGTCTCTGGCAGGGTGCTCAGGACAAGGCTCCAGCACTGAGATCACATCCTTACACTGTGTTCCAGGTTCCACACTGCCACCAAAGCAGTGTCTGACAGCTGTACCTGATCCAGCTGGCTGCTGTGAGCCCTGAGCCCCCGAGGGTACTGATGCACTGACAGTGAGGCTCTGAGGGGGGTTTCCCTGTACTCAGGCACTGAGATTGCAAGAGAAGACAGGTCTAACATCAAATAGCTCCTCTCCTGTGACTCTTAGACAGATTGACTGCCTGTTTCCCTTTGTCCCATTGCTCTGCAAGAGCAGGAATTTCTGGGGTCTCTCAAATTTCTTCACAATTTCCCTGTTCTTCTCAATTCTCTCTCACAACTACAGGAAATTCATAAAATGGCAAAACTAAATGAAACCCAAACCAAGGTTATTCACCCACCCGTGCTGAGCCACCTGCTCTGTGAGGACCAAAAAGGGACTCAGGGACTGAAATATCCAGAGGGAATACCCATTCCCCACAAGGTCTGCAGCCAACTCTTTGTGCAGCTGACCCAGCTGGCTGGAGGTGTATTCATAGTCCCCTCTGGGAGTCAGCTTTTCAAAAAAACACTTGTGAGCAACGATCACCTCAGTTAAATAAAGGGCTGTCTTGTAATTCAAGGGAAAGCCATTGCTACAACTGGTTTTATTGTCTGAGAAAACCAGGATTTCAAGAAAACAGAGCAAAAATATATTCTAAAATACTAAAACATGTTAGACAGCTTACAGGGCTTTTCATTTGCTCAGGAGGGGATTTGTGACCAACAAGAAACATCTGCAGACAGTTTTGATTCACACTCCCCTTGATAATAGCTTTATAGCAGGATAGTGGCTCTACTCCCAGCCTATGACGTGGGAGGTCCACATAGGCTTTTCAAACATCACATTAGTCCTTGTACAAACCCACCTCCCACTCCACCTCTCACCTTCTTCTTTGCAAGGGACTCCTCAGGAGTGTCCGTGGCTTTCCTCTTCAAGTCCTGCTTCCTCACACCAGGAAGGTCCTTGGTCTCTGCTTTCCTCTGGTGCCCATTTTTCCTGGGGAGCTGAGGGACTTTTTCCAGGTGACAGAGATCTATTTTCACCACGAGGTGCTGACGGGTTGGGGGATCCCTCACTGGTGAGAGCAACTTCTCCCCGAGAGGCAAGGGCAATTTCTCCTTGTGCAAATCCTGAGGCCTGTGGCTGCTGGTCCTGCTGGGGGCTGTGCCCTGGCCCTGAGGAAGGGGACTGAGAACATCGCGTGCCTGGGCATCTCCCATGAGCCTGGGCTCCAAGAAAGGTTTGGCGTCGGCCTGGTGGGGACCCTTGTCCTTTTTTTTCTCAGAGGGCTCTTGAAGTCCTGGTTTCAGGTCTTTTCTGTCATTGGATTTTGTCTTCACTGTTTTTTTCACTTTTGGCTTGTCCCTGAAAGACTGGTCTGTGACCTCCAAAGGACCAGGCTCACTCTCCACCTTCAGGCCCCTCTTGGGCCCCTCGTGCACCAGGGGCTTGCTGGGCCTTTTGTTCCCCACAGTGTGCCTGGGCGAGGGCTCCTCGGCGCGCGCCGGAGGCTTCTGGCAGCTGCGTTTGGTCGGAAGAGGAGCCTCCCGGAGAGCCCTGGCCACTTGGCTCTTGTGAGGAGGCTCCCTCAGCTCAGGGTGCTGCTGGGAGGAATTGCTGCTGATGCCCCTCTCCTGCTTCTTGCCCTCCTCACGTCCATCCCCTCGGGCTGTGTCACTGGGGCTCTCTGTTGGCACTGCTGGTGGGTTCACCTTGGTCAGCCAGTTGTCCAGCTGCCACTTATTAGAAGTTGGTGGCTCAGGCTGCAGACAAAAAGAGAAAGGGAGGATTCAAACCTGATGCCTTTATGGGCTGTTTCCATCCTAGCACAGCTTACAGGGAGCCCAGGGACTGTTGCCTAGAAGTCTCAAAGTGTTTGCTTTTGCATGTGAAGAACTGACAATAAACAACCAGGCCATGTGCACTAACTTACTCCAGAGCATCATGGATGAACAGTTGGCTGAATAAAAAAAGGTCAAAAAGGTCAATAGCAAGTAGCTAGGACTTCATTAGTATTTTCAGAACAAACCAGGCAGAATTTAGTAAAAGAGGAGAAATATAACATTTTCCTTCAAAGACACCATATTGCAGTGGGCAAAGTCTGTAACTCAGCTGCTGGAGGGCAAAAAGTATTAGAGTGAGATGGAATGATAGGCTGTCTCAAAGCTTGTTTTTGGCTTCTCCCTGTTCATGCACTTCTAAGGTGAAAAGAAAGAGAGCTAGAGCTGAGGGGACAAAAAATAAATCACAAGGGGCTTTGTAAGAGTACCTCAAAACTGCCAGTGGATTGTTTTGCATCAGCTGTGGTCTGCAGACACAGCCATGTACTTCCCAGTGGCCTGAGAATGTTTTGCAAGCTGGGAGAACTGCTTGAAAACATGGGACATGAGCAGCAGATTTTTTTAAAAATGCATGGTCTCAAAATTATGAAAGTTTAAGGCACCAAGTTCTGTTTGTCTGCTTTCCCCAGTCAAACCCTCAGAAATGCCAGTGCAGCAGTATCCAAGCTAAATTCAACAGCAGCAAGACTAAGCATATTCCAGCCCTTCCTACAGGTCTGATTCCTTCAGCTGCAACCTGGGAGAAGCTGAATCTGTCACTCAGACACAGGAGCTGCAACTGTCCCAGGAGGGAGGCAGCAGCTCCTCTTAAATTATCAGGTCTCACCCTAACACTGCCCATAAAGGCACCCAGAAATCCTGCACAGGCAGAGGTGGGTCCCACACAGCCCGGCTGTGCTTTCTCTCTGCCTTCTCTTGTCTCCTCAGTGAAGGCACTGATTCCTCCAGGAGAGCTAGACAACTGTGCCAAAGGACATGGGGGAACACTTCCAGGCTGGGCATCTGAAATTCTATTTATGTTGGTAGTAAGGGTAACTGAGGTTGACAAACTCTAGAATGGAAGCAAAGGGCGAGAAAAGTTGAGTGATGCAGCAAAGATATCAAGGGGACACCTGAACAGTGACAGTGCTCAGGTCTCCTGCCCTGACTGCACTGAGACAGCAGAGTGAGGCAAGGGGCTGTGAAAGCAGCCTCTGCCTTTCCTTTGCATTCACCTCAGGTGCTGGTGCTCTCGGAGGGTCGTTCTCTTCACTGTCACTCGAGTGGCTCTCTGTCTCCGAGTCTGAGGAGCTGTCTGAGTCACTGGTGCTCCCTGACTCCAAGCTGCTGGAATGTGCTGATGCCACACTCTTGGGCTGGGACTGTAAGGAACTGCAAGGCCACCATGAGATAAAATTAGAAAGCAGCATGGCTGAAGGTTACTTACTTTTTATATTGACAGTTTTATTCAAAAATAAAACTGAAACCCCATGTTTTGGCACTGAGATGAGAGGGGAGAAGGCCAAAGAAATACACAGGCATACTCAAAAAATAAAGCACCAGAATACAAAATTGCTGGAAATAGAATACTATTTGCTGGAAATAATAAAACTTTCAACTCCAACCCAGTCAAATATGTAGCAGGATGCCACTGCTACAATGTGGAACTGCATTTTGCCAACCAAAGTTTAAAAAGCACTGAAACTGCCCAGTGTTTTTCTGAAAAACCCAACTCTCAAAATGAAAAACTTCCAATAAAAGTGAACAAGGCAGGAACATATATTTCAGGATGGTTTCTGGTTTTTCTGTTCTCCCTCTTATGTTTTCACTTCATCTGTGTTACTTGGTCATGCTGCTGTAAGCACTTCATTAATAGCCACATCACGCAGCAGCATTTCTTGTAACACCCCGCTCTAACAAAAAGTGGTTTTCTCCACACTGACAATGGAGTGGATGGAATCAAGGAAGAGCTGTCCCTTTTATGCATAGTGTTTTTCTTTTTGAAATGGGCTTACAAAAATAAAATGTAGATATTTTAATTTATTTTTTCTACTTTGGCTTCCCACATCAGTATCAACACATTTGTATGAGTTAGAGGCAAGCTCCTTGCTGATCCAAGACTGATATCATGAGAACATTCCTATTTTAAGAGTTTGCAGAGACACAGATCATGCCAAGTATTGGTGTGCTCCTCTGCAAGTCTGACTTTGTAGACCACTCTTGTGCTTGAAGAATATACATATCAAACCAAAAAAATCTATGTCAGTGCTCTCCTATAGGAAAAATTTTGATCTTTTCCATCTTTCTTCCTCAAATGCTGGCATATGGCTGTTCAGTCTACCTTAAATATTGCCTCTGACTAACAATATATGGCAGGAACTGCTTACAATCAGCTTCCTTATCAAGAAGAGCTGAAACAGCCTCAATGAGTCTTCCTAGCCCTTTCCTGTTCTTTACCCACTTGGCTGTTTTGGGCTTCCTTCTGAGCTAAAACTGGACTCACATCTCACCCATCGCCACTACAGCTGAAAATCCCATTAGCTGCAGTGTGATCTACAGACACACTGGTGGAGGGGAGGAGGAGAAGAGAAAGGAGCAGTTGAGGAAATACAGTTCTGGTTCATAGGCAAGGTCCAGCATGCCTGGGTAACTCATTTCTAATTGGAGCTTTCTGGAAAAGCCCACACAACTAATGCTGACTTTCAAGAGCAGCCAGAAACCAAAGTCTGTAGCTACAAGAGAAACCAGGAACCCTTACCCTCCTACCCCACATATAAAAAGCAGTTTCGTTTTTCTCCTTATGTGGTCTAGCTAGTAGTTTGGGAACAAACCTGTACCTTGGAGGAGCAAGTGAAGAAGGTGACTTTTCAACAACCTGTTTTGTTCACAAAGACAAAGAGGAGAGGGGGAGGAAAGGTTAGCTCAGAACTCAGAACAATGCAACAAGTGGTGATGTTTAAAGGGAAGTCTGTGTGCCTAGTGTATAAAACAGCTAAAACCGACTTGATCGTCACCACTCTCTTCACTATCACTGAGCTGCAGGTCGTCCTGGAGCATTCTGAAAGACAACCAGAAGATAAATATCAGCCAAGGCAGACACATTTTGAAGCAGCAGGCACTGATAAAGATTTGGTTTGTACTTGCAAAAGCAAAACAACCTCCCCCATCCTTTCTGAACATTTGGCATGCTCAATCTACTAAACCCTGTCATTACCTGAAATGAATGGTTAAAAGGTTTTACTTTTTTTTTTTTTTTACTGGTACAGTAAGAGACTCTCATGCTATCAGCCTACACTGGCTCCCCAAGGGACAGAAAGCATCAGGAGCACCAGGAGCTGTGCATGTTCGCACACTCTGCTCTCAGGGGCTGCGAATATTTCTTCTGTCCCAGGGGTCCTCGTTTTGCTGCTCAAGTCTCCTATCACACATGTGTAAGTCAATGCCAAGGTCAAGCTATCTCCCATCTCTTCTCTGCTCAATGAACTCCATGCTCCTGCAGATTTCAGCAGTACTGTCGAGCAGTTCAGGTACTCAGAGCAGTTTACAAGTGGGAAGGCACAAGCTCTGTTTCACTATTGCTAGAGAAGAGAGCAGGCTGCCCACAAACATTTCCAAAAGCATCATTTAGTCCTGTGGCTGCAGGTGGTAACTACTGTTTGCAATTTTTAATTAAAATGCTAGAAGGGAAGGAGAGGGACCCAAAGCTCTCCCAGATTGTTATCCCCCTCTCTGGCAATGGTGCAGGCATCCCAAAGGAGCTGAAAAATAGGCAGGTAAAACCTGGCTATTCAAAAGTATAGTTATTCAAATCTTGAAACTAACTGGCAATTAACTCCTCAACCCAGACGATTATTCAAGTGTCCTCCCAAAAATGGGACCAAAAGCTTGGGAGCTGAGACAGAGATTTTAATCAATCAGGTCAAAACTCTGCTTATTTCAACCTCATTTCAAACCAAGGGCTTTCTGTGAGAAATTTTTCTTGTGGCCAAAAAAGAAAAACAGGACTCTGACCCCTCATGACAACATGTTTTATAGCAAGAAAACAACTATAAACAATCCCCAGCGAACCACATCACCCTGGAAAAAGGGGGAGAAAGTAGGAAAAAGTCGGTGCTTTCTTTGTTCAGGCATTTTGACTGCCATTCCCCTGTGATCTACCCTCCACTGCCTCATTTCCTCACACATCTTCTTGCTGGAAATCACCTCTTGCCTCTTCATTTAGAATAAACACCGAAGGGAAGCACTATGAGACACCACCTTGGAAAAGGAGAGCTCCAAATTTCCTACAGAAGGCAAACAGCCTGCAGCAATCCTGCACGAGCCAGCTCTGCTTGTGGGCCAGAGCCCAAGCTCACTGCCAGAGCGATGAGGCACAGACATGAAAAAAGAACAGTGACAGTACAGGCACTCTCCACACTTCTGGGCAGTTTGGCTAAGCATCTACTGGTATCTCAATGAATCCTTTTTATTTTCTTTTACAACTCCTAAGGGAAGGAGTCCTTCAAAAATGGTAGTGAAGAAACTTTCAGGGATGCTAAAACATGCTGAAAGGTTTTAAGTTTGGTTTTGGGGCATTGTTTGTTTTTTTGGTTTTGTTTTATTCTGCTTTAAGAATTGTGGACTAAAGACTTAGTTCATTTAGAGGTAAGAGGATAACCATAGAATGGTTTGGGTTGGAAGAGACCTTAGAGATCATTTAGTTTCAAACCCCTGCTGTGGACAGGGACATGCAAAGACACTACCTAGATCTCTTTAAATCTGATTTAACTGTTTGTAATAAAAAGGACTACCTTTTCCACCTGAACTGCTGGTAAATAAAATACATCAGCATAAAAGAACACCACAACTACTTATGCTCTATTTGGGATCAAGGAAGAACACTAAAACTTCAAGTCATACTTCTGCAAGCGTAGACAAAGCCAGTTTCCCCAAAACAAGGTTTTGACAAATTGTTAAATAGCCTAGTTAAAGAAAATAAATCTGCCTTAATAATTTTAATGCTCCAGTTAGCTCAGGAATTAATAGATGCCAAGGTTTCATTCACAGGACCTGTTCATTTGCAGCTTATATACACATCATTAATCTCCCTAAAGCTATTTAAAAAGAGTTTTTTTAGTGAGAGAAGCAGCACTAAAATTATTATCACTTGCCAAATAACCTCACTGAAAGCACAGGCTGGTCCCTCTCTGCTAGCCAGGTTAAAGATTCATCACCAAGAATAAGCTGGCATGTCCCCTTTTCAAAGGAGGGCTGCTTCCATTCCAGCACTGCCAGGTGCAAACTTCAGGGCTGCATTCAAGAATGAAATCCATCTGGGAAATCCCTGCACGCTCTGAAAAGCTGAATGCTTAATTTGGACACGCAGATGCCCTGGGATTTCATCTTCTAATTAACCAGCACAATCACTGTTTGTTTTCAGCCAGCTACACTTTGCAACACAAGCTACTCCAGGCAGCTGAATTTTCAGACAGTCAAGTGCACTTTGAACAGCATGGAAAGCCAGGCCTGTTGTGCCAGAGAAAACAAACACAGAAAGGAAGGGATGCATCGCTTCAAGGGAAAGATGCAGAGGAAGTCTTTGGGCAAACTTCACTCGGACATAAACCCAGGCCACCCTGCTCCTCCTGCTTCCACTGCCTTTGCCAACCGTGGGCTCACACATCCCTTGCAAATGAGCACTGGCTCTGAAGTGCCCAGCAAGGACACAGAGCAGAGAGGGGGTCATGGCTAAGGACAGAGCTCCATACCATGCCAAATTTACAATTCTGGCCCCATGGGCTAAGGAAGGAGTCTTTTCCAATTCTTGTCTGCAGGAAAAGTCTCTTCTCCCTCTGCTGCCTCAAAAACTGACTAAAGGGCTAAAGGGGTTTTTACAAGCAGCTGTGAACTGAAATAATGATGATGGTCATAGGGTAGCTGGGGAGGAAGGCACAGTCTGGAGCAGTTGGAACTACTAGTTTTAATAGTGCAATGAAAATTTCCAGACGTCATTGAGGAGGAACAAACTGGGGTGGATGAAAGTGAAGCAAAATAAGGAAGAGATTAAGGGAGCAGCTGACTGCTCAGCAAGACACTATCCCACGCTCCCAGCGAGTGAGGGCTCCTCTGCATTATGCTGGAACAGTAGGAAACAGTAGGAAAAGGGATGTTTAACAGACCCTACAGAGCTTGAGTGAAAAATTCTACATTCCCAACCAAGATGGAGACCTGGTTTTGCTCTTACTTGTGACTAGCCTAGTTTTGTTTGGTTTTTAATTAAATGATTTGTGATAAGGAAAAGGTGAACAAGTGGAGTAAGCTTTGTAGCTCGTAGTTTGCAGCCTTCCACGGAAGAACATATCATGGAGTAACAAGATCTTTATGTATCATATGAACTGACAGACATTTAAATGTAATGGTTCAGCAAGTGCCTTGCACATGGACCCCTGAGCCTTCCAGACATGGAAAGATTTCTGTTTGTTACTGAGGGCTCAGAACCTAGCAATGCTGCATTTAGCCAAGTTAATCCTGAAAGACTAATGTCAGCCCACACAAAACTGTTTTCAAGCAACTTCTGTAATTAACCTAATTAACAGATAACCACTTTCACCTACAAGGACAGCACCAAGTTATTTTATCTACTTTTTTTTTTTTTTTTTTTTTTCCCTTTAAAATTTCAGTCCTGGCTTTTACAGTTCTTGTAGGTGTAGCTTTATGAACCCTCCCAGGCTTCAAAACAATATCCAGGATCAATCAGATTCAGTTTGGACCTTTTGTAGTCTATGTCAGTTGGATGCATTATTGTAGGTTGAAGAGCACAAAATTTTGATGTTAAATATTCACAGATGAACAAAATACCTTTAATCTAGTGCATTAATAGTTGGGATTTTTCTTCAGTTTTGTTTTGGTTTTAAGATGTAATGTAAATTGTATGAAATGTATTAATGTACATTAAATTGTCATTGTAATCATGACAAGGTTTAGTACACTTGGCATTGTCAGGTTATGAGTTGGACTGGATGATCTTAAAAGTCTTTTCCAACCTAAATGGTTCTATGATTCCATCATGAAACAATAATGTTTCTGTTGGTGAAAATTCCCTGCACTGAAGTTTTCTAAGAAAAATCAGACCGATAAAACCTTAAGCTTCAGAAACATTGAGTAACCCAAAATTTAGTTTTTCCCAGGTTCTTTAATTAACTGCACAGTAGAGATGTGAGCAGGGTCTGGTTACTTACGATGTTCTTGGCTGAGAACCTGGGAACGTTTCTGAAGGTGCTCCATACTGCTCTGGAAATCAAAAATGAATAGGTTTGGTTTATTTGCCTCCTTTATAGCCTATTTTACCCTATGTTCTCTGAGCACCAGATTAGACTCATCACTTTCTTCTAGGACATAATTGTCATTCAGATTGTTCATCATTCCAAATGGGGTTTCCTAATGAAATACCATTTGTCCTCTGATGAACAGCTGCCTTAATGTCTAGGTAATGGATGTACACAATTTCTTATGCCATTTCTAAAGTCATCACTGTTCAACAAAGCACAGGAAATCACGCCTCTTCATCAATGTCAATCAATTGACACGTCATGTATAACACACAACACACAAAACTATTTGTCAATAAACATATTGTGTGTTTCCTTTGGCTATCTACTTACTCTGATCCTTTGTTACAGATCCTTCAGGTTGCAATTCCTAGAAAAAAAAGGGCAAAGTGCAAATTGAGAGAAAAATAAATTAGGTCTCTCGTAAGAGTCGCGTACTGACGATTTGTTTTCCATGTGTTACTTTACTGTAATAAACATTTCAACTAGCTTGTCAAAGTGTCCAATAGTCTAAGCTGGCCTGATGTAGATTAGCATGGACAGAAATTATAACATGCTACTGTCACCAAAAACCAGCTGTTAGCACATTAGGGGTATGTGCATTCTTGAAGAAATATTTTTAAAATTTTCTAAGATCTGCCAAACGCATGTTTAACACAGCAAATATTTCTGTTGACAAAAAGATAAAATATATTTTGTGCTTCAGCAGAGATACTTAAAATGTCTCAGAAAAGTAGTTTTATTTAAAGACCACAATTACAACAAACATCTACGTTGCTGAAGCACTTTTTATTCACCCCCATTTTGCTTTAACTTATCTCACTACTTCTGAAGGTAATACCTCCTAACAGCCCTTATTTTTAGAACGGGGACAAAATCAGATGGAAACACATGCAAGAGCCAGAAAGCTCTCTTCTAGTTTATCAAAAGTCCTGGCAGAAAGAAGGTGTCTTACCTTTGCTGGGAATGGAAATTTGGAAGGCTCTGTTTTAGTAGGTGTATTAAGAGCTGTCAGGGGAGGTGGCCAAGAGCGGGTCATTTCCTGGAAAGAGATTGAGAGGAGCAGCTATCAGGAGTTTTGCTGATAGGCACAGAGATTCATTTGGATCTACCTCTTCACGCATTTGGGCATGTTTTCCCATGGTTGCTACAAAACTAGTGATATGCATTACTAACAGGCAAGAACACAGGATATGCCTGGTGAAACACAAAAAGATGCCAGACCTCTAGGAGGAGTCCCTGTGCTGCAACCCCAACCAGCACAGGGTAGCCAGTGGGCACCTGTGCACAGCTCCCCTCCAGCTAAAATATTGCCCCAACAGCAGCTTCTGGAGAGCTATTGAGGCATCAGGATTTTGCAACCTCAAGCAACAGCAAGGGAAGTGAATTGCAGAAACCAAACTGTTCCACCAGGACTTCAGCATCTCAGAATAGCATTTGACATCAAGGAACCCTCTCCACAAGATCAGCACCACTGGCTTGGGAATCCCAGGGCATTTTCACACTGTGCACAGGGAAGGGATAACATGGACTCAGCCACAGCCACCTGGAGCCTGTGCTGCTCACAGAGGCAGTTCTGACACAAGGTTACAGCATCAGATGTGGCTTTACTCTGCATGAGCAGACTGGAATTACAGTGAGGGAGCAGCAGCCCAGCAGCAGTGCCATGCACAGGCAGGTGGGAAGGACACAGGTGTGTTCCTGCTCAGGGCCATGCTGCTGGGGCTGGCAGCACAGGCACGAGGCAGCTTGTCCAGAGCCTTTGGAGGAAGGGCACTTGGGAATGGCAAACCCCTGACTTGATGCAGGAGTAGCTCTGGCTGTCTCAGATGACTTGTCAGTCTTGAACTGCACCAGACTGTATTAGACTTAGGTACTGATAGAAAGACTGATCTTACAACTCCAGCTGTATTTGAGGCTGACTCTTACCTTTGCTTCTCCTCAGCACACCCCAAAACTAGTGACAGCTACATCTGCTGAGTGAACAGAAGCAGAGAGGTATTTTTTCCCCAACCATTACCTTAAAGTGTGCAAAATCCAAGCCAAGACAGAGATCTATTATTTAAGAGTACCTACCCTCAAAATTTCTTCAATGGACTGCACATCAATGGGGTTGGTTTGCTGTAACAAGAAAGAGAGAAGTAGCATGAGTTTGTTTGGGATTTTTACCAACTGACGTGAGAAAGGCACGCACTCAGTGAACATTTGCTTACTAACAGCTCAATAAACTTCATGGAAGCCCATTAGTAATAAAATGCTAGTAAGGATTAAAATCCCCATTCTAAAATGCCTCGTTTTCAAGTCCTGGGCAGAGGTGACTGGAGATTCTGCCAGGACACTCTGCCTGGAATGAGGTAAAATGACTCGAGCAATGCTACCAGTGGCAAATGGTATTTGCAAAGCTACTGGTGATAAATGAAAAAGGGGGCATCACAGGACTTTTGGTGTTGAATAAAGCTGAAACCAGTCTGACTCATCAATCCCAAAGTTAAACATCCTGATAGTGAGAAAAAGATGTGGTAGACCTGGTAAAGTACCTGATAAAGGAACAAACATTCTACTGATACTACCAATAACTTATCTAAAGCTGCTGAGCTGACACAGCTGGCCTGAAGAGATCTGACAGTCAATCACTTGATACTATAAAAGCCCAGTCCCGAATTTTAATGGCAGGGTCATCTAACATATCCGTTCTCAGAGTGTATGTGTGCTTCCACACATTAATGTGCCCCAGCCATGGGGAACACCACTTCCCTTCCACATATCAGCTTCTCATCTACTACAAGGCATGTGTTTTAGAAGTATCTGTCATTTATATGTCCTTTCCTAGCTGATATCATTAAAGGAGGCTGAAACAGAAAACAACCAAAGAGCTGAGTAGCTGTAATGAGCAAAATGCATGCCAGGTCAGTTTCTTGTCTATAAACAAGAAATTCTATGGAAGTGTTCAGCCATCAGAGTAATTGCTGAAAGGGAAAGACCAGGAAGACTTTATTCACATTCAAGGAAATGGACAGTGAGCTACAATGCCCAACCAGAAGGATCTTCCCCAGAAAAATATAAAGAGCAATGCAAGCAAACACTTCAATAAAGTCCAGAAGTGTCATCCTTGGCCCTTTCACAGGAAGTCCACTCATCTGTTTCCCACATGCTGCACTATTTACATTGGAAGGAGAAGATGAGGAATGCCTTTTCCTTGCAACCTCATTTGTCTGAGTCTACATAAAGCTCTCATTGAAGCAGTGTTCATTTGACAAAGCCTTTCTGAATTTCTTCAGAAAATCACACAGGGAGAGCTACTTCTGACCTTACACACCCAAACAAACGAAAGCTGAGGCACAGCCAGATTAGTCACACGAATGAAAGCAAGGCCTGCAGATGTGTCCCACAGCAGACAAGAGGAGGGGACAGGGAGGGCAAACAGCAAGGAACTACCACATGGCAAGAGACTGGAATGCTTCGTAACTCATGGTGCCAAAAAAGGCACCCCTTTTCCTTTTTCTTCTCAGCAGGCTTAACCTGGTAGCTCAGCCTAATTTGCTTCTTAATTCAGTAAGTGGTGAACAGCAGACACATTCACTTGCATCTTCCTGTGCAAAACGTTTCAGAAGCTCCTGAGATATCCCATGATAGCACCACAGAAAAAAACTTCCCACAGAACTGGTAACAAATTAAGATCCTGCCTGGACAAAGTATTTCAAAACTCTCTCTATAATGGATCGATTGCAACAAACCAAAATCAGTTTACTTCACCCATTTCAGAAACTTAAGTTTTATGAGGTGATAAGTGGTGACAAAAGTGGAATGCAATTAACCTGAGAATAAGAGAATATCTGTAACAGCCAGTCTGGACCTTATGAGTCTTAAGTCTCTTATCCTTGCCAAACAGCCCACGTCCCCCTTCCTGGAGTTCTTTCTGATGAGCCTAAAAAGACTTTGACATTGATACAGGTTTACATACACAGAGTATTTATAGTTCAATTGTCAGGAGGATTTATCATAACCCCCAAGGGTTCAGTGACTGGCTTTTCACAGGTCCAGGGGCTCAGCAGAAACCACTTTCTTCCTCACGGCACAAAATTTAAAGGAAAACAAACACACAACACTGAACAAGCACCACACAAGTCTGCATCAGAAGCATAAGGACCTCTGTTTTTGTTAGGTTTTTTAGGACACCATTATCAAATACATGGTGAAATGATTGCTCTAGAGAGTACAATCACAGATTGTTTGGAACAAGCACAGGGTCAAAACCACACCAAAACTGGTCAGAGTCAGCTGACTGCACAGGGGTTCTGCTCTCAGGTAGGACTGTGACTGTCCCTGCGCTCCAAACCTGTGAGGCACACCCCCTTTCCCTCCATCCCAGCTCCACTGAGGACACTTCATCTTTTACAAAGCTATCCAGTGCCTGAAGGAGCTGGGCTTTCCTAGCAGTAAGGGATGTCCTTGTCAGCTCTAAGAGAAGAGTTTAGGGGAAAGAAGAAATACGATGCTGCTGCAGGAAGAGCTACAAAGCCATAAAGCCAAAGAAATCCCTGAAAGAAGCTCAGCTCCACTGAGGACTGCGGGTGTGGGAGATCAAATATTCCACACTGCTGTCTAGCTAGCCCTGCTAGCTCTTTTACAGCCTTTCCTGGGAACACTAACGTGCAGACAGACATCTCCAGTTAAGCCTGGTGCATATTTGGTGTCTGACACTGACATCTGTACAATCCCCAGCTTGGATTTCCTTATGCCACACTCTTTCAGTTTGGGAATGACACGGGCACCTCCAAACATTCCTTACAAAATATTTTGATGGTCAAGGTCAAGCACAATCATGGGACATCCAGAATTTTTTGGCTTGCTGGGTTTGGTTTGGTTTTTTAGAGACAGTGTTCCCACTCAAACTGATACTGTGCTTCTATAACAGCTAGCTCCTGCAGCAATAATACTAATTTAATTACTAATAATATTAATAAGAATACTGATCTAAAAGTTAAAAAAGGAAAACAGCCCCTGAAAGATTCATTACTACTTTGATCATGAACTGAAAAGGACTTCAGGCCAAAATGATTTCAAGCATCTACACAAACATAAGAAGCCCTAGAAGTTACTTGAGGAATTAGTCTGTCTTTACTACAACAGGCATGCAGAAATGCACAGGTGCACATACCCACAAAAGAAGAGAGGGAGCTCTTAATTTAGAAAACAATTTAAAATCTGCACAGGCACTCAATTCACACTGCATAGCAAGTGTGTGACGAAACTCTCAGAAATACTTCCATGTCCTCTCCTCACGAGCAATTCCAAAATCCACACACTTTCATGAACACATAGCTCTGCTCGTGCCCCGAGCCTCACACTGCTCTTTTAGGGAATGAATGAGGAAATCAGGATAATAAACTAAAAACCAAATCCAAACTAACTGCCTAAGGAACCACCAGGCACACAAAAGAGACGCCCCACTAGCCGTGATAACATGTGGGCCATATATTCTACAAAGAATAAGCAGTGGTTGTTTTGAGGGTTTTTTCATAATGAAGACAGGGTTAGAGAGCTTCTAAGGTTATTTTTTTAAAAAGATATTCCATTAAAAATTACAGCACACATTTTCATCCCACTCTGTCACATGTGCCAAGTGGAGCTGAAGGACCGTATGGCTCTCATGTGTGGAAGAAGGGGGCTGAAGCTTTCTCCCTGGTCTTTAAATAGCTTGCCTCATCAGGAGGCTGTGGCAGAGTACTTTCAAGCAAGATGTCAAAAAAAATCACCTCTCAGAGAGAGTTGGCCATGCATTATTTCAGAAGCCACCGTGTGACACCACTGAGATGTGTGGGCTCAAACAAGGCCAGGGGCAGTCAGAGCACACAGAGTGTGCAAGGACGAGGACAGGAGGTCTGGAGCAGACATTAACTGGAACGGATACAGGCTGCCTCTCAGGCAAGCGTTAAGGTGTCGCAGACCTTTCTGTTCCTTCTCATCTCAGTAATTTCCACCCAACTGCTTATCCCTGCTATTTGCAAGCCTCTGCTGTCACAGCCCATTTGGAGCTGCCCCCTGACATTCCGTGCACAAACAAGCCCCTTGTTTCTCTGTCTCCATCTTAAGTGAAACTGGTGCTGCAGGTACCCAGGCAGTGTAGGAGAGGAGCAGCTACAGCACAAGTGTGTTGCCTGGTATCTCCTCCTAATTAAAACTGAAATGTGTTTGTGTACAGCTCAAGCATGCCAGCTATTGCTCTTTGCCTGATCTCAGACTGAGTTATTAGCACCGACAAAACCCAAGCAAGTGGTGCAGCAACAATGAGAAAAGCCAATTATGAGTTCCATGCCCTTCATTCTGCTGTCAGGTTTTCTTTGTTTCCTAATGAGAGCTTTGCCCCTGCAACTATCAGCAGAGAAGGTTGCCAACTCTCAAAACCCAAACAAACAAACCAATCACATTTTCAGCTGCTTCCCATTTAACACTATGCTTTAATATATTTGAATAGGAATATCTAGTTTTAAATTTATTTTTTCATGTCAACTGCACAGTCATTGCCACTTGAATGCAATGAAGACCACAAAACTGCATCCTTCACTGCGTGAAGGCTTAATTTGAAAACAACAGGCAGGACAAAAATCAGACTGAAACCTACCATCCTGTCCTCACTTCACCCATCTGTGCTCAGCCAGTCAGAGCAGGAGGAGATCTTGCATATTAGATGCCTTCTCCTCCTCGCACACAAGTCACGCTAGCAGTAGCAAGCCAACTTACCCTCCAAAGCAACTTCCCACCTGTATTTTTGTGCAGTTAAAAATCCATCCTCTCTGTGCTATAGACAGATGCAAGATGGGCACACACAGGACAAAACGTGTTTCCAAAATGACCCAGCCAACAAGAGACAAGTCATGTTTTAACCAAGCCTCTACTAATGCTGATGATGGATGCAATAATGTTCTGCCATGTACTGAAAGAGGCTGCCAAAGCTTGAAGCTCAAACCGTATTGTTGATTGACACAAATACATAAACATGAAAATTCATAAAGGCTTTCACACACTATCTTGAGGAACACCAGACACCAAGCAGATTCTTTGCCAAGGCTATTTAAGTGTTCCATATCACACAACATAAGTCCTACAATTATTTTCATTTTACAAATCTGTAGCACCTATTATATTGTACCCAATATTTGCATAACTAGAAAATAATAATTTAAAAACCTTTATGAAGTGGGTATTTTAGATTATGAGAAAAACACAAAGAAAACCTGCCATGCAATCAATGTATGCTTTGCTACCAGCAAATTTTCTTTTCCCTAGAAAGCACACAACGTCCATGTACGACGCAGTATTTTCCCATGTGCACTAACCTACTCCATGGCCTTTTATTCCCTGAGCTATGGATCAGGGATATTTTAATTGCTTGTAGCTAAATGGATTGGAAACAATAGAAAACAACTTGGTTTTGAAGCACATCCTGGTGAAACTTAGTAACTGCAACAGCCCCCTGAGGCATAAAACCACACTTTCATTTCCAGCCCAAAGGTTCCATCAACACCCAACTCTTCTAACAAAACACAACTTCCTCAGCTCTGGCATCATCAGCCACTTGGGTGAACCTGGGAAAACATCACTGTTGCAGCTGCTGCAATTAAAAAAAACCCTGCAAACCACAGGAGAAGTGACTACACAGGGGAAACAGGGATGAAAAGCTAACAAAACCATCAAAATTGTGTCAAGTAAGAAAGATGGAAGCAGGCAGTCAACACAAGATTTTCTTCTGATTTCTTTCATGTAAGAAATTGTAAGGATTTGGGTTTTTCCTTGTTTCTTTCTTAAAGTTCAGGCAAAAAGTGTTAGTGTTTTTAAAAGGAAAAAGGTGGAGCTTGAGCTAAAGCTTACAAGTGTAACGTTGCCTGTGAGCTTTGGATTAAGTCAATAACAAATCAGGCTAAAGTGTGTGCAAACACTTCAAAGCAAACTGTATTTTAAGACCATCCCTTCCTTGACTTCACACTTCTCTCATATGCAAGTGTGGGAATAATTGCATATATTTAGGTTTTCCTTGGTGCTATTTTTCTGTCAAGCTCAAAAACATTTCAGAAATATACAACAAAAAAGGGAGTTTCATTACTGTAATGAAATCTTTATAGACATCATTTGTTTAAAATCTCAAATCATACAGAGCTCAGTATGTCCATAATGACTGACTTCATAAACTATGGCTACAGATTTTAAAGGCCATTTTATCACAGGGAATATTGTCTGAGGTTTCGTTATTACTGTAAAATAACATAGAGGTACTCTTTGGCAGCAGAGTTCCTTTAACAGCAGCTTGAGCTGTTCCAGGAAATTCAGGAAGCTGCTGTCATAGAATGACAAATCCATGAGAAGGGAAAGCAATTTTATCAGCAGGTTCCCCAAGACTAGGATTCATTTTCGCAGGAGAAATTATTGCAAGACACATCATTTTTGGCACAGAAGAAAGCTCACTCCATTTCAACAGAAACATGACAACCACAACAACAACAACAAAAAAAAAGCCCAAACATAAGGTAGAATACAAGAGGACAAAAAGAGCAAATTAAACACAAAGAAAACTGAAATAGCTGAAGTTTTATAAAAACCTTAGATTGTTGTTGTGGAACGCAGTAACAAGGTAGCACACACTGCAGCAGCTGTAAGAAATACATGTTTGGGGATGCACTTGTTTCAGTTTTGTGCCAGCTTCAGGTAGCCAGATGGGTGGGTTAAGCTATGGAGAATGAGCAGAAACAAGCAACACATCCTGGGTCTCCCCTCTCACCAACCTAGTTCTTCAACCTAATGGGGTGAGACTGGAACAATTCCAGCAAATCAAAGCAAAGCTAAAGTAGATCTGCTTGACATTGCTTCCAGTGTTAAGTTTCACTTCTGTAAGTTCATGAAAAACAAAACCTATTTATGCTTTTTGCTGTATGCATACTAAAACAATGCTGAGGCACCACAGAAATGTACAGAAGGATTCTGTCTTATCCAGCCAGATAAAGTCTTTGAAATTACACTATAAATGCATTTGTTTTCTCATTTGTGTTTATGCTGCTTGCTTGATGTCACAAGACAGCACTGTAGACTACAAATCCAATCTACCAGCCTCAGAGTCCACAGGAGCTTTCTAAAATAATTTCTCTGGGTGCTATTTCAGGTCCTCTGTGGGCACCAGGGTTTCACCAGCAGCTCACCTCTAGCCAAGTTCCCTGTGGACAGTTCCACAAGAACACTTAACTCATTTGAGTCTGCTTCTCTCTTTTCCAAGGCAACACCAAAGTTGTTCCACTAAAAAAAATGCCACACCACCTTCTCTTCTGCTTCTGCCCACACCTCAGCTCAGCAGCCCAGCTCCAAGTGAAGACAGCAGCTCCAGTCTGTCACTGCCCTTGTCACAGGTTTGAAAACAAATCAAACCATTCCCATGAGCTTTCTTCAGCTGACACTGAACGATCCTGGCAATTGAAGCATTTTACATCAAAATACTCAGCAAACAATGGTTGTACTGTCCTGTTCCTGTGGGGGTGCCTGCAGGAAATAAAACATTCTTTAAAGATTTTACATGCTTTTCTAACCCTGAGATGGATTATTTTGCTCAATCTAAAAATAAATACATGGGCCTCCTTGTGTTCAAACGGGGTAAGAAAAACAAATTGCTGTTTTGTCTTTCTTTGACTGAAGTAGCCAAGGGGGTTGTGTCCTGGGGGAACAGACTGTTGATATGTTTTAATGAAGGATTCGTTACAAATGCTGAGCTGCTGACAAAAATTTGTCCATCTCTTGTTAGCTTCCATCTAATAATAAAATAACTGAAATCTAAACAAAGTAAGCCTGGAAGTTAAGTGCAGCATCACCTGTACATTGCCATGCAAACCAGCCAAGGCTGATTATCTCTCTAGTACATTGCTCTGCATAAAGAACCTCCACACAAGAGCACCTCTCCACTGCAATGACCATCTGTAGAGTAGCTCTCAAAAATCTAGTTCTAACCCCTTGATTCCACAAAACTTTCTTACCTACTGTCCCCTTAAGGTCTCTCCAGTAAATAATTTTTAATACTGCTTAATGTGAATCTGTAAGTATTGTGTCCATAAAAGGCTAAGGTTGTGTCCCCTTGTTCCCTGCAGAATGAATACACGATTTTCTTTCAAGGTAAGCATTTGAGTGAGAGCAGCAAGCCACTGTTTCAGGTATTTTCTCATTTCCAGTACCACCTCATTGCAATTTATACTCATAGATATACTTTTACAGTATTTTGAGTAGCCTGACTCTAGCCTACTCCAGAAAAAAGCTGGTCACTGCAGCTGAAACAACAAAAGATAAGAAAATAATAAATATGTTTGTTAAGACCATCAAGGAAATTGGGGCTTTTGGTGGTGAGAGGCATCCTGTGGTTCTGAGGATCACTTCAGATAATTAACTGCTGCTATCTCTCAGAAATGCTTTCCATTTCCAAAGACCACTTTCCCCTTGGAAAACAAGCAGAGTTAGATTTATGATGGCAGTGGTGGCACTTGGTGCACCTCCCCTTAAAGACTCAGTAAACAAGACCTGGAGATGCAGGCTCTCCCAGCTGTTTGAAAGCACCCTCAGCACCTCCCTGCATTACCAACACTGCCAATAAAAGTTTGGGAAATAAAACAAATTGAAGAGGCAGGCTGGAGCTTGGAGCAACATCACCAGTCCCACACCAGCACCCGGCACATCTCTGTGCTGCTGCTTGGGACAGACCACACAGCCTGGAGGGGAGCTAAAAGGCATCAGTCACCAGGACCAGTGCATCAAAGGAGAGGGCAAGTGGGAGGGACATGAATAAAGGGATGCTTCTTAGTACATCTAAGGATGGTATTCCCAAAGGAAAAAAAAAGGAGAAAACACATGTGTTGAAAGGCTAGGAATTGTATTTCTCTCCCTAAGAAAATTAAGTTCTTAACTCAGAAAGAGCCTACATGCTATTTTTAAACTTTAATGGAAATGGAAGAAATATCTTTAAATGCTTCCAAACCAAGGAACTTAACTTGCAGGGGAAAAAATAGCAGGATATCCTTTTGCTTGCAAAGGCAGCTATCACTATTGTTTTATAACTGAACTAAATGCAAAAAAACCTATTTCTAGATTTTATGCAACAACGTTGGAACAGCAAGGTAGCAAGGTGCCTTATTATTATCACCATTATCATGTCTACAGATGAAAGTTATCCTCCTTGAGACAAATATTGGACAAGTCTCTTGGAAGCTCCCTGTCTTGCTAAAGACAATGGGAAACCAAAGCAAGTCCTGTTCACCAGTTATCTGGTCACTTTTCATTTTCATATGCTAAACAGAGTGACCAGGTAACCGAAAGTAGCCTAACTTGAAAGCAGCTTAACTTATACTTTCAGCTGCAAAAGCAGCATCTGAGGTTGACACGGTCTGGTCTCAGGACATGTTTATTATTACTCAGCTGAGACACTTTCATCCTCTCCCCAGCAAACAGCTTTGTGCACTCAGCAAAAAGCTTATGGCACCTTGAGCTCGTTCGTCAGGTGGGAACAGAGGCCAGGGCTGGACAGAGCCTTCTAGAACCTTCTTTGCTTATGCTGTGCCTAGAACAACCAGTCCACAATATTTACAATCTGTATATAGAAGACACTTGTCTTTGTCATGATTCAAAATGCAAGGTTCCTTAAAAGACATTTTTATCATTCCCTAAACTCTGCATTAAAGGCTGCAGACGGTGTTCCCCAAGTCCCAGAAATTCTTTATGGCCAGGCTTACACACTGCAGGGCTGTCACACGCAATTTTTACCCTCAGCCAAGCGAAGCAGGAGGTGCTGAGCTAACGTACCTGGCTGGCATTTGAGAAGTGATCCTTGTCAGTCAGGTGTCATAGGAAGGCTACAGGCCATGAGCCTCCCAGGCTCAAAAAGTTATCAGAAAACAAAGCAATGCTGAGAGGATGGGAGAGGATCAGTTCACTGTTTCTTTCCTTGTTTGTATCATCTGGAGGGAATAAATGGCTTTTTTGCTTACTTAACATACTGTCTGAATAGCTCGGAATTAAAATCCAAACAAGGAGAGATGGTTACAAGAAGTACCAAGACACCAACCAACCTCTGCCTAAGGAGAAGCTTTCTCCATCTTTTCCTGATGCATCCTAGGGACAGCAAACTGGAGAAGACTACAGACACTTCCAGATTTTCTGTGTCATTGTTTTACTGCCCATAATTTCCTTCACACATAATTGCTCAAATGATGCCAATGTTTGTTTGGCTCCCATGAACCAATGGCAAAATACTCAAATAATTTAAAATAGCTCAGGGATGTGAGCAGGCAGGTTTATAATTTGTAGCCATGATGGATAGGGCTCACCACCTTTGTGTACTGTGACTTTTTTTGTCCTCTCAGGCAGTGTCTCTACATTGTAATAGTTTCACATGCAATCATTAGACTCCTAAAAGCTGAACAAGCATTTCCCTACATGTGCACCACAGAAGGCTCCGAGGAAATGTCTAAGGAAACGTCTAAGGGAAGGGTAGGACATACCCAAGGGGTTACTGCTACCACAGCAAACAGAAAAATGAATACCACACTGCTTCTCCTCTTGCTTTCATTATGGAAAAATGTGCAATATTATTGTGGTAACATCAATACTATATTAGCAAAGAGGGGCAGGAATGGAGCTGACCTGCACCAAGGAGGCAAAGGATGTCCTCTGCACTGGTAAAGCACAGATGGCATTCCTTCAGCACACCCAGCCAAGGATTAACAAAGCAAAAATGCAAAGAGACAAGCAACGTGACAGCCCAAGAGCACCTTCAGTAAAATGCCTGCTTCAAGTGAAAACATTCAGGCTGAATATACCACACCTTTCACCCTTAGAGAACAGATGGTGTCCAGCCAAGTCTGAATCACAGCTTGGTCTGAACAGCAGTGAGCTGACAGGCTGATGAAAAAAACCGAAGTATTCCTTGTATGAATAGGTTGAATCTAACATAACTTTGTCATCTGTTACACAAATTCACCCTATATCTTCCCAAACTTTAGCATTCTTCATAAGCCACTGCTATTCAAAACACAACATGCATAAGTCATGTTTAAAAAACTACTGCTCTTTAACAAAGTTTAAAACATGTAAGCTTTAGAAGAAATAGATACTACAGTGTTAATAAGGAATCATTCCAGACATTGTTTATTTTACAACAAACTTGTAAAATGCTCAGTCACTCTGCCAGTGTGCTCGTTCTACAGACACAGAAACGTACTTGTAAACACATACAGCAGTTAACCCTAAAAATCATGGGGAAGTGCTCATTCATTCTCCCCTTGGGGGTGCTTTCAATTCAACAATGTATTAAAACAAATACTTGAATTTAGGCTCTAATTCAAGACAAATTCTCTTAAAATTATGCTAATACAGAAACTGAATTCTCTCATCTCCCAAGAAAAGGAAAAGAAATAAATATTGCTATGCTGTTGCTACTCTTTCTAACGTCGAGCAGTCAAAAAGATCTGAAAACTTTAAGTAGGTTTTTTGGAGTTTTTTTTAATGGTCAATGGTTTCTTTTCACTTAGTGAAGCTTAGTAAGCCAGCCAAGATAGCATTTCTGACTGTGACATAACCTAAGCTACATGGTAATCTCTTGAATAGCAAAAGTTACTATTTGTCTTCAAAGGAAAGTGCACATTTGAACAAGTCACCCAAACTGGAGTTTCTGTAAGTAATGGGAGTTTAGGTCAAGTTTCATAACTGGTTAAAAATTAGTCCACAAGCCAAGTACTATTGAGCTCTATTTCCTTAGCAGCCAAAGCAAACATCACCCTTGTTCCTTCCTCCTTTGATTCCAGAAAAGCTCCATCTGAAGAATAGGCAGAAAGGCCAAAGTGGTTGAATTCAGTATCCTGGAAAAGAGGGACTGATAGAAGGCTGTAGTGCCTTTTATTAGATGAAGGAGGCTGTGGGGAAGGGAGGGGACAGAGGACACTTCCCAGCATCCCGCCCTTGTTGGGTCTGAAACAAGCACAAAGTGATGTCAGCTGCAGTTTGTCTCCCTGTGGTTGGATACATGCAAAGGAAGCGGGGCTGATGGTAGAGCCTCTCTGGGAATGCACCCAGACTTTTTGCTTGGAATACAATGGACTGCCAAGGTACCCCTGATTGCATGTAAAAAGAGCATCTCAATATCTAGTGACATTTATGAACCATTAGACCAATGGAACAAATTGGCAAGAAAATGTAACACTGCTAAAGAAAGCAGTTTGGAGGAGAAATTGGTGTATCAAAAAGCAGGAGATCAAAAAATTAGGAGTATCACCTTTTCCAACAGGGAATTAAATATTCTGCTGGCTTAAAACAATACAGCACTATTTTAATAAATAAAACAATAATTTTTAATAATAAAACAATACAGCACTAAGTAATAAATGCTCATCATTATGTAGATAAAAACTGGCATCTAAAGCTTGGGAGGGAGAAGGATGTTAAAGATAATTCAGACAGCAACATTGTTAGACATCAGAGAAAATGAAAAATGAGACCTGAAACTTCAAAGCATAGAATAACAACACAAGGGAACAAATAAGAGAGGCATAACTCATATAAAAACAGACTACACTGAGTAGTGTGCCAGGGCAGGAACACTACTACTTGCTGACTTCATATCAACAATTACCATATTGCTGTAGTCAAGCTTTGGTGAGCTCTGGCAATCTCATGCCCTACGCAGGGCCATCGGGGAGCCCTTCTCCATGCAGGGCTGTACCAGCTCATACAAACAGGGGAACTCCTCTCCCCTTGATGCTGGTGCTCACTGAAAACCATAGAGCTGACCAATACCTCAGTGAGGCACCTTCCTGCTGCAGCACCCACATGGGGCAAGAGCACTGCAATCAGTGCCCAAGAAGCAAAAGCAGTACCACCAGACTTGTCATAACCCACATCACTGTGCTGATCCATATTCCTATGGAGCATCCTTAAGCTGCAAAATGCCACTTCCACTGAGGCTCACTGGTAGCCAGTAAAAAAAAATCCCATGAAGTAAGAAATACAACACAAAGCACATGCTAAACATTTCCCTACACTCAAACAAAGCAAAGAGTCAGATTAAAGTGCAGGAGATGCTCAAAGTAGCATTAGGAGAGTGCTAATGTGATGATCAATGTAGGAAGATAAATCTTGTGTTTCATTCCTGAAAACACATCTCTTGAACAAGACACCACGAGTCCATGGCCAAAATAATTCAGAGGCTTGAAACAGGCAGATTCACTCTCTGAAGAAACATCTCCAGTGGCATTTGTGACCACCAAAGCAAAGACCTCCAGGCTGGCACTTACCTATGAAGTACTGCTTGGCCAGGGAGAAGCACAACCACACACAGGTGTTTTAAGACTGGCCTCGTTTATAAGCTTTTTCATCCCTCAGTAACTAGAGAAGTTAACTCCATTTACATGAGACAGCCTGCAATTACCACAAGACTCACTGAAAACACCCCCCTCTCCTGCCAGCCCATCCTTCAGCGACCTGCTCCCAGTCAGATGTGAAAGGCAGACCCAGACACGGCCTCCACTGGACTTCATGGGGCTGGGTGCCTGCCTGGGTTTCACCTGACCCCGCTGAAGCCAACTGCTGATCCCACCCTGGCACCGGCTGTGTGCTGCACTTACCTCTCTGAACATGTCTTACTGCCTTCCCACATGGCAGGGCAGATTTCCTGTTTTCATACATTGCCTTGTCAGCCCTAATCAGTGTCAATAGGTTATGGTGTCTTTTGTGCTGGCGGCGTCAGCCCTGACAGGAAAGAACTTTTAATCTCTTCCCTCACACCGAGCCATGAGAAGCTGCAGGCGCTCCCAGACATAACTCCCTTGGCTCTTCTCCGAAAAATTCTCTCAAGCACTCGGTTGCTTAGCAATATTTGCCTTCCCCCTGTACGGTTCAAATTGGCAACATCTGTCCCTTTGGCACTTTCCACTTGTGCAAGAAACAGTGCGGAGAGTTTCAGAAATCTACAGAGAGGTTGGTGGAGGATGATTCGCGTGAGCCATCAGAGCTGCTTTGGCATTTTATTGCTGGTTTATTTCCAGCCTAGATAGAAAATGTGGCTTCTTCCAAAGGAGATGCACACAAGGGAAAATCCTCTTTTGCATCCGGTGGGACTGACCTATTAAATCAAATACAAGTAGCTTTTTCTGTTTACATAACAATACCCGCATGCTCTGGCTTGGTTTAGCTGGAAAAACCCAAACAAAATGCAGCACTGACATATAATTCTTTCCTGTCAACTGGGATTGACTGCGACTTCTCCTAAGATATTCCATGCTCATCAAGTGAGAAAAAAACAAGAGAAGCCAAAATGTGTTTATGCATTTAAAAAAGCAAAAGCTGTGTGCAATCCTGACCTCATAACCACTAGTCAAACCCTCAAACTGCCTGTGGGCCACGCAATCATCCCAAGGGGCAGTGATCAAGGTCATTGCCTCTGGATGTACCTGCAACCCAGTGAATGAGTGGAACAAGAAATTAAAATAATGTAAGAGCATAAAAAGTACCAACTGCTTTTACTTCTGAGAGCCAAAAGGGAATATGGAGAAGACTCAAGTGAAAGAATTTGTCTTTGGGTACTTGGAATGACAATGAGCAGCAGAGAATCCCACAGTAAACCTTCCTCTGGCTGCAATTCATTTCTGCTCACGCCACAATGCCCAAGGGTTGTGAGAAAGGCCTTGGACGGCACAGCTCCGGATATTTACATGCAAGTTGTTAGGGAAGCCTACCAAAAATGAGTTTCAGCTCTTATGGTGAGGTTTACTTTTTTTGCCTTTAAAACTTTTCTTACCCAAAACAGTCAGAAAAAGTAACAATTCTCATTCACGTTTGATCTGCTTCTTTAGCAATCACACACCAGCAACAAGACAAATTGACACAATGCCTGTGGGGAAGCATGGAAACCCTACTCCAATCACCTAAGGCACTTCTGATTATTAAAAGGGCAGCAGAGGCTACACAGAAGCAACACCTTGTTACCTGTCTTGGTGCAAAGCAAGGAAAATACAATAGTCAAAAAAAGAATACAAGGGGCAAGGGAAAAAAAAACCCAAACAAAACACAATCTCCCTTCTATTCAGTAAATGAGAAATACATAAAATACTGATAGAAAGATGACAGTAGCTTAATGCTGACTACTGGGTATTCATTACATAAGGCCAACAGTGCTACATATGTCTTTAAAGATTTTCATTTTGAAAGGATGCAAAATTAAAACAATATATTTATTTCTACTTTACAGGGTTCACCTGTCTGACAGCTTCTGCCAGCACAAAAACTCAGGTGCCATGAAGAGAAGTGCAGTGAAAAATTATCTACCTAGAATAGACTTTTTATATTTCCCATCCAAACATCTTTGTAGGTATTTAGTAATTCCTATTTACTATATAACAACCACATTTTAGTTGGTGAACATTGGTAAATGTTCACTGAGGAAAACACAGCTCAATGACAGCAATTTGAACACAAGGATAATACAGTGTTACCAAAAAGACAACACATCTGGGCTGCTTCATTGTTGCTTAGGGGTTCTAAATTGGCTGCTTCCCTATTTGCTTCCCAGTTCACAGGCAGGAGAGTCTGATGAGGCCTCATTACACGAAGTAGTAGGAGCTATGCCCTAACCCCCCAAAAATTTTTGGGAAAATAAAGCCAAATCTTCAATGACCATGAAGAGCCATACATTTCTCCACACACTATGCCCTTAATAATGCTTGAGGATTTATAAACACTCTCCCTCAAAACAGCCTGACTGCTTCTTCCCCTGCTGTCAAACTGATTCCCTTTCACACATCACAGTCTGTGTCAATGGAGGCAATACAAGGGTCTTTGTTGGTGCTGCAGCTCTCCTAGAGACATGGAGAGTGAGAATGGCTTTAAAAGCATCTTTGTTTAGGTGCTGGAGAAGAGGAAAAACCTGGCATATGAAGAGAAGGGATACATCCAAGCTTCTTCGTGTGCGCTATATTTTTAAGCCTTCACACAACAAATTTGGAAAGATGCCTTAAAGGGACAGTGATGACATTTGAAAGTGAAGGCTTTGATTTGGGGAAGAGGGGAAAGAGCTGTTCAGTGTCTCTGTGAAAGCAAAGTGAGTCAACTGCACTGTTATCCACAGTGGATTCATTCACTCTGCAGTGAAATTGTGTGTCTATTTGGCCTGGAAGGCTGAACTTTTCAGTGTTCCCAAGAGCAGAAGCTGTCAATAATGAATTCACAGCTGCAGGTGAAACATGCCTTAGAAATTCAATTAACCAGAACACATGTTGAGGAAATGGCTTTCCTAAGTCACGTCAAGGGAGATCACAGGAAAAACTGTATTTGGCATGTGGCTGTTCAGTAAAGTGGGGCCAAACAGTTCAGGGAAGAGGAGGGAAGAACAGCAGAGTTTCTGCTAATCTAGACCTATTCACTGTCAGGGTCGTTGCAGGGCAGGAGCCTCTCCACAGCTCCTGTTTCACCAAGAACTAAAGAGGGGGACGACCTTCCAGCCAATGGACCCCCAAGCAGCCTCTCTTGTACAGGACATCCAGGCCATATACCCAGGGGTGCCACCTCAGTGTTTCTTCCTCTTCTCCCTCCAGGCTTTAGACCTGGAAGGCTCTATTATCAAATAAATGTTCATCACTGAGACCAAACAGAAGTAAGCAAATGTGACAATGACAAGACTGAAAACAGCAGAAATCAAAGTAATGTATTTTACACTAGAGCTTACAGAGCCATTATCCAAAATGCCTGTATTCCTCCCTGCCTATGCACAGAAAACAATCAGGGGCCACAGCCTAAAGAACCCTACTGCAAAGCAGGATCATTCAGCATATTCACAGAAAAGGTTCCTCTATCAGCTTCAAAATGGACTAAGCATATAATTAAAACCAGGGTCCTGGCTTGTGCAAAAACATTTTTTTTTATCGTAAATTCCCATTTTATTCTGTTCTTACTTTGACACAGATGAAACAGAAGGAGCATGAGCAATGGTACTCCTGCACTGGCAACTGTAGAATTTTCATGGGCATTTGGACTTAGACTCACGTGCTCAATAGAAAGTGAGAAAAGGGTCTCATTCAGTACACAGCATCATAGCTAATGCTGCCCTATCAAAATTCACATTAAACCAGAGTTACATGAGATGACAGAAACAGCATGGGGATGGGAAAAGAGATAAGACAATAATGCAGATGAGACAATAAGATAATGTAGAAGGTGATGCCCTGCACTGCTTTCCCTCTCTCTCTCCCAGGAGGAAAATCTGGTTAAGCAAATAAGGTAATGTGGACCTCAGTGAACTTCCTGTTTTGAGGTGTGATGTGCAATGCCAAGCCTACTTGGTAGCAAATAAAGTCTCTCAGCATGAAAGTATTTTTCACAACTTCTCAGCAATGTCATTTTGACAGTTTCCTCTCATTTCCCACAAGATACTGCCTACAGCCATTTGCAGCTGATCCACACCCTTTTCCATGAAAAACAGACTGCACTCACACTCTTCCTTTTCATTACAGAAGCGGCAAAATACAATTTGAAACAGTTTCCATAGCTCTCCTTGTNCAGACTGCACTCACACTCTTCCTTAAATACAATTTGAAACAATTTCCATAGCTCTCCTTGCCCAGCTGCCTTAGGACCACGGGATCCTACATCCCACAGGGCACAGCAATAAAATCAGGGCTGAAGATGAGCACAGTAAATCTCCAAAATGTACCAGGGGACCAAGTGCCTTTGAGCTCACAGGAGGCCAAGCCACGAGGCAGGCAGAGTCAGAGTGTGGGTCTCTTGGCACAGCTGAAACTGGGCTTCAATGGGCACAGGAAAAGGAGCTGCATTTGCTGAACAGCACATGTACAATGCTGCTCCTCCTCTCCCACTGCTTTATCTGCTTTCTGTCTCCATCCTACACGACAAATCAGTCAGGTGGCCTTGGGTCAGCAAAAACAGATGGAGTACAAGGAAACTTGCAAAATCAAGTCATATTTTCTGGTGGGTCTACAGCGAGATTTTATAAACTTACAGAGGAGAATCCTGTGGTGTTCACAGTCAAAAAAGCCCAGGTGACCACAGAATCCACTGCACTGCTGGCTGTCCCAGTATTCAGTGAGGATTTGGGGCCTCCACCCACCACCACTCAGAGTCCTGACACTCTGCATCAACACTCGATCTTCTCACCATATCATTTTCTCCCTTCTTTTCAACAAGCCTTAGAGGAAAACAAAAATTATGGGCACAGAGGCAGGTTCAAACCATAAAAGAGGTGCTGCAGCCTCACTGAGAAAACAACAGAAAAATCACAGGAAGTGTCACATTTTCACCATTCAAATAGGTATCTCACACCCAGGTCAAAAGGGAAATGCACCTTCCAAACAGGGTAACACACACACAGTCATCACTGCTTCTGGCAGTCACTGCTGTTTGATGACCTGTTCTCCCACAGCCAAACTTACTCTGCCCCAACAGACATCCCCAAAACTTGCACTCACCTCTATGGGTTCGGAAGAAGTTTCGAATTTGGATATTTCTGCTTTGGCTTTTGCCTTCAAATCTGAGAGATCTTCATCGGTCTCTTCCTTGGGCTCAGAAGGGGTTTCCAACTTGGATAGTTCAGCTTTAACTTTTGCCTTCAAATCCGAGACATCTTCATTGGGTCCTTCATGGTATTCCTCCAGGAGAGGTTTGAGCTCCAGGGATTCAAATGATGCCTGATCTTGGCCATCCATGGGCCTGACATAGGCAGTTGGTTTCTGCTGCATTGCACTGGCTTTTGATGTCAGAGAAGGGGGAAAAGTCTGAGAGGAAGGCTGAGTGGTGCTGGTCAAGGTAACGGCTGGGCTGTCCCGACTTTCCTTCTCCTGAGATCCTGTCACTAAGTCCTGCAATGATTTGGTTTGACTGTAGGTTGACCCATGACTTTTGCTGCTGTTCTGTGACCTGGAATTGATATGCTGGCTGGAATGTAGAGGTGACAGGGGTGCCACGGGAGGAGACAACAAACATGGCAGGAACGGGGAAAGCGCCAGAGGGGAGGCCTGCAGGCCGTGAGCACGACCTTCCCCGCTCCCAGGCTTGCCATTGTGGCTGTGGGGAAAACCTGCCTGAGTGTCCCAGCCACCACGGCCGTGTTCCTGACCGTGGCTCCGAGCGCTGGGTAAGCTGCGGCTCTTGCTGTGCAAACCTGAAGCTGGTTCTGTTCCTGACTGTGCCTTTTGGTAGTGACTGGAGTGGCTTGGAGGACGAGGGGGTACAACCATGGGTCCCACGGGTGGACGGCGGGTCAGGTGCCGGAATGAAGATGGCAATGCATGGATGGCCTTCTCAGGGAAGTACGGGCGATCAGGCTGTCCGGGGGGAAACTGAGGGGCAAAGCTGTTTGGAATCCCTATAAGGTCTTGACAAGATTTGTTGCTCATGAACTCCTTGACCTCCTCATAATTGCCCAGCATGTTCTGAATTCGGCTTGACAACTCATCTCCTTTATTAGTCTGCAACAGAAGAACAAAGAGGTGGACATTTCAAAAGCCCCTCAAGAGATCCAGCTCAGGAAGAGACATTCTTCAGGATCCTAACTTAATCACCAGACATCACCATGAGTGAAGTTAGGCAAGCTCATCTTGATCCTGCAAATCTCTCCAAAGCAGATGGGACTGCTTGAGCCACTATCAGCTATTCCAAGCTAAGCTTTGTGCACCTGCAGCCTCCAGGAGTGCCAACATCAGATTCATTTGTTATACCCACAGCTGCAGGCAGAGCCAAGCTACTCCTGAGCACTCTCCCTCAAACTACAGGAGGCCGGCCTGAAGTCCATACTGTTCTTGCACAACCACCAGAGATTCAACCACATACTCTGAGGAATTGAAATTAAAACAATGGGAAGATGCTGTGTTTGTATTTACCATGCTCAAGTCTGCTACACCCTATGCAGAGCCACAGCTCTCCTCTTCCACCCAATCCTCCTTCCTCCTCTCTTTCCTACCACCCCCCTGTACCATTACCTTGTAGGGTTCTGCAAAGAGGGGAGTTTTCTCAGAGAACTGTTTTTTGTCCTCCAGAACCTCCTGACTCCGTCTCTCTTTCTCACGAATCCGCAGCAAGTTTCTGTCCTCATTGCACAAGCTTTAGGGAGGAGAGAAAGGAGGGATGATTAACATGGTACACCAGTGTTATCAACAGGTATCTACTTTGTACAGAAACCCTGGTTTCAGACAATGGCATAATGACATCCAGAATGAAAGTAACTTTGAAATCCATGGGATGGTTACAGCTGACAAATCAGTTACATCAAGAATTTGCTGCACAACACAGTATTGTGGCACACAAGGTATATGCATCCTTCTCAGTGATTTCTACTTCTGATACCACCCTTCAAGAACAATGGGAAGGAAAAAGCTATCCATCCATTTCATTGTGAAACAAACCCAGGAGCAGTCAGTGGGGGTGACAAGCACACCAGCTGGCAAATCCATTTGCAACAATAACTGTGAAAAACTAACATTCTTGTTCTTCAGACTTCCACCCCAATTCTTCACCCAGGAGTAAAAGAGAATCCATTATTTTGAAGGTGTTGCCACTTTCAAAGAATGAACTTTGCCTACTTGGCAAAAAACAAGGCAATGCTACTTGGCAATAAACAGGCTTGAAAGCTGCTCACCAGGAAACCCATGTAGTTGCATTTAAAACAATCACGCAAACAAATTTAGAAAGGTCTCAGAAACTCAGAAAACACCAGGTCAAATCCCCCTGTTCCTCCTCAACCACATCTGCATGCACTCAACTCCACCAGCCCCACACCAAAGCACCAATAAACCTGTGTCACATGAACTGCAGAAAGACTTCACAGAAAGCCAGATCCTTTAAACTACACCTTGCCTGTGAAATTCTACTGCAAAACAAGGGAATCTCTTGCTCTAATCTTTATAGACATTGGAGAAGGAAAAGTATGCAGGCATCTCTCTCCTGTCCTATTTCTACTCTACTGCACAGTCTACTGTATACATACAATTCCTATATTCCTCTTCATACTCGCAAATTCTCAAGTGTCCACTTTGCAAGGGAAGAGCCTTGTCCGCCCCACCAGTGGCATCTTCCCAAATGCTACACCAATAGCCACCTACTGAAAGTTTAACCATCCCTAGAGGAGAGGCAGAGGACTGGCTTTGCTTGCAGCAGTTAAGCAAGAGGTCTGACTGCTGCAGAGGGGGTTTCCTGACTCAATGGGAGCTCTGGAAAACGATGCTGACAGATGGCAAATTTCTATATACGGAACTGCAGTAAGGATGTACTTGTACCACTAAGGCAGAAAAACATATCCAGGGGTTAGACTGTGCACGTTTAGCATAGTTTCCAACTTTGCTAGTGCCAAACGGTTTCCAAATATAGCAAAACAGAAGTGTCCAGTAATAGCTATGTACCCTACTCCTGCAAACAATTTTAAACGTTCATAAAAGAAAAAAGAAGAAAGCAGAAATCACAGATCACTGCTTCAGTAAATACATAAAATCCTTCTGTAATAAACTGTATAATAGAACCATTTCCCCTGTGCATCTGATGTAATTTTGCATGTCAGCAATTTCCTATCTATAAGCAGTTAGTTGGGCAGTTGCACTGCGTGTGCCAGAAAAGCTTTGTGCAGTCAGGTGTGGGAAACACCAACTGCAAAACACAAAAACTTAGGAAAAATTATAAGGCAAACTAGAAGCAATATTGGCTAGATCTACTATCTAAAATTGTATGCTTGCAAATGATTTTTTTAAAATGAATGTGTTTCACAAAGAGGCAGGCCACATATTATGACCCTGAAAATTGCTTTTTACTAAAACACTGTGCTTACATCCATGTGGATTACGGATGTCCTTCTATTTCTAGGCTGGCAAGCACCCAAACTCAGAGTAATCAAGTTGTTTTGCTCAGAGGTTCTGATCACGTTCAAACAAAAGGAAAACCCTAAACCACTTGAGTCTCTCACAACAATAATATTTATGATGAGAAGTAGCTATGTTTCCTATATGTACCCTGACACGGAATGTAAAATAACTTACGAGCTGCTTGCTGCAAAGACAGCAGCTGTAATACCTCTAAAGGCCTTTTCTTTCCCTGAACCTTCCTTGACCCCAAGCTCTCTTCCCAGCAATAAATTCTTTCTAAAGAGTGTGGAGGAGGGGCAGAGGGGAAGGGCTGGGACACTGCCTATTTGCCATAGTGCCAGTTCCTGAAGGTTTGAGAGAAGACAAAGGTGCCTGCTCAGGAACCTCCCAGGGAACACGGGTGCTCACACACGTATGGGAGTGCCTGGCACTGCTCAATCTTCAATACCCTCACGGGGTACAGTGGCCTGGGCTGCTGGCCATGCACAGCCGACTGCCCCTGCAGCCAGGCCAGGGGTCATTCCCCTCCCCTTTGCCGCTCAGGATCACCCTCTGCCTCCCTGTCTGAATCGGGTCAATGCAATTTTCATTCCGAGTTTTCCTCCAACTTCATTGAACAGAAGGAGCTACAGTTTCAAAAGCAGAAGGATAAGGGGAAAAAACACTAAGTAGCTACTAATTTAATAATGCAGTTGAGAGCAGCAGCCTTCCCTTCTCTAAGCTGCAGAGAAGACCTTAAACTGCCTGAAGACAAGAGCTAAAACCCCTTCCAATTCTATTTTATCGTATAGGTAGCATGAAAACCTTTTGAAAACCTGGGCTATGCTGTAACAAAGGCTACAGCTCCCTAAGGTCAAGTGTCCTAAGGTCAGGAAGCCAGGCAGAAAGCCTCTGAGAACCACGGTCAGCTCAGGCCCTGCGTGGCTCTGTGCCAAGAGGAGAGGAGGTCTCCATGTCCTGCCAGGCGCCAGCAAGGAAACCCATGCGGAGACGCCGTCTGCCAGGCTCCAGCAAGACGTCCCTCGCACACACACAGCCCCAGCCCCGCTACCGCCAAAGCTGCAGGGAGAACCCCAACTCCTGCTCTTCAGGAACCTCCTCAGATTCGCAGCTTTGATGCTCAGATTTTCCTAGAATGAGAACTCAAGAAAAATCTCAGAATGACCCCCAAGCTCTTCCTTACTGGTTTGCAGAAATGCTTTGGGAAATTGGACCTCGAGGCTTGACACCAGCATACCAGGCACATGGGAGCCTGGGAGTTGAGGGATACATGCTCAAATCATCCCCACCCCCCAAAAAAACCCCAAATAGTGCTTTGATACAAACTGAAACAGTAGAATTCTGCTAAGCTCAAAGCAGGGGAAGGCACTGCACTGGCTCCCATAGTAAGGGATTTGGTTCAGGAAGTTCAGCAAAGCACACACCCTGACCCACAACATCATCCAGACTTGGGTCTGTAACAGAAGCCATAAAATACCGACGTGCTCTGAAGCTGCTCTCAGTGACATGCCAACCCTTACTACATAGCTTCAAATGCTGATATGTGACAATCCAGACCATGACAACATTTTCAAAAAATAGACTAGTGCAGGAAGAAATTCTGCCTCTTCTGTCCTGCGTGTTCTCCAAGTGAAAATGAAATTAAAATAAAAATCTGCTTTAATCTGCTTATAACAATAAGATCTAGTGCTGGCTCCCAAAAGGAATTATCCAGGAGCAAGGAAGGGAGGTGGAAAAAGGCTAAAAAGCAAACACACAGAAAACATTCACTTCCCTCTCAACATGCAGAACCTCTTCCTCTGAGACACAACATTTTATTTTAGTACAACTGCAGGAAGACACAAATTTATTGAAGCTGTTTTGTCATTAAAATTGATTCTTTTTTCAATGTGAGAAACTGCTGATCATAATTGAGAAATGTATTTTTGCTTAAGGTAAGGCACATCATCCCCAAAAACAATTAAACAGAGATCACAAGGATGCATCACAACAGCCCTGCTGCAGCACCCCGGCTCGGTTCCTATTAAAATCTCCACCATAGAGCCAAGATCACATCTGCCAAGATTAAATATGCAGTTTCATTCATCAGCCCATCAGCTTGAAAAGAAAAGTGGATAAAGGCATGGCACAGAAAGCTCCTGAGCATCACAGCTGTGCTCAGCTCTCACACTGGTATCACCTACGCAGCCTGACAGTGACTGCCACACAAGCAGATGGAAGGACAGCACTACAGCTAATACCAAACAGATCAACTCCCTGTCCCAACCTTTGCTTCCTTTCCTTTATGGAGACATCAACAAGTTGTGACTTGCTGAATCTTTTAAGTTCTGTTTCACATCAAACACTGTTTCTCAGAAAATACACAGTTTGAACATACACAAGTGGTAAGAGAAAAACATAGGGTAGAAGCACAACAGATGGTACAGTCAATAATTTTCTGCATCATCATCATCAATCAGCTTTGGTACATGCTTCCCAAAAATACATATCTTCACACTGAAGTGATATGAATTCCAAGTAGCTTTTCAAGATTTTGCTTCCTCTAGCTCCTTCAACTCATCACATCTATCCAGCCCTGTTTACTGACTATATGACGGGTATCAGACCCACTGAGCAAGAGATCAAGGCCCCACAGCCCACCTGTTTATCTACAATGACTCTAAAAAACCTCCTGTCAAATATTTTTGGACCAAAAAAAAAAAGTTCCAAGAAAATGCAGCACTGCTGCAACTTTTTCTTCAAAGCATATGGAAAAATGATCCTGAATACACTTCTTTTTATGTTTAAAATACAGAGCCCACTAGGTGACACTAAAAAAATTGAAGCAGAGAAGGCTGGGATGTTGTAACAGGCAGGAGGGAACTGCCACTTTGCTTAAGTAGAAGCTAAGTTGGCCCTTGCCAGAAAAAAAAAATAACCAGTTCTACTTCTGTAACATTAATCATCTTCTCACTCAGCCTCTCCTGCGGTAATCTTTGGGTTCAAATTCTTACTTATTTGTTTCCTCCCACTGTTGCCAAGTTTAAAATTATATTCATTACTCAGCCATTAAAAGGCTTTTGCTTCCTTTCAGCATCAATAGGCCTTTGATCATCAAGCAGTTCCCAGGAGTAAGCCTGATCTTTTCCTAAGAACTGAGCCCCTGCAGCGCCCAGCGACTTTTGCAGGAACTGGGAACTCTCAGATGTTCTTCAAACATGACAGATCCTTCATAGGCTGAGCCTAAACCCCAGTGCAAATGGCTATGCACTTAAAAACACACCCCAAGATTTCCCAGTCTGTGGTCCACGAACCACTGAAGTCTCAAAAGAGGAAAAAGCAGATTTGTCAAAAGATGCAAATAACTGACAGTAACAACCTTTTTTGTGCCTAGTCAAGAAAGGCAAACAAGTGAAAAGTTTATGAATTGGACTTTCCCTCACACCCTGAAATTATTTAGTCATAAACTGCCACGTACAACAGCAACTTAGGAAATCTGAAAAAATGTGACAATTATAGAGCACATAACTATGGTGCCATAGCCGAAGACCTGAACAAACCAAGAGGCAGCATCTGCACTTGTGATGCTGCAGAAATGGAGTCTCTAAAGTAACGCAGGCTTTCAGCCTCTCCCCATGTAGGTGACGTTAATAGAACAGTCAGAAAAGGTGTTAATTATAAGTTAGACGGGGAACACGAAAGCTGTCATTCTCCATTTAAATGCAAATATACTAGAAGGGCTTTTAAGAAGGTGTGATTGTGTGAAGTGTAATTACAAGGAAAGCAGACAAGGAGCTGATGAATTTAAGGCTTTGTTTGTTCTGGATGTGGCAGGCAAAGCAGGAAATGTGAAAAATTTAAATCACTGGGTATGTGCAATGAAAAATCCTGACCACTTCGCCTCTGCAAGGCGCTCTGTACACGGCAGTCTCAGGCACACATCCCAGGACTTCCTCAAGCCACGTGAGTGGTCTGACTGCCATTCAGCCCTGAAGGCATGCGTGTCTTTGTGGGTAGGTGAGTAAAGATCTGCAACTCAAGTGCTATTTCAGTGATCGGGTACGCAAGAAAGAATCCAAGCTGCTGGAGCCTTGGCTGCAGCTGATGGAGCAGCTCTAGAAGCGCAGCCTCGGATGGGACCTGAGTCCAGGACGAGTTCCCCAGACTTTAAGAGCCCTCTCATAGCTGCACACCAGGCAGCCTTGACTGCGGTGACCCAACCGTGACAAGGCTGAACTTCCATGTGAGCAGCATTTGCAGGCAAGAGGAGCCCATCCATGTCTCTTCTCACTCCATCAGTAAGGATCAAATTTACCTTTGTCAGCATACAGATAAGACAGTTGCCCAAATGGGTTTATTTTGCAGAGGTGACAGTGAAAAATAAATTATTCTAAACTTCATTCCCTGTATCAAAATGGGAAGCTTCAGTTTGCCTCTAACTCATCTACACTGCTCTGTTGCACAGCTGAGCAAACATTTTCACACAGCCCCAAGTGCCTCCTCGCACAGAGAGCGCTCAGACCCAGGGCAGGGCCAATCTGGTCAGGCTCAGCTGGTACGCCCAGATCCCTCTGACAGCGTGCTACATCCTGGCTTTGTCTGAGAATCCGCTTCCATGGAGAATCGACATTCCCCGCTGAGCAGATCCTGCTCCAACCGAGAGGAGACTTTGACTCACCCACGATTTTCTCAGAAGTGACCTTTTCCCATTTTTATGGATTTAAAAGTCAGCTGCAGTCACGGAGTCTCTCATCCACAAAACGCAACCTGGCATTATTCCCAGCTTGCCACAGGGCAAGCACAGGGACGCTGGCACAGCAGGGTCACCAGCCCTGTGCCCCAGCCGCTGTTGCAGCAACTGTTCCAGCGGCACCTTCCCTGCCTCTGCAGCCCCTGGAGCTTGCTGCGAGCTGGATTTTTCCCCTTAATGAAAACGGAGGTAAAGCACTTGGCAACTGCTGTAAACTGAGCACGTAGACTTGAACTCACACGTGGCCATGTCAGAGCAGCACAGCGGCAATTTGGATTAAGTCAGTGTTCAGGTACTAGGCAAGCAGCAAGAAAAATTAAGGTGAGTAGACCCATTAGAGACTCAGCTTGACACGTTCTGCTCTCCACCAGGATTAACAGCACCTGGAACACCTCTCACTATTTGGGAATGGACTGCCCTGGAGCATTACTCCCTCCTACAGTGTTTTTTCCTCTTGATTATCTACATGTCACTTACAATAAAAAACATCATGCATTTCTCCTGATTGTTTAAGTCAGCCTGAGACACGTAAACAAATTTAACTCATTGTCTTACAAACCCCAGCTCAGGAAAATTATGTGACTGGAGTAAAATCAGTGGAAGAGCGCCAAATCTTAAATTTTGTTAAGCCTGGCCAGATCCTCCAGCACTCTGCACTTCAGTGCCTGGCTTCAGCTGTTATCTCTAAGCCAAATCTTTCTGGCAGGGCTCTTTAAATCAGCTGCATGAGCACAGGAGCAGGGTAACCACCACGTGGTGAGCAGCAATCCTTTCAAAGCATGTAAATATGTGCACAACTGCCCAGCACGGAGACAAGGTGTTCCCAAGCGGAAACACAGAGGCAGGATGGTGATATTTTATTAATTCACCCACCACTAGCAAAATATCAGTGTCCCTAACGCTGACAAGGCATACTTGATTAGTCAGAAGCGGTTATCAGCTGCTGCCCAAGCAGTCTGAAGGCTTTCTTCAGTGAAGTGGTGCATTAAATCTCCCACTGTACCCATCTGCCTCTGAATTCCTCATCTCAATGGCAGAAATCCAGCACCTGGGATGAACTGTTGTAGGCTTGCCTGGGAAAATGCACAGGGTACAACCTACATTCTACCTTATATAAAACCTATCCTACCTGCTCATTTTGCTTTTGCCTTGAAATACCTTTTTTGCTGTTCTTGTTGTTCAGTAAAATCAATAGGTTTAAAGGCAGCAGGAGAGCTGTGTGTTTGCAGTAGTAATGCAGAATGTAAAAATGAAATCAGGCTTCCATTTCTTTCAAGTATGCTCTAAAACAATGTCCTTGACTGACAAACCATGAGAGATTAGGTAAAAAGGCTGTTGCAAATTAGTACTATTTGAAAAGGAACCAAATTATTAAGGGATCAAGAAAAAGCATTTTTATCTTTAATATTAATTTCCCAGACCTATTTTAATTCATTTTTTCACATAGTTGCAACATTTTGGCTCACACACATTTCTGCCTTAGTGGTTATAGGAAATTAAGCCACACTTGCTTAGACCTACTGTTTCTTCCCACCCGATATCCAAATATTTTATTCCTCATGTAGCACAGAAGTACTCAGTCAAGCAAAGCCCAATGGTCCCCTCCAACCCAGTTACAGTTTCTCCAGCATCCTCAAAAAATTATAAGCCTTTGAAAGAACTCTCAGTTAAAAGGTCTGCAGATAAAAAGAAAGTTACAGCAATGTTAAAAAAGAAAAATAACAATCCGGGTGATATCAGCTGTTAAATTTCAGAAAACTAACGTTTAATTTTCCATGTGAAAAAATTTTGCAAGTTAAATCAAAGATTCAAGTCTTACAATCTATTTTACTACCTTAGTTCTTTGAGAGGATACTGAAATGCTTACTGCATGTGCAGGAAGTCAAATGCAGTAATTTTTTTATTTTAGGACTACATTAAAATTATTCAAGTGAACATGCCTTTTGTTCATTGATTTTATAGAATTTCCTAAATGCCACTAAAAAAACCCCAACATTACTGTTCTCCACCACAGTAAAAAAAGAATTTCAACAAGATACACAGTTCGTAGAAGAAAACCCGAAATGTTTACTGAGCAGCTGCTTCATGGGTGTGCATTTTAAATCCCTTCTCATACAACATTCCTCCTCACACAGCTACCATCCGTGCACATCTGGCCAAGTGAAAATGTCACTGATTTTTCCCCAGGAGCCTGCTATCAGCTGACCTTGTCCATGCTCTGACAAGCAGCTCCTATTCCATCAGTCACTCTGCCATGTGGTCCACAGGTGCCACAACATACACGTATTGCCACATTCTCACTTCACACGCAGCTCAGCTTAGCTTGGCTCCCTTCAGCCATCCCCAAACCCCCGTTTCTTAAAGACCTGACTTCATCCAGCTTGTTGTAAATGCTGTCAGACAGCTTGAAAGGGCTGGCAGTGAGACCTCTGCAGAGCCCAAGAGCTTTTCAGCTCAGATTTCCTGCACAGTCCGAAGGGTCCTCCTTTCTTCCCTCTGTGACCATGCCAGCTGAGGGCCCAGCTGACAGCTCAATGCAGCTCAAAGCCCAGCGTGTAAAATGTAACATCAGCCTGAGACTTTGCTCCTTTCCCGACTGCAAACCTGAAGCTGTTAAAAGAATTAACTCCACATCAAATGCTATCAGTGGTTTAACTTGCTGTGAGGCATATCAAAAGCAAAACCTGTAAATATGAGCATTTGAAACTGTCTCAGAAATATGGATATGTGCAACTCTGCCTCCTGAATCTTTAATTCCTTGCAACCTATTAAACACAAGAGAAACTTCATAACATTTCTTGTGAAACATTCTTACTGTAAATCCTTCCCAAACAACTGAGTAAATCAAATCTAACATGCTAAGAACAGGATAGTACTGTAACTAAATTGAGATTAAGAGAAGTTAAAAAGTTAAAAAATATGAAAGAGATGAATTCTTTCATACTTTCATAGGAATTAGCAGCAAACACATCATGCATGAAAGAAAGGTTTCCTACCCTTTTGAGTTTTTCACTTACATAACAGCATGTACCAAGTAACAGGTTGGACAAGTCTTATCTGCATAGTAGAAGCATAACGAGATTAGCAATGAGTGTTGAAAAGATCTGTTTATAATAATAGGCTGAAAAGCCTATTTAAAAACCTTTCCTGCATTCTCTGCCAGATTCTAATTATTCCAGAAGTATTTTCTAATGTTTTTCCTCTATACACAGAAGGGCCTGCTAACTTTCCTATGGTTTGTATCTGTTTTTCCATTTTATTAAGAGGTGCACATGCTCTGTAGCCAGCTACGTCTCTGTGCTGGAGTTTCAAACTGCAATCGAATCATCAGCCTGAACAAAGCATCTCATTGTCATTCTGAAAGAACTTGGCAAGTGTTCAATCTAAGCAAGAGCAATAATCCATGACAGGGTGCATTAGGCAGGTACTGATGCATGCCTAATGCACACTGCAAAGCATATACCCCTCCAAAATACACTCTCAAGTACTTTATGTTTCCTTTTCCCTGTTTTTTAAGAATGTTTACATAAACTGTAACTTTTAGCAACTACAAAAAGTTGTCCCTTTAAAGAATAATAATACACTGGATACAAATACTTTCCCGCTTCAATTCTGTACACAACTATTCAACATCTTTCTGATTTTCCAATTAAAAACCAAAAAAAACCAAGACAAAAACAATTAAAAACGCACATTTTCACCACATCATCTGCACCTCTGTTTAAAAAGCACCTATTTTTCCTTGGTACTGGAAGCAGGCTGAGAAGCCGGCAAGCGCTCAGCTCCACCATCATTAGCCACACTTGCGCAGGCAGTGGGAACATCACCCTCTGGCTCGGCCCAAAAGCAACAGCCAGCTCCCGTTCCCACGGGACAGCTTTGGTAGTGCCGAGGCCACTGCAAACACTGGAAATCTCTGAGCTGCCTGCTGTTGGGTCTGCATCTGTGTGCACCTGGCAGAGCCCAGCAGGCACCGGGCATGTCCCTGACGTGCCAAGAAAGGCTTGAGCAGCACGGGGGCTTCTGCAGGCAGGTGAAGTCAGGCATCCTTGCCTAAGGCAGCACCGGGAATCCAGGAACTACGTCTTGGGAGAGGGGAGTGCTGCTGGGAACCGGCAAGGCCGATTCCAAAGCACTTACGTCGCCTCCCTGAGCAGCACCTGAGTGCTCCTGGAGAACATGTTCCCTGCTAGCCATGCCCTGTTCTGGAGAGCACACAGCTGTACGCCAAATCAACAGCCAGCTCAATACCCAGCTAATAGTTGTTTCACCTGTTGCTGCCTAACCTAGGTGGGATATCTGAAGGATGGACATAGTTTCTCTAAGGACTGATCTTGAAAGGCTTGCAGCAATTCCCAAAAAATGATGTCAATGTGCCTCTGGGCACATCTCCTTGGCTGCTAAAAAACATGAGGTATTTTTTGTGAACCACATAACACAGCAAACCCCATGATTTTTGCAGGGAAGCAGAGGGACAACACAACAAGGGACAATGTGTTTTCTAGCTGAAGTAGCAAACTACTACGTACCAGGAGTTATCTGCCAATAATTGGGCAATGTGCTGATTAATACTTTTTCTGGGTTGCCTAAGGACACTGCATGCATGAGTATCTCGCCACTATTAATTAATCACTCTTTGTGCTTTTATCCTGGTAGAATTTACATGTTGCACACAGTGAATACTGTGAATGAGGCAATTTCTACCTCCAAAAGCACTTACTATTGTCAGTTTATTTGCCCTGCTTAGCCCGATGCTCAGATTGGCAATAAATCATCATTCTTAGCAGCTGAAGTGTTTAGTGTCTTTCATTCAATATTCTTTCCTCCTCGCTGTTCCCCCTGGAAGTACAGTAATCATGTGCTGAATAGTCATTTACAGCACTGCAATTAAGAGATTATTCCATTAGGCTTTGTATTTCTATCCGGTTTTATGTTTCCATTAAAAGCACTCTGTTAAAGAATTGAGCAAACAACTTCATGCAACAGCAGGAGCCTCATGAGCTGATGCCTGTCATGCAGAGCCCGGTGAAGCAGCCCAGGATGGGCAGGAGGTGCTCATGGGTCCACAGATCTTCTTAGGTAGGATCCCAAAACCAGGGACAGGACGGGGAGCACAGCTGCAGGTGGGCCAGTGCGGCATAAGCAGTCGGGGAGTGAGTGCTGCCAAGAGATTGGGTGGAACTGGGGAAGAGTCACTGGCCAGACACCTGTGAGTGGGTGCATTCCTCTGTAAACACAGCGTCATTTCTTGTGCCTCTAAGAGCAGAGCAACAAATGTCAAGGAAGTTCTACTCCCATAAAAACAGACCACCTCTTCAAGGAGCAAAATCTGACAGCCAAAGGAAGTCACATCTGCCCAGGCAACGACTGTGGTGATTTCACACCGAGCTTGTGACCAAGGCTGGAAAACCACACCAAAGTCACAGAAATACACGTGAGGAGTTTCACCAGGCACATCCAGCATTCTGTCCACTCAGTGGTGACTCAGGGCACCTTCCAGGGAATACACCACCTTCTCTGATAATGCCCTTCCAAGCCTCTGCCCTTATGAGTATTTTCATGGCAACAGCCAAGGAGTTCCTGTCCTCAACACCATGGTGGCAACAGACTTGGAAGGAGAATGAATCAACACTGCCTCTCCCCGGGGTTCCTCATCCCTGCCCTCCCACGCATGTTCCCAACAACAGTCACTCCCTGCCCTCAGGATAGGGCAGGAGGTCTATGCTCTGCTCACCGAGGGACAGAGCAGATGCCCTACAGGAACCACTGCACCGAGCTCCTGGAGAAGGTTTTACATTCTCACATGCAGGCTGCTGGACTCTTCCTCACCCCCTGACTGTCTGCCCAGAGCTACACTCAGTGCCAAGCACAGAAAGCCCCTTGAACAACCTGTGTCCAAGCAGACAGCTTCCTGCATCATCACAGGGATGCGCTGACTCAGGATTGCTTCATCTCTCTGTATTCTCTTGCTGGCCCCAAAATGCATTAATAAAACATCCACAAATAGAATGAATAACAGCCCCAACAGCAGCTAACACCTCACATAACCTAGGTAACATCCAGCCAAGCCATCTGTAGAAAGTTAGGTATTTTCAAGAAAATGCAAATTGATCATAGTAATTTGGAACCACGGGATAACACTCTCCACACACTTTTTAACACATTCAGTAACTTTTCCATCTTGCCCAATTTCTTGGTTACCACAGTGACTAAACACGCAAATTTTACTGCAAAATAGTAAAATTCTGCAAAGCAAAACTTGCCATAAGTATTTCTGGAAGCCACTTGAAAAAAGGGAGTAAGGAAAGAGTCTTACTATTTATGCATTTTTCTATTCTTCTTGAAATTTCCATTCATCCTCAGAACAGCTCTTAGAATCCTTCCCAACTAGCAAATTGTGCTTTAACTCCCCATTTCTTCACTTAAGAGCCCTGCTTAAAAATGCGGTGCTTGCAGTAATGCATACAACAGAGAAAGAACACAGGAAATTGTAAGGTTAATATCCCTCCCTTTTCTACATCTCTTTTTCTGTCACTCCTCAGTTTCAAACTGTGAATCAGGAATCCATTTCGAGCACTTGCTTATACACATGCAAAACCCATTCTCTGCGTAAAAGCTCCAGGTCAAGAATTCTTTTTGAGCACAAGCTCAAGCAGAGCTCTTCATCAAGAACACCCTTTGGAAGTGGACTTGAAAACTTAAAAGCCAAAGGAAACCAGAAAATCAGATACTGGCATAAATTCCTCTTTTCACCTAAGTACAACACTGCCTTATAATACACAGTTGAAGTTCCTCAAAAGATATGGAAGGGGTAGACCAACTGGAACCCAGTGTTCCAGCTGAAGGCTACGATTTGGCCCCAAATGAGGACAGCACAGAAAAACCCAGAGGAACCAATAAAATTTGGAGCAGCAGCTGTAACAACACCTTGTGTGTTCACCCTGCTGAGCCCTGGCATGTCAATTCTCACCACTGCCTCGGCTTTCAGCACACCCTTGGCCAGCTGAACTCACACAACCATTTCAATCCTCCTCTGGTTTCCTACTTTCCATTGAGACTCTGCTGTGTTTAAGCAGGATCCTAGATCTGTATCTAGTCAGTGCCTGCACCTCCCTTGCACTCCCATCTTATTTGCACTCACCCACGTGAAACAGAAGAGGAAGGGGTGAAAGAATAGTTCAAGGGCCTTCTAAGAAAACTGCATGGCTTAATTAAAGACCTTTTAAATGCATGTTATTAACCTCAGCAACTGCTACTGGTTGTTCAGACCTCCCCCTCTCTAGGGGAAAGAAAGAAATATTGAACAAGTAAAACCAAACCATTATTCACTTGGCAGATTACTGTACACAAACAGCCTTTCAAGTTGTTACATTAAAGTAAACACAGCTTATATCAATATCATCTGTACTTTTCCGTCATTAGGCTGCGAGGAAGGAGATGGCCCATTTTCAAGGAAGCAATTTTTACAAAAGGAAACCATTAACTTGATATTTAATCGATGAACAAAGGAACAGGGAAGTGAAGAAGAAATTACCCAGAAGATGGGGTTGGGACACAGAAGAGAGTTTTCCTCACAATACCTTCTTTTATATAGCATTTCTATCAGACTTTTTCATGGGGACAGGGGGAATATTTTCAAACATGATTCTGATGTTTCCTCCTGTTGTAGTTGAAAATAGGACCTTTTCTCCTACTTTCTACTGTTTTGACTAGCACAAATGATGGCCAAATCAGAAAGTTACAGGAATAAGCACTGTTAAGGGAGCTGAGTGGAAACAGTACTGAACACAGGACCCTTGGCTGAGACACCATGAGCTCCATACATGTCTCTTTGTAACTAAGTACAGCACAGATACCAAAGTCAGTTCTAGCTAAGAACTGAAGCCACTGTATTTGGCCAATGTTCAGCCTAAAGGACAGAATGTCAACTAAATGTTCATTAGATTTAAAAATTAACCCAGACTGCATCTGGCTTTATAAGCATTACAGGATGAGGGGTTGTGTGTGTGTACGGTTATAGTTTTCTTTGATTTGGGGTGTTTTGGTGGGGTTTGCTTAACATGCACAGTTTCTCAGTTTTCACAATAAATTCTCTCACAAGTTGTTCAAATAGCAAAACAACATCAACACACACCAATACAGTTGCCAAACCAGATCCCAAGAAGGTTTTGTTTGCAATTACCAGATTGTGTAATAATTACAAACTGCTTTCATTTATTCAAGAATTACAGAAAGGAGGTTCTAGCTGTGAAACACAGTGCTACACTACATCAGCTGTCTATATTGCAAGAGGAAGAAACAGCAATAGGTTCCCTGCACATAAGTTCTGTCTGTCCCTCCAAACATGCAGGAAAAAGGGATGTGTAATGAGAGAAACCTATTTACTGTCGGTCAGTTCATCCAGTTTACTTAACTGACTTGGAAAGAAAACACCCTTTCCAAATCATTAAGAACCAGACTGATTCACATGTTTAAGTAATGGAAGAACCAGCTTGGGAGCCAAGTTTTAATGTTATCAATTTCTGCAGACTGGCAATTTCATCCATCTGTTTTACTCCAGTGTGGTCCTACTTGTGCAGAGCTGCACTGTCAGTGCACCATGGCACCAAACAACAGCAATACCCATCAGTGATATGCTCAGGTAGGCACAGAAACTCCACTGTGCAGCTGGCTCACTCGGAACCAAAACCAAGGCTGAAGTCATCCCACCTGCCCACTAAGAGTTTGGAACTGGTTTGGAAGGAAGAGGGAGCAACAGCAAATAGTTAAAGGCATCTTCAGAGGGAAATTCTAGACTGAAGCTGCTAATGTTTTTACTTCTTCCATCCTTGGCTAAACTCTTCATTTTTATTTCAAATAAATAGAGAGCTGCAAGGGAAAGCTTTGTGCCACTTAATTCACTAAATGACCAAGCCTTTTTTCATATGTAAAACACTGAGATACTGAATTTTTCCAGCCAATTTAGAAAGTTATTTAGGTCTATTGTTCTCAATTCCTCATTGTACAAGTCAACTTCTGCAATGGCATAAGTACCCCAGGTCTCCAAATAATAGATCTCATTATTACGGTGTTTCTAAAAGCAGATTAGACCTTCTCAAAGAACAGCACATGATTTTACCTATTTTTCTCTCTCCCCAATATGGGTGGTTACAGACAATTTTCTTATGCTCTAGGACTAGTAGGTTTTTTACCCCTGTAGTGCATTACACAGAACCAGGCATACCTTCTACCAAGGGCCACAAACCCAGCTAAGCAAAGACAGCTTATTATTAGTTTGCTGAAGCCAGTCCATGTAAAATGGATAGGGGTTTGCAAACAGATAAAGATCACCTATAGTGTTCCAAAACCTCGGCAAAGCGATCACATTCCCTTTAAATATTAAGGCACTTGTTCATCTTGCTTCCAGAATGAAAGTTACAGAATATCATGCATTAAATCAGAAACCCAAAAATCAAACCAATGACCAATTAAAAGTTAACTGCTGGATAAAGCTGAACTCTCTGCTGCAAGGGAGCTGCAGGGCCTCAGCAAAGAAGGGAGACACAGTGGTCCAAAAGAGCTCTTTGGCCAACACAGCTTGCACCCACCATCCCATAGCCATCCTCCCAGAAGCCATATGCCAGAAAAAGCAGCCTTCTTCACCAGTATCACAGAGCTCACACTTGGGCCAACACAGTTATCTCACCTCTGCAGTGTATGTGTTGCCTTTTAGCTGTGCCAGCACTTTTCACAGTAAAAAAGGCCTGCAGTGACAGACAGACAGACAGACATGGCAGCTTCCAGGTAGTGGCAATTCTAAGGGGGTCTTCTAAAAATCCAAGCAAAGCTCCCTGCTCTGCAGCACAGAGGGACAGACCAGGCTCTCTTTCTGTTAGCACATGTTATTTTAGTAAAGCTATGAAGAAATAGGCCTCTAGACTGACAGCCTGTTCTCAGCAGAGCCACAGGTTTACTGACATCAGGAAAACAACTTTTCCTAGAACAGCTTGTTCTGCCGAGGGCTGTGGGGACAGGGAAAAGAGAAGCATGTCACCAAAGCACTTCTAAACTGCCAATGTATTCCCTGCCTTCAGATTAGGATGATTTTTCCAAAATAGCCTAGGGGGGGGAGAGGAGTGTTGAGAAATAGCTGCATACCAGTTGCGAGGGAGACTTTCTGAGCTGTGCTTGAAAAGATTAATTATGCCAGTAATATCTTTTTAAGCAAAACCTTACAAACTGCAGAAGAACAAAAAACCCAAAAGCAATTTCTTATCACGTCTCCAATTCTCCAGAGATGTAAATATCCCTTTACTGCTCCACATTTTAATAATTCCTTTCCATTTCAGATGCAAGCAGACACCTGTATTTCAAAATGCAGTGCCCGCAGCTCAGCTCAGGGAAGAGACACGTGCATTAGAGCTTCTCACACACCTCACATGCACACTCCACCTGCTAAACACCGTGCCATGAGGGAGCTGATCACATCCCGCTGAATACATCACGTGCTGCTTACAGCTTATACACTATATGGCATTCTAAGAAGCAAAGATGTATGGAATAAAAATACTACCATATGCTCAAGAGTTTCCTCTTTTGTTTCTTTTTAAAATACTTCTTACTCATGTTTTGGTTGAACTGGTGATAGAGGTGTTTTTATTGTTTGTTATTCTTTGATGAGTTTTTGTGATTGTTTTTTTTTTATTTGCAAGTACAAAAATGAAATCCACAGTTCTTGCAGCTCTGAAAATGAGTTTTACTGTTGTCTCTGAGGTTAACCATTAACAATTTGCTTGTTGAATTTTCTCTAAAAATTACAGCAGGGACATTATTTTCTCTTAACCTGATGGTAACATCGTGAAAACAACAGTAAAGGAAAACTTTAGGTTGCTAGTACAATAAACACTCAGAACAACTGAAAATGACAATTTTACAAACAATAGCTAAGCCTAAACTAATCCAGAAGACAAATATCTTCCTGAAGCATTTGTGACGAAGGTTGCCTAATCAAGTGTGCCTAGATACCTCAGCTTGACAATTCTGAAGCATTAACAGGAACAGCAACTTCTCAAATGCACTTTTGTGCCCACACACCTGCTCTTTCTCCCCATTTGCCACCTCCCCCTTCCTATACAAGAATAAGGCAGCAAAAGAAATGCACTTTTTAAAAAGCCATGCAGTTCAATAAGGTGATCAACAACTTCTGCACCTCAGCAGCAAGAGCTGAGCTGGGGGCTGGCTCTGCACACAGCAGCCACCACAGCTGAGAGGGAAGATGGGCAACAAGAATTCTACCTCCCACCACTTTCCACAGCTGCTTGATTCTGTACCGATCTAGAATGGAATTTCTCTTCCCTGAATTGTCTATGAACAGGCAACTGTGGAAAATCTTCTCCTAGCACACGCAGCAGCTCTTGTCTGTTCCCCACAAAAGCATTCTGCTGGAGAGGCAGCTCTATCTTAATCTACTATGGTAACACCTCATTTGGGAGTGATAATTGCCTCAGCCAGTCCCACACTCTCCTCTTTTTTATCATGGACACAGATGAACTGCAGCAGTCAAAATTGCAAAACACAAAATAGCCAGTACATTTTCCACTATAACATACCACAGGGGAAAAAAAAAATCTCCAGACTGTGTTCAAGACTGAACAGAAAAAGTACTTTCTCTTTTTTTTTGAGGCTCATGCATCTCTACAGTAACTCTTTTCTTATGCCGGGTAAACAAACCAGCCTCTGCACTCCCAACCACCCAGCACCAAACCCAGGCCCTAGGATGACACCCTGCACTCTGTGGAGAACTCTTCCTCACTTCACTGCCCTCCACCTCATGGAAAATAATGTCATTGTAGCATTCCCACATAACTTTAAGGAGACCTTTTCTATTATATTTTAAAGGCATTTAAAAGATTCATACATCGTTCACTACGGCTCCTCTCAGAAGAAAAGTGCCGAGGAGAATTTATGCACCTCATTAAAATCTTGTTTCCTGCTCTTCATGCTGCATCTTGCAGTTGTACTAGCAAATGATTTTCTCATAAAAAGCTGTGAGAAGAGGCCTCTCTTTGTAACACAGATTCAGACACAGGAAAATTACATGACCTAAGGAAACATTCCCTTGTATACCAGCTCAAGTATGCCATGACAAATGTAGTTCAAAGTTTTCAATGGCCTATTGCAAACTGGAATACCCACTGCTAAAAAAACCAAACCAACCTGAAAAATCCACTTCGCTGTGAGCATCTCTGTCTTCTGTGTGCAAGCGTTTCAGCTGCAGGTCTGCCTCAGAGCAACTCCACGCTCAGAAAGTCGAGGCAATAATGAACTGCTAACTGAAAATCCCCAGCAGCCCACAAAACATGCCATAGATCATGCAGACATCTGGTTCTGGAGAAAATAGGTTTGTATTTCTAGGCAAGACTAGTAGCAAGCAAAACCAACAGGGTTTCATGGGATGTTTTAGCTTTCAATAGACAAGTAAACTCCAACAAGATACTGGTTTCAGCCCTTCTGGACCTCCATCAGCTGACTGGAACCCACCATCACGGATACCAGCATTTGCCTGTATCAACAGGTCCCATGAAACAAACAAGTTATGAAAAGTGTCTTTACATCTGGCCTGGAAAGCTGTGAAATGACACGGAATGAACTAAAGCTGCATCATTCAACGTAGCTTCTCCTCAGGGAAAAGCCTCAGCATTACTCCCTTCAGAATTTACTGTGTTTTAAATATAGATAAAGCTACATTTTATTTCTGCAAAGCATCACCTTTTTTCTACCAGAATGGGCAGTACAGTCTCCTCTCAAGACTCTTCTGGGTTTAGCTGGTACAACTTGGCTTTAGGGGTTGGAAAAAGAGGGTTTCCCAGGCTGCTGTCCATCATTACCCTTCCCTGCAGGGCTGACTCAGGAGAAAGAGCAGTATGAGCCCAGCAGGGATGGCAGTACAACACTCAGGTTTCATGTTGCTCTGACTGTGTACAGTATTCACCTATGTACAAAGATTTGGAAAATGCATTTGTCCTGCACATCAGAAATGATGCTAACCACAACCACACTGAAAAGCAAGTTATATATAAGACAACCTAAAATTCTTAGCATCCAAAACAACAAAGTATTTTGTTTATCCTCCCACTGTAAATAAGTGTAACTGACACCATCTACAGACAATTTAAAATGACCTCAAGCAGCCTGAGAAGAGCAGCCTGCATCTTAAAAAAAAAAAGAGGCAGATATTCATCTAAAGATCCTCAGCCTGCAATTGCTGCAGCAGAGCAGATATTTTAATGAAGAAAGAAGCAGAAATGAGATGGGCTCTGTCACTCTGTCCCACACTCCTCCCAAAGGTCCTGCCGTATTCCCAGAGCAGCTGAATGGCACATGATGAGCATCACACCACAGTCGGCAGGAAACTAAATTTGTCTTTATTCAGATCAGTTCTGCTTCTGCTCACAAGTTCCTGAATATACCATAAAAACCTGACACAAGCCGTGTTGCCTGGGGACACCACAGGCATCAGATCATCTGTGCACTCCAGAAGCGAGCACATAGAAAGCTACAGCTGCAAACCCACGGCTCAGCGAGCAACTTCAAAAACCCCCACAACCCCACATTATACACAAAAAAACCACTAACTGGAGGATGGATTCTCCACCTAATAGCTCCAGATGTAAGCTACTAATGGGAGAAGCTGATCATTCTCAAACAGCTGAAACCAAATCATGCCCAACTCGCTCTGCAAGCATTTCTTAAGATCACGATTTTAAAGAATGTTGTGGCATCCATTAGCACATCAGCTCCTCAGTTATCACCACTACAGTTTTTAAAATGCTAAGGAGCAGCAACAGGTAGGTTTCATCACCTTGTTTTCCCTACCCTTCCACCCTTCAAAACTGTGAAGCCCAAATGCCAGGTGAGCTGCTGAGGATCACAGCACTGAAGCTGAAGAAAGGATGCTGGATTTTCTTGTTTCCAAACAAGCATCCTCCCCTATGTCACATCACTTTCACTAGCTAAAGGAAACAGCATGTGAGAAATAGAAAACGTGAGCAGATGGAGGAGTGCCTGAAGGCCTTGTACAGAGTGATACACAAACCACTACTGAGCTCGGTATCACACCACCTCATCAGTAATTTACTGAGCTTGCAAAAATTGCCTGTATTTTTTGCAAAGCACAAATAAACACAGAAAGCTCACCCATTTCTTTTGTCAGCTACCTTGCAGAGTAAACCCTCTGACATGTTTTGGCAAAATGAATTCTGGAGACATGTGGCTTCTCAGTCCCATGCAGCAGACTTCTAATTATTTATTGTGAATATTAATTCATCCTTTACTATTGAATAAAAGCTTCTACACACCCACAAAGCACAATTTTTTTAAAATGGGATGGATATCCCTGCAGATCTATGCCACTGAAACAGAAATGTCACAGGCTTTCTGGCAAATGCAACCTCTCTCCTACAGACTCATTTCTGCTCATATGCACTCCTACTCACTTTAAATGTCTTAAAACAAGCAATAATCAGAGATCTTAACACTGAGCTTCAGGCTACAGAGTAACCTCTGTACTCGCTCTGCTGAAATGCTCTGACACAGTTTTACAGCTTGACCACCTCACAGCATCCAAAGCAAAAAGCATCCAAAAGCAAAAGCCAACGTACAGGACGGAGAAGGAAGGAGGGTACAGAAAGGCAGGCGCATGTCTTGTCCCCATGTCTATCTCAAACGGCAGGTGTGGGACATGGCCCTTCCACCTGCCCTGCAGAATTCAGCCCCATGGTCCCAGCTCTTGGACCATTTTCATCCCCTCAGTCTGAGCCACTCGGAGTGTAACACTTGATTCTCTGCGCCTTTCACCTTACGGGTCAGGGATGTGGCTCGCCGGCCCCAGCGCCACTCTGCCCTTTCTTTCAGCTGGCTGAAGCTGGGGGCTACTGCTGGGACCCAGCTCCCACGTGGCCTCCTGCCACCCAGCAGAATGGTTGTGCGACCTCTGAGACATCAGGCATGTCCCTGGCCTTGGAGCCAAGCCAAGCTCCAGTGCCAGCCAGCATCCCTAGGATTTATGCTGCATCCAGCATGCGGTCCTATTACAGCAACGCTGATAATGCAGGCCAGTAAATCATGCAAAGGGATGATACAAAGGAAAAAAGAGATGCTAGAAACTTAATCTTTACCTTTTTGTTAAGTACTCTTTATGTAAAAAACTCCCAGTATTGGGAGAGCAGGCCATGGAAGCTGGAGAAGAGCTCAGCTGTTAACCAAGCAATCAATCTTCCCCTGCTTCTTCCCCAAACCGCAGGGCTCTGTCCTTCTCCCGTTCGTAATTTAAAGCCAGCTCTTGGCTTCAAACCTGCAGAAAAGCACCACTGTGAAAATGCACCGTGAGTGCCAAACTTATGTGTAGGGTACACCACCATTTTAATTTTTTTTTTCCTGCCTGCAGGAAAGGGGAGCAGGGTGGCTGTTTGGTGTGGGACTAAAGAGCAAAAAGGAATTTCTCTCTTTGGCGTTTCTGAAATGTCCATTAAGGCATCGTAAACGCTAAAAGGCATTTAACAGGTACCTTAAATAGCACTGCTCCATCAAGTACTACTGCTTAAGAAAAGCTACCTCCCCCATGCTGAGTGTGAAATTTACTTTAGGCAGGACACTCCCCAACTCCCCCAAGAGCAGGCAAAATGCTGCTTCTTTAAACCCACAGCTGAAAAGTATTTACCCAAGCTCGGTGTTTTCGCTTGAATTTTGCTCACTGACAGCAACTAAGTAACTCATGTCCCTGCTCTTCTCTGTTGTAACCATTTTCTACCCTCGCAGCTATCCAGCACACACACCCTGCTTCCCCTGCGCACAGCCGGCTCTGCAACCCGGCCGAGCAGAGCCATTCCCCCCCTTTTAAACCAGCGCTGGAAGCAATGACAGAGACCTGCTCACGCCGGGCTGCTTACAGGCGAACAGAAACAAACGCGAGACAAGTCTGGAGGGGAGAAGAGAACCAATTTCAAAGAGCTTTTAAACAGACAAATCCACGGGGGAAAAGGAAATCAGTTTCAAGGAGCTTTTAACTTGTTGGACTGGGAGAGATTTGACGGGGAGAAATTAACACTTTGTTTTTCCTGCTGGAAGAAAGTTTACGCTGGGAAGAGGGAGCGGGCACGGCAGTGAACAAAACACAAGGACAAAACCCATCGGGGGCTTGGGATAAAACCCCACAGCCAACTAAGCCTGAGCCGGAGGCAGGGCATCACAAACCCAGCTCTAAGCGAGATGCACCGGGCGCGACCAAAGTTATTTAGTGCCGTACCTCGACTGGGCAGCCATCGCGGGGTTATCCTGCCAAACGTCCTCTATCCATGAGCTCCGTCCGCAGCTGTCCAAGCTCTACCCCGCTGCCAAAGCCCGCCGTCCCATGTGCCAGCCGCCTNCCTGCCCTCCGCCGCGGCCCCGCGGTGCTCCTGCGGCGTCTGCTTCAGCTACCTGCTGTTTTGTTTGGGGTTTCTTCAGGTTTTTTGGTTTGGTTTTTTTTTTTGTTGTTGTTTGTTTTTTGTTTTGTTTGTTTTAATTATTATCATTGTTTGTATGGGGAGTTTTTGGTTTTAGAAAGAAAGAATAAAACGGCAGGAATTTTTCAAAATTTCGAAAGTTTCAAAGCCTTCGAAAGGAACACACAGCCCAGCTGCAGACACGCATCCCAGGTGTCCGCACAGATGCGGCAAAGGAAGCCCTGAGCGCGCTGCTAAAGCCAGAGCTGGAATTGCAGGCTGAACCTTTGGGAAAGATGAAGCTGGTTATGCAACTTCTGCTGGGCTCTGGTCCTGGCCGCGGTTTGCAGATGCACTCGGAAAGCAGCAATACCTGTCCTTTGCTCTGAGTGTTTCTTGGCACAATTATAGAAACAAACTACTCCTGCAACTGCTCTTAACTAAGAGTTAACCAAGCATTCAGCAGGCAAAAAACATTCTTCCAAGATCCCTTCAACTTTTCTCCGCAGCTGTGTATGGCTAAGGTTTCTACCAACTCTGCAACAACATTATGTTCCTCCTACTTTTCTTGTGTTGTGTTTAAAGCACAACTTGTGTCAAAGTACTTGGCAGATACCAGGAGGAGGGTTTGTACTTGATTGTTTTCCTATTCCAGATGACCTTTATGGGAATCTCGACTCTGAGCTATCTCCTCGAAGATTAAATAAAATTCATATCAGCTCTTTCAGGCAGAACAAAATATAACAGAAAAAAAAATTCTCTAGATTTTCCACAACAGCTGAGCTTTCTCCAGGAAGAAAAAAATTGTTTGCTTTCACCCAAAGTTTCTAGCAGTTTTCTACCTGCCCCCCTTCAAAAGCACTTGTACATCTGACAAATCAGCGTTTCTCCAAAGAAAGCTTTCTGTCAGAATATGTCCTGTCACCTGTTGACTCCTCCCTCATGTTTGTTTCCAAAATCAGCTTTTCTCACCTGGTTCTATTCACTGATCAGGGGTGCAAATGTCCTCTTTTTTTTTACATTATTTTTGTAAGATGCATTAGAAATGAAGGAAAATGTTTCCCTTAAGTAAAATGCAAACAAAACAAGTCAATAAAATAAGCTCTTTGTACTCCAGCTCATCATAAGCTCAGAAATGCACCACTGAGCTCTCTGTCTTAAAAACCTATCAGGAAAGCTTTCCTACAGGTGATCATTATTCCGAATGGTATTTAAGCTGTATATAATAATTGAAGATCCATTCATATCTACCTATGCACTGGATGAGGATAGGGTTCTCCAGTGATGAAGCTTGTGATTTAAACACTTCACAGAAATGCAAATCCAACCAAAAAACAAATAAAGGTGTGCAGGCAGCCTGGATGCCATTGTTACTTAATTCTGAGCTCCTGAAAAGGCCAGACTACCATCCCCAGGCATCAGTGGGAAAGCATACGCTGTGGGTACATTATGTTCCTTTTAAGACCCCTCTTACCTTCCTATAGACCTACCTGTATCTGGACACGTTGACCAGAAAGATATTTCAACAGAAAAAAAAAAAAAGAAAAAAAAGAAAAGAAAAAAAAGGCCCAGAAGTTTCAAGCATGAAGCAACATACTTTCCAGATAAGGTGCAGATACTGATACATTGCCACAAAAATTATCTACAACATCGGCAGCAGGGCCTGTAGAAGGAAGATGGGTATCACTTTGATCACCACTAACAGTGCTGGCCATACTCAGGTGTTGGCTCAGGAAGGGGAATGTAGCATCCCTTAAATCCAGAAAAAAATAGAAGATGAACATTATCCTAATAAAGGTATGACAATTCATTAAGTTTGTGGGACAAATGCCAGAAGCTTGTGGCATTGTGAAACAATTAATCAAGCATGGAATACCAATGAAGAAGGAACACATACCAAGCAATAGTAAAATCATTAGAATAAAGACCTGGTCAGTAAGCTTTCCTGAAATACAGTTGCTGTAGAGTAAAACATGTCATTTGTTTATACACAGAAATAGGTCAAATTCATGCCCTTGCCACGCTGTTCAAAACACCTCATTGCACTGCACTGCATCAGGTTTTTAAACAGACACACCCCTGTACCTTCACTCTCCAAGAGTCCCTGCTGTCCTTTAATTACCATGTGTTCTCCCAGCTCTGTTGACAAGAAATCCATCTTACCGCTGCCATTTATTGCACTGATGGGCCCTTCACATTGGGAGGTGAAAAGGGTCCAGTGGATATTGTGTTTCCCGCCCGAGGGAGCCGTGGGTGGCCTTTCATTTGCAAAGGGCACTTCTGCACCGGGTCAGGAGGCAAGGACTGTGCTCCATAAAGGCTCTGCTGCCCCAGCCCGGTAGAACAATCCCTGACCCCTGAGCCCCTCTGGCTGTCAGCGCCCTCCCGCCTTGCATCTCTCTGCTGCCTCTACAGAGAGCCAGAGGCTGCACACCTGCAGAGTTGCTTGTGTGTGTTCTGGCAATCCCAAACCCTACACAAACCTGCCAAGGGCTTGATTCCCTTGTGTCTTTCCCCACTGGCAGCCAAGGAGCCAGCCACACTACAGATGTGTATGTTGGTGCTGTAAAGCAAGGGCAACAACCGTAATGCACAGGGTTTCAAGAGTTCCATATATTTGGAGGAGTTTGTTAATCTCATCCTGAAACTCGTGCCTCCAAAGCTGAGTTGGAAAGTGAGCAAAACTCAGAAACTCATCCAGGCAAGCACACACAAAAACCAGTTCAACAAGGTAAATGGAGCTGTGCGAAATGACGAGTCTGAAGAAGGCTGAGGCAGCAAAACTCTCTGTTAACCCTGATTCAGCAAAGCACTTCCCTGTAGACTTGTTTTATTGCACCTCCTTAACCTTAGCACTTTCCAGAACCAAAGCTGACTGCCAGGAGCATATCCTCGCTGGGCAAATCCTGGAAAGCACTTGCACTTACTGGGTCTAACCCACACAGTGTAGCTACAGTAAGGTTAGAGGAGCTGCAGGGCAAAGGAAAGAAACAGCTGAGTACAACAGTGAAAAAAGGGGTAGGGAAGAATACAACCAAAAGGATATGTTGACTTTAAGAAAGAAGACTAACTTGGGTACAGTCTGTTATGCAAGTAATTGCTCTACAGATGTTAGGAATCAGACGTTTCTGAGAAGAGAGGAAAACAACCCTTCATCTCTCAATATCTAAATTGAAGAAAACGGATTTTAAAAAGAAACCACCTTCTTGCAGGCACCAGACTCTACTAGAGGCTACACCCTACTGGCTTTTGGCAGCCAACAGGGGCAATTTCCATCATCTTACTTGGCATTACTCACTTATCACTCAGAATGCCTTAAAATGTTCCATAACGCCTATGAACTTTCACAAGTTAAGGTTCATTCCTTGCAGATGTATTGCCAAAAAAAAAAGAAGTTAGATGTACTTTGGAGAGTGATAGCAGCTGGTATAAGTGTAGAGCACACTGGCAGCTGTTAAGATCTAAATGAGAAACAAATGGAAACTGCATAAAAATTATCCTTGGGAGGATTGGGCAGGGACAGAATAATAAATTTTGCAAGTTATATGTGCGTAAAACTCTCATTGTCCAAACTTCCAAAGAATCGTTCCTGCAAGCACTGTACCCTGCACTATGTCTGCATGAGAGTCCCACTGAGACCCAGTGTCCAGCACTGATAATTTCTCAACAGAATCAAGTTAGAAAAGGCATCAATTCTTTGGTAAAAGACAGCATGTTAGATTTAAACCTCCTTACACTCGGTGATTATGCTTCTTGCATTGAGGGGGGGATTATTTTGTTTAAACCATCTTGACATTTGTCACAGCACCTGGGAAACCAAGATTTCAACAAATTAATTCCTAGTTATTGCCACTGTTCTGCATGTCTGTAAATTCCACTATGTAGGCTCAATTTAGCTGAAGGGTCAGCTTCTCTAGAAGAGAAAAAGCAGATTTTCAACGTCTCTTTTACAAAAGAGCAGCATTGTACATAATACATGCCACCCAAGCTTTGCTTCAACAGTCAAAAAGGCCAACCCAAAACGATTTCTTGGAGTCAACAGTGGGGAAAAAGGGAAAGTTAAGCAAGCAAACATAAAAAATCTTCAGTTTCCAAAGCAGCAAGTCATTCCAGTAATTACTACAGTGAACAAAAAATGATATCCAAACATTTATTTCCTCCTTTGATGTGTGCCTGTGGGTGCATGCTCTGCATTTATGTTTGTGTGTGTTACACCTGAAATCTCCATTTTAAATTACCTCTCCAAAACAATTTTGTACTGCAAAATTAAAATACAGAATACTCGCCCCCAACACTCCCACAGAGATTTTCAGAGTTGTGTGAATCCCTAGATTCTCCCTAGCATTCTAAACCACCATTCAGTTATGATTATGTTTAGTGAAATAGTACACAACAGGAAGCTTAGATGGAACCTAAAGAACAGATTGCTTACCTGAGGCAGCAAATCATTTGAATTTTTGATGTGTACTAGGTTGACAGCTTTTTCCACAAACAATTCCCAATACTGATAGGCTGAGGCACAATCTCTACATCAAACACACAGTTCAAGAAGCTGAGTTAGGAAAAGCTTCCAAATGCTGGGAATTCTCCTGTAAACACTTCTTTTGGTTTCAGAGAGACCTCTTAGAGCCACACACACTCATCAGTAGATCATAATGAACGCTTGCAGAATTTTGCCTTAACTGTGAAGAAACAACAGCACAACAGATTTAATAATCGCCTGTCTAGAGCTGCAAGGCAGTGGAAGCTGCCATGTGATGTTGGCCCTCATGGCAGGTTTTTCAAAGGACCAGCAGCTGCCAAAGCCAGCATCTCTGCTCAGCTCTTCAGCATTCCTCACAGGGAACTCAACTGCAACTGGATGAGGGACACTGGCTCGAGACCTTCAGGGACATGCTACGCAGAGAGCCTGGAATGTCCAACTGGCAGTCACTGACAGTGTTCCTAAACATACAAGCCAAACATGTGGATCGTATGTAGCTGAGAAAGGAAGAACCAAGAGATCCATTTTTCCCTTCTCCCAGCAGTGATGCTGCATTTCAGGTCAGCTCCTAAAGAGAATTTCAGGCTTGGCCAAGAGCATGACAGATAAGGCTACTGCTACTGGCTCCAGAATGTTTTGCTCAACTTTAAGAATAAATGTGCTGTTAGGGCCCTCCCTTTAGACAACCAAATAGGTCTCCAATGAATGTCAACATTCATGATAAGGGGAGAAGAGAAAAAATAAACATTAAAAAGACAGCTATAGATTAAAAGGCAGAACTGGATAAAAATTCAAAGCAATGTTCAGGAAGAAAGGGGAAAAGAGAAGAGGAAGGATCTTGTACCAATTAAGCTCCTCATGTCACTGTAGGAGCAGTTCCACCTCGCAGGGTCCTCAGACACAGCTAAGTTTCAGCCACTACACAATTGGCACCATTCTGGGTCATCACAGTAAATTAAAAAAAAAAAAAATCCCCTTACTTTGGTCCAAGCAAAGGGGGTGAACTCACTCCTATAATGCTGTTCACTCACAATGTCCACCACCTATTTCTCACCATCTGTCTGCCCCAACTTGTCTTTGGTTCACAGAAGAGCAGAACTGATGGCATCAACATCATTGTCATGAGGTCTGGCCTGGCCCATAGGTGTGCTGTGCAGCCGTGCTCTACAAAGATTTTGGAAGAAGTGAATCCTGCCTGGAAACATGTTAAAGAAGCCTTGATTAATAAGTGCAAGATCACCCCAGCAGAAGCAAAGTTTCCAACAAAATGAAATAGGACAGAAAATGTTTACACTTCAATTTGTGACATTCATTTGCAGCATGTTACACTCCTGAGGGAGCAAAATGACTTCTGGCAGGGGTCCAGGCTACAGGAGCTTTATGTGAAGCCTCATGAACCAATGCACTCAGAGCAACTGATATGAAACAGGAGCACAGGTGCTTTGATGATTAGATGAAGCAGCTGAGCTCTAGGCCATGGCTTTAACACCAGGTGAGGGACCATCAGACAGCCATTCAGCAAGCCACAGAAGGAGGGGTTTCCTCAGCTGAAGCACAGACCTCACACTGTAACAACACGGGCAGATGGAAATGCACACACGCGTGACTGAACAGGGTGTGGGGAAAGACTGCTCTGCTGCCAACTCATCTTAACACAGCTAGAAAGCATGTGAGCAGCCAGCAGTAAAATCTAGATTTCACTAAACTATCTACAAGTTTGGCAAATGCCTTTGACAGAGTCAGGTTTTCAACCACACTGATGCCCCACGGATTTGTGGCTGCGTGGGCATTATTAAGCTGATGCATTTCCCCAAGTTACAAATGCTTTTGCCACCGAGTTATGTTTCAGTTCCTGGGAGAGTTACTGAAGAAATCCTCCTGAGGTTATCACAGGAAAAATTAAGCAGGTGATTGGGAAAAGTCAGGATGGATTCACCAAGGGCAAATTGTGCTTGACAGAGCTGATCACCTTCCATGGCAAAGGAACTGCTCGGTCCAAGCGGGGCAGGCGGTTGGACATTGTTTACCTGGATTTCTGCAGGGATTTCCATTCCCACAGCCTCCTTCTGGACAAACAGACACATTATGGGCTAGACAAGTGGTCCTTGCAGTGGGTGGGGAACTGGCTGGCAGGAAGCACCCAGGGGGTGCCAGTAAACAGCTCCTCTTCAGGCTGGTGACCTGTCACAAGTGGGGTCCAGCAAGGATCGGTACTGGGCCCAAAACTGTTTAATGTCCTCGCAAGTGATCTGTGTGATGGGACCAAGTGCACCCTGGTGAGGTTTGCCAAATGGGGAAACAGGACTTGAGAAGTAAGACTCACCCTGCAGGAAGACCTGGACAGGCTGGAAGAGAGGATACTATGGGTAACTTGGGCTAACATGAACCCTATGAAGCAAGTGTAAGGTCACAGAACCTGCTTGAAAGACCAAGGTAAGAACTAGACAGAGGATGTTTTTAAATAAATATTTCACTTTGACTAGACCCTTCATAAGGCCTTTGTTAGAATTATGATTGCTCGGCACAGTTCCCTTTTGGATTCCTCTCCTGGATGAGCTGATTCATACACAGTAAGTGAGGAAACTTTATGTTCCATAGGAAGAGGAACATTTTGAAATGTCCTTTGTGGAAGTCACCTCTTTCCATTCACCTCTTTCAGCTATGTGGAGCTCCTTTGAGCTCAAAGGTGAGCAAAACTAACTGGACAAAAACTAACTGGAATGTAACATCATCTACCTCTCCAAATACCTAATATGAAAAATTTCTCATGTCAGGTGCTGATTTGTGCTCTTACCTAGGGCCAAGAACGCTGGCGAACCTCAAAAAATTAAGTGAATGAGACAACTGGACAACATGACGCAGTCAGACTGCACAATAAATTGTGCAAGGGAAGCCAGGAGGTCTTGAATGATAAGGTACCTGTGTGTTTCCCTTGGTTGCACTTGTTTTCTGCCCAGTTCCATAACCTTGGAGTGCAAAAGAAGGTTATTGTATCTCCAGGAGCCTCTGATACCATGCCCAAATTCAGGAAACAAGTTATGAAAACTGCATTATCCCTGTGTGCTATAAACCATCACTGGTCACCCAAGAACCATGTAAATAATGTCTCTCTCTCAAAAGAGACAAAAAGACATCAAAAAGAGAAAGAAAAAAGAGAAAGTGATTTGGGGGTGAAGAAGGTAACTGTTCTTGAGGTAAATAAGGCAACCCTCCCTAGCAGTACACCCATGTGGCTGGACACACAAATCCCACTTAGGCAAATATTTCTGTTGAATCCTGTGCCCAGAAAATGCTGATTTCTAAAGCAATCATCAACATGCCAGGGCTACACATCACTAGACAAGGAGTTTATATCCAAAGTCCCAGGACCAAAAGGCCTGAGACAAGTAGCCTGAGCTGCTGGGAGCACAAAGCAGTCATGGTAAGGACTTATCACAGCAGACAGAATTGCTGAATGCTTACAGCAATACAGGGATTTGAAACAAACAAAACAAAATTTAAGCTCTGCTGGGAAAAAAATGCAGCTGTGCATGAAAAAGCAGGTTACAAAAAGGGGACGAATGCAGAATAATTATCATATGAATGGACAACCTTGCAGGGCTCACATAACTCCTGCCTAAATCTAACCTTGTTTGCTAGTGCTTTATGATTCCCTGAGAAAAGCGAAGCAGGTAGCTGTGCTTCAGGGAATTATTTCCACTATGGGACTGGGTAGCATGAGCAGATTGTGCTGATGGGAAGACTGGCAGTGCTCTAGGAACACTACCATTGAGGAAATGCCTCCTGATAACCTGTTATCTGTAGCATCAGTGTGATTATCTTTTCATAGAAGAACTGGGAATGTGGCCTTTGTGCCATTATACGAAAAGCCAGCTTTAGGAGGAGCCGGGCAGTGTCACCTCTGCTTCAGAGCATTCAGCACCTGTTAAAGACATTGAAGGGATAAATGGACTTGACCTTACTTTATAATTTAATTTAGTCTAAATGAACATTTTTTTCCTGGATGCATCAAGATGACTCAGACCAGTTACTTTAATTACCAGGTCACTGTTCTTTGAGACATTATTATTCCTAACTAACTTTAAAAAAGTCTTGTCACATACTAGGACTGTACTGAACACTGCAGAATCTCAAGACAGATTTGAACATGGGAAACCCACAACGATGGGGACCAAGCCTTATGGGATGTCTTCATTCTCTATCCAGCAGTAAGCTACACGCAGGAGATACAAGGAAATGCAAGGAAAGTTCTGCTGCGCTCCCCAGCACGTTACCACTCAAGGCCAGGGTATTTTTAAACCCACAAATGTTTGACAAGTGAAAATTTATTTCCTTGACAAGTGCTAAAGCAGCTATGGAGAAAGTGACCCCATTCTACAGTGCAGGGCCAAAAACTCTCTTGCTTTATTTTCTAACCCTGTCCAGCTTCCAAAAGGCTACTGCAGGCTTGCTCAGCACATCAAATTTGGCTTACCCACCTCAAGGAGACAGAGAGTTACACACCAAATGCTCAGCACACTCCAATTTCAGTGGGCTTGGTCTGAAAGCTCAGCAATGTTAGAGGTGGAACCAAAATCAAGTTCCTTTACTGAAGCTTTGAGTTCCACCTCTGAAAAGGTTTCAAGGAAAGGGGGTTTTAATGGGATATCCCAGTGCATCTGTTTTTGAGGACAGTGCAGAAATATATAATCTGGCTTTAAAGAGAGATGAGAAGGCAAAAAACACCACACAAAGCTCCTTGTTACTGAATACCAGGCTACATTTGTGACCAAGTAAACTTGTTTAGAGATAATAATTTGTTTGGGAATCTGTCTATTGTACTGAAGATACAGGCAGAGCCCTACCACAGAAAACTTTTGACTATGGAGGTCATCACAGTACAACAAGGAAGATGAAATTCATTTCCTAGAACCCACTTGAGGAAATCAGCAATTAAATCCGCTCCAAGTCCAATGATTTATCCTTCAAGTCACGTTCTCATAGCCAGCAAGATCTTGCCAGCACTTCATTAAAACAAAACCAACCTCCCTTTTCCTAACATCTCATTAAGAAGCAAAGTTCCCCACAGAGCCCGCTGGGCTGGCCAACACAAAACACTAGGAATTAAGCCCAAGAAGTGATGCTCAAATTGAAGTCTGAATGTCAGCCACATCAGGACATTGTGGTGTTCTGCCTTTTTTTTTTGTTTGTTTGTTTGTTTGTTTATCCAAAGCAGCAGTAGAAATTCAGTCGTCATGTCCACAGCAATACCAGACTTTCTTTCCATGATGGCTAAAATGATCAATTTTATCAGAAGCTGACACAAACTGGATGGACCAAGATGTGTATCTGCAAGAGATCTATATAGGCCAAAATTTCAGACACAAAATGATCATTTTCATCCTTGCTCTCTCATGGGAGATGCTGGTGTGAAACATCCCACTCCACAAATTCTCCAATGCCCAGAAGATGTGATAGATTCACCACTGTCAAATATAACATCTTCATCAGTCAACATTCCACTGGACAGGTCACTTGGAATTGAATGGGAACTCCAGAAGGAATTTTCCAAAAGATAGAATCCAGAAGTTTAGTTTACCTCCAAATCCAACCCAGTGGCTGTGCTCCAGTTTGCAGCAAACACTACTCAGAACCATGTGCCATTAGAGCTTGTTATCTCATCATGTATGTGTAAGTCTACTCTTCATTGTCTTTTCAGTATATCCAATAAAGCATTTATTTGTATCAACCACTTTTTGTCAGCATTTTCTTTCCCAGTGTTGAGTTGGCCTTTTCTTCTCTGCTGGCTCGTTCATTCATTTATTTGCCACTTTGCCCAGCCAGGAGAATGTCATTCTCTGAATGAATATTTGGTGAATGAACACTCTTAATATTCAGAGCCCTTGTTACGTGGCCCTCTTGAAGCTGCTTAAATGCTGAGTAACATTTCCCTGAGTTTACCCCTGAGATCAACTGCACTGAGAAGGCAGCAAAGGACAGATTCTCCACTTCAGCTGTGCCAATATCCACAAGCCACTTGATGTTTGCCCCAACTCATTGCCCCAATGACTTGTCTATCAGTGGATGTCACAAATTCAAACTTCCCCCCCAGATGATGGTTCCTTTTTCCCCACGCAGGTAGTTATAGAAGGACTTCAGCTGTAGGGAAAGAAGCTGCCCAGAAACATTCAAGTAACAACAGTAATGAACCCTCAAAACAGTTTCCAAGGAGCAACTGGAATCCCTCCTTTGTTGCCCTTCTCTTGCAGGCAAAGACCAGCAAGGAAAACTAAGATATGATAAACTACTAATGGCACAGGGCTGCTTATGTGGCAAAGCATTTGTGCTTCAGTCAGCTTATTCTAGCTGGAAAAACAAAAGGATCCTTTCTCTCTTGGGTTAACACACAGGGTCAGTTCTTTAATTAGAACTATAATGGATTATATGTCAGTTTTTTCCCTAGTCTGGTACACTTCCTGCTAAAAATCAGATACTTATATAAAGGAAAATCCCTTTCAGCTGGAGCATGTCCTGGATGCTTACTCAGCAAGGCATCCCAGTTCTAAATAAAAAAAAAAGCCTCTCAAGATTTTTTGCCCCTGCAAATCATATAGTCAGCATAGTAAGAAAGCACACAGCAATTTTCCTTTCAAGGAACTAGGCTGCTTAATAATTTTACTTCTCATTTCTTCAAAGGGGGCATAAGGATTTTAAGTAATCTAATCCTTTAAGAATAAGATGAGCATATTTCCAACCAGATTTTCCACAGAAACCAAGTTTAAGCCATCCCATTGCATAAGCACATCCATTTTTTTGTAATGAGTTTTGAGCTGTGGGGGTCTGTTTCAACCAAAGTGACCACACCAGGTGTCACAGAGGACAAGTTCCACCTGCTTACCAGAAAACAGACAATCTTCCAGTGTCCTCAGCAAGTGTCAGACTAGAGAGCATTCAATCTTTTTATCAATATTCTATTCCTCAGCACTGAGACAAAAACCCAAGGAAATTCAGAGCACTTCTCAAAAGAGGCTCATGCCACCTTTCACCATACATGCATGATTTCTCAGCAACCAACACCTGAATGCTTTGTGTGTGTGCATGTGTTTCTTTTTTTTTTGTGCAGATCTCTGCTTTTTTTGTTTCTGTGTGTGTGTGTGTTTGTCCTTTTTCTGAGGAAGGGGAGGTTTGGTCAAGTTAGTTATCCTCTGCTTTTTTGTGTGTCCACCATCCAAAGAAAATTTGGTATAACACACCATACCACAGATCATCATCATATCAGTGAGGACAAGCAGCAAAATCTGGGCTCTTTCACTGATTTGTGTTTCCCACAAGCTGCAATCTGATGCAAGCTGTTTGTGCTGTACTTGGCTCCATGCAGCACACTATACAAAATCTGTTCCTGTTTTTACATTGTTTGGCATGTACCTGAAAACATTTAAAAGAAGAATTTAACTGCCTTAACTGTGCTGTCTGGTTACCATAACACTTTCTTTTGTTTCTAAAACCCAGACATGCCCAAACCCTCTGAACTCACTATTTATGTTAAAGCAGCTGCAGTGTATTAGCTAGCTGTGTTTACTTACTTTGCCTGTATACAACTGTTGTTTTGAAAAATCTTCTGTCTTCAATTTATAGCTCCTTCATATAGGTATACTGCCAACATGGCTAATCAATTTACCTCTGCTTCTATCTACACTGAATTAATTTTCCTTCCTCAAACTATGGTGCTCTGTAAAACGCACAGTTTTGCTGTTATGCTGGAGGGAATAAAATACACAGTATTGCTGAGAAATGAAAAAGGCTCTTTTCCTTTTTTAAGTCATGCTCTTGCAAGGCAGTGGTCACCTCAGTTTTGGGACACTGGAACATTGCAGGCTACTATTTGAAGAGTCAAAACCTTGAATAATAACCAGCCTCTGAATTTACTTCCACCACTTCAATGCAGAATGCTGTTAAATTAGCACTCTTACACCCTTCCTGACAGCACAAAAGCTTCAGTTCTGTCAAGGATTGCTGGGACAGGAATATTGCCCAAGCCCTCAAATGACCACTTGAGGCTGATGGCATTTATTCACCATCCAAGGCTCCCAGAAAGCTTAAAATGAAAATTTTCTATCAGAACAGTTTTGACTGTTTACAGTATCACTAAACCACTGAGCTACTTATAATCTGGTATCTTGCCTCCAACCCCAAGCCTGGTTGCCCTAAGCAGAATAGGTTACACTGTTGTCAGACCACTGCTGTAGCAGTGCAAACACACCCCCTAAAAAAGTGATACGGTCTCAATGCCCAGATGTGCTGAAAAACAAGGAGGGAGGGAAAAGAAACTTTTCACCATAGTGTGGAAACTCTCCAGAAAGGAGCCCACAGTTCTGCCAGATTTTTCAAACAGATACTGAGGAACAGAAGGACACGGGAAAACTAAAATATACACAGCCTTTATGTCTTAGGGGCAGCAACCACAAGGAATGATGCCATGGAAGGCCAAGAAAAATCAGTCACAAGGACACAAAAATACCCAGACCCACTGATCAGTGTACATTAGGTATATTTTTATTTACAGAGTAGAGATGCCTAATCAATTATGAGGTTAGACACCCAATAATTCAGCTTCTTTTTTTTGTGTAAAAGTATATAAATATATACATAAAATTCTATTAAGTAAACATTATTAACTGTGATACAGTTAACATTCACTACTATCCTTATGCTAACAGGCATCTCTTAAAGCTTAAATGCTGATTTCAAGATACCCTCTATAAAATAGCTCTAATTGTACTAGAAGGGCAAAAATTCTGTGCCATGAACAAGCTTTCAAAAGAGACTAGTAAAAGGTCTTTGTAATAACGTTTACAAGATAAAAATACTGCTTCATCCCTCCCACTTCCCCACCCTGAAAGAAACAAATACCCCAAAACAGTTGCAGAACTGCAGGAAGTAGTACAGGATTACTTTTTTCTTCTTCTTTACTTTCCTTTTTAAATTAAAATATTTTTATTTCTGTATTTTATGACATATTAAGGAAGCTGCAAAAAATGCAGCTTTATTAAATATTGTTATACAAAAATCTCACATGTGCATCCATGGGGCTGAAGATAATAGTGGTACTGTATGAGCTATCCCTTTCCCTTAAAACTATATACCTTATTTAAAATGATGGTGAGACTTCATAGAAAAGGCATTGGACAGCAACTGAAGAAAGGGATTAGAAAACTATTGGCAAGACAAATAAAATGCTCCAAAGCCTCTCAACCTCCTTGCTTCCTTATTTTAAATGCACTTCTGCTTCAGTATTTTATTTGTCTCTCTGTTCTTCATCCTGGAGTTGGTTCAGGACATAAAGGACAACTTGATAGCAGAATATGTACTGATCCTGTAAGGAAAAGGAAATTACAGAACATGTGAAAAATGCCTGCACACCTAAGTGCTCTCACTTGCACTTCACAGTTGTACAGTACTTTCAATATTAATTATACTATTAAATAAAACCACCATCACCAAATCCCAAAGAAAACAAAAGACCCCAAACAACAAAAAAACCCAAACAAACAAAAAGGCCACAGTGGAAAAATATGCAACTTCAACTTAGGGCAAATACAGACAGTCCTCTGCCACTAAAGAGATATTTCATATGGGACATTGATCTTTCTTTCGCACCAAAACCACCTAAAGCAGACCAGGCACTTTACGTAAGCAGAAATGAAGACAGCAAGTGAATTTCCAGGACTTGCATCAATGCCAACTAACACAGAACTCAGAGGACAGTGGAACTTCTTACCTTAATCTGAGTGACAGAGGTGTGGGGGCTGATAGATGTTTTGGGGTATGAGGTAGGGATGGGGCTGATAGTTTACTGGTTTGATTTCAGGGGTTTTTTTAAACTATGACTTCACAATTCCTTCTCATTCAAAGAAAAAGTGCAGATTTTAACAAGACCTTGTGATGACCACCTCTAAAGTTAATTAGCTCTAGATCCAGATTATTCCTAAAAGATTGAACTTCTGGCTGAATATATTACCAAAAGAGATCTCAAGATGTATCATCGATTCACAGCAGCTACAGTTAGGCCTTCTCTTCAGTTTATAATGCAACTTTAAACCAAAAAAGCTTAGCTGACCCCCTCTATAAACACATGCTTTTGAAGATGAAAACTCACAATTTTTTTTTAAACATAGATCAAAACAATACAGCATGTTAAAAACGGCTTGTGTTTATAAATGTTAAATACATCCTGCTACTCATCTGATTTAATTCTTGTGACACAAGTGTCACATTACAGTGCACAAAGAGAATTGCTGTGTGCATCACGAAGCTCTCTGGCACTTCAGATGGTTCAGTGAACGCCTGGGGAATCCAGACTCACCTCTGTCTGAACCATTCCGTGTCTCTGCAGACGCATTGTGCGCACCAGGTCCGAGATGTCGAACTACCAAAACAAACAGCAAGTTAAACATTCAAAAAAGACAGACATGCAGAACAAAGGAACATCCCCAGCATCAAAACAGGGAATAGGATTAGGTACATTAGTAATGAAACAATAATTCCCTACAGCCTATGTTTGTCTGGTAGGTAACCAGCATGTGCTGTCTCTGGGCAATCTGGATGTGGTCCTATATCAGACACTCCCCCCTTTTCTTGTGTTCTTTCTGTGCACAGGCCTTCTTGCTTACTCTAAGCTAAGCATGCAGAAAAGAGAGTTTCAGACATTCAGAGGGTGCTTAGAAACTCCACTGAGCTAAGCATGACATACATAGCTCATCTTTAGAAATCCACCACAGTTTTGCTACCCCAGGCCGCTGAAGGACATAAACATAAGGAAGCTAGCACCCTCCTGTGGATCACCCTAGAAAGCAATCCCTGGTTGTGCCGGAAAAGTTAATTTACACACCCCTTCCACCAATTGCCCAAGCCATCATGGCAACACCATTTTTCCCATGCCACGTACCAGAAGTCCACTATGGTAGAAGATGACCTTGCAATATACTTCAAGTGGCACCTGGCTGCTGAGGTTCCCCGAGCTAACCCAAGTGCCACTGGATATTAGAGCTCTCCCCACCTGGGATCACCAGCAAAGAAACACAGTACTGCCAACAGCATGGCGCACTCTTTAAAAGATTGCATGGATTCAGTGGAAGACATTTCCTGCACGTCAGGAGCACCCTGGGCCCATCCCACAGATACTCACATCGAGGTCTCTGCTGATCAGCCCCAGGACCACATCTATGCAGATGAGGGTGCCCGACCTCCCGATGCCTGCACTGCAGTGGGTGATGATGGGTCCCGCCTTGTGGACGTGCCGCATGTAGGAGATGAAGGTGAGCAGATCATCTGGCTGCGAGGGGGTGTCGTGGTCAGGCCAGGCAATGAAGTTCAGGTGGGAAATGTGCCGCACTTCACCTGTCTGAGGTTCAAAAACAACACCACCACTTGGCTTGTGGCAAGAATAAAAAGAAAGAAATTCAGTTCCCGAAGAAAAGTCTCAGAACACAGGGATTTGCCCAGTGAAGGTGCTTTGTAATTCAGTACTACAAGAACTAAACTGGAAATAACTAGTAAGTAATTTAAATGTGTAAGGTTCACTGTGCAGACTGAGCTGATCACATGGAGGAGTCAACCAGCCAGGCTGAATTATTAGTGAATTTCATATCCCTACATATATTTCTGTGGCCAATGGGAGCCAAAATTTAGAGTCTCATTAGCGTAATGAAATCATAGCCTGGCCCAAATGCTTTCTCCTATAAAGATCACAAAGCAGCACAAGCTGCCATGAGGAACAGCTGCCCAGTAATGATCACTAGGCCAGGAGGAGAAGCCCTGTGTTGCCTCTTGATGTAGACAATGCAAGTGAAAGCAGGAAAGCCAGAAGTATAAAGATTAATATGGCAATACTCAGAAAAAACTCTAAGTGTGCAGAATTAGATTCACTCACCTGAATCTCTTCAAGCTCCAGCACTCTGATGATGAAGCCCTTCAGCTGCTGAAGTCTCACAAGAGCAAGGCGTAGTCTGTCATTGATCATGGTGGTTTTATTGAGCACATCTGGCCAGTAACGCTGACACTTTATCTTTTCTCCCTCGACCTCCTGAGTCATCATGGCAATGACAGTACAGTTTTGTTCCCAAACCATTTGCCAGAAATCTGCTACAGTAGTAGGAAGAGGTCCTTGGCATGCAATGTAAATGAATTCCTCATTCCCCACGGGCATGCGAATGAAGCTGGCATTGATGTATCCACCTTCAACCCCGAGAGGGACTCTGGTGGTGTCATCTGTCATCCCCACACAACAAAAAGACTTCATGTTAGGTGTGCATGTCATCAGACCTTCACACAATACAGGTGCTGAGCCTTACACACTCACACAGCACTCATCTCCACTGATGCTTCCACAGCTTGCTTTAGAAGAAATAAATCACTTAAATACTTAATTTAGGACACTAATCAGTACTTTTAATAAAGAAAAAGATGACTGCAAGAGAAATATAAATCAGCAGACAGGTGGGATAAGCGATTTGAACTGCAGCAACTCTGAAAAACAGAAGTTGAGTTTTTCTCACATAGAACTAACCTCTGTCAGTTCTTACTTCTCAACGCCTAACAAGCAGAATTTTATGGCAGGAAATTTACTGACAATAGTACACGTGTCTGTTTTTCCAATTCTGCATGGGTAAAACTGAAAAAGCTTTGTCTGGTTGCATATGTATACATCATTTAAGATGTGATCTGCTAAAACAACTGAAAAGTCTGTGAACATCCATTCCTACCTACCACAGCACAGTAGTACATTGTTCACTGATCTTAAACTGCTTTAAAAATGCTTGCTTTATTTTCATCCTTTGTAGGATTAGGAATCAAACCATCCCCATCAGCCATCTGATCCAATCCATCTGACCATACAGGTGGTGACAGAATGTCAACTGTGAATTTCAAATGAGTTAGGACTTACAAGGAAGTATGTTTTTATATCTGTTCTTTCTCCTGTTCTCCTTCGCTTGTCCAATCAAACACTGATCCAGAGGTTTTAACTCCTGAAGGTTCTGTGAAGAGGCAATTACATGTGCATTAGGAAACACTGATTGGTAATAATAGTAAGAGTGGTTATGTTATCAAGTCATTAACAAACAGAATAATTAAAAATCAAATCCTAATGTGGATATGCAAAATAATGCAGTCACAGGAAGGAATCTTTTACACAGCCAAGAAAATGAAATTAATAAAAAAAAAACCCAAATCAAACCCTACACACTATCAGTAAATATTTTATCTCATTCTCTTAAAAAAGAGATCATGTAACATGGCTGACTTAAGACTTTGAAAAAACTGGTTTCACATTCAGCAGCTGGACTTCACAGCCTTTGTCTATGCCTGTTTACATTATATTCACTTGGTAATTTACCAGAAGCAAGAATGATGTAAAAAACACTTATGAACTGAATTCAAGCTGATCTCATCTCTCAGCAGCTTGTGGGAGAAGGGAGAGAAGTCTTTGGTGTCAAGTCTTTTCATCTCCTTTGAGCTTCCAATTAAAGAGCTGTGGTATTCAAGGCAGTGATGATCCAGCCAATCTATTTTTGTTTCATACTGGGAAAAAGGACTTTAAAGGACAAATAGTTACTCACTTCAATCTCTTTAGAGGGGACTCCCTGTTCCAGCAATCCACGCAACATCCTGATCACTGACTTCAATTTGGCTCCTGAATATTTGCCTCCAGGGAGCACATTCACAGTAGGGAGTGCAGAGATCTCTTCATTTGTCACTAGGGGGAACACTAGCAGAAGATATAAATATAAATAAATAGCTAAAACCAGGGAAACATAAACTGTAGCTCACAGTTGGATTTGCATGTTGCTGTTCACTGCCTGTTTTCTCTTGAATGCCCCCATACACAGAGAGAACACACAGCTCTCCTCTTAGTTTGACAGGCAAAAGCAAATTAACTAGCAAAACCAGTAAGACACAAAATCAGCTCTCATGAATCCAGTAACTAAAGGGATTATTTTCCTGAACTTCCAATAAATACATTGAAACAAAGTTCAAGTATATTTTAAATTTAAGTTCTTCACACAATAACCTACAAAAATGGATGGACATGCACAGGGATAATTTAGAACTCTCCACATTACAGCCTGTGACTTGTTTTTAGCACTAATGCTCCACATGTATACAGCACATCTTACAATTATCACTTGAAACACATTTTTTTTCCGATACAGCTTGCCTCCCATCAGGCCTTCAGTGATTCTCTGAATCACAACAAAATTCATAAACCAAGAATCTCTCTGGTATTGCAATTAGAAGTGTCCTAAACCTACTGACTTAGTCTGAAGTATCCTTTCTTCTTTAAATGAATGCAAAGAACCGCTGTATACGAACTTCAGGAACTAACATTTCTAATGCTAGCTCAAAAAAAGTGAAGACTAAATCCTGCCAAGCACATCAAACTGTACAGATGCCACTCTGCCACACTGAGCAGCACTGGAAGAACGAAGATAAAAGTAGTGCCTAATCTGAGCATGGGGTAGCTGGTATGTGAAACACATGATATATCAATCTAATCACAGTCAAACATATATTTATTGTTGCAGCTTTTGTGAGACAGATACTGAGGAAGGAAGTATCTCAGCTGGTCCCAGCTTTCTACAACTGCAGACACAACACTGCCAATACTTGTTCCTATTAACCCTCACACACTTACTACACAAAAATGTAGAGATCCTTCCCAGTGCATTGCTGAGCTGTTAGAATCCCCCTTATACCTGCCATGACACCCTCAAAACATATCCAGGATGTCTCAAAACTCACTTCTGTTTATATAATGTGACCCTGAAGTTTTCCACTGATTACGTAAAATGTCCTTGCCTTTATTCACATGCTCCTGGCTGACTGATTCAATCGGCAGCTCATCGCTTCCCCACGTGATCTCCTCCTCATCTGCCTGGCTCAAGGAAGGCCGTGGAGGGGATCTAGAAGAGGACAAGGTACGGAAGTAAGAAATAACACCTAGAACCAACACATTCGCAACCTTGTTAAAAAAAACCAAACAAACCCCACCAGAAAGTAATTTATAGCTACAATTATTTCTGGACTGGACCCATATACCAGTGATCTCAAAAACCTAACTTTTTTGCCCCTCTTTTTTTTTTTTACATCCCCAAAGAATGAAAAAGGTAACAGTGGAAAAAGAGCCAGGAATATACAAATCTAGTAATAACTACCACTGCAATTATTTTTCAAAGGCTAAGCAATTAAATAGCATCCAACAGCAGATTTGTACCACTCATACAATTCACTACACTTAAGTATCTATTTTCAATTGCAAGTTTTCTAGCTTTGTTGAAGATACTGATAAATGTATTAAGTATTTTAGGTCATAACGTCACTGCTTGTACCAACTCTCAACACCAAACTTCCCACAAGCTTAACAACATAAAACCATACACATTTTCACTTGAAATTTCACTTGGACTAAAATTATTTCACCAAAAAAACAACCTTGGGAGTATCTACAGTTCAAAGTGGCTCAAAGAGACAGCTAGCTAGTAACTTGGTCAGTTACTAGCAAGTATGCTTCGTGCTCCATGGAAAAAACAGTAAGCCCTAGGCATCCAAATGGGAGCTGATGGAGCAGAGGAACTCTACACTTGAGTTGCAGTGGTCTAAAACCAGAAGATGTAACACCAATAAAGCCTGTATAGATTTGAATTGAAGACAGCATTGATTGAATGTTTTCTTCACATCCAAGTACCAACTTGTTAGCACAATGCAAATTATGTTATTTGGAGACATCTGAACACAGTCCAGTTACTTGCTACAACCGCGTATGAAAGGAACAAATAAAAGTAGGGTGTAGTAAACCACATAAAGCTGACTAGTATTCAGGAAAATTACAACTTTTAAAGTAAGGAATAGACCAAGAGAACAATTCAACAAGACAGGGTGTTTTTGTTCTTGTTGTTATTGTTGTTTTTCTCTCATTCCAACATATTACACTTCAGACTTCCACACTTCACAGGTTTGCTTTCAAGCAACACTAGAAAAGAAATCTTACCTTTCTGGCACAGCTTTTACTTCACAATAGTCTTCACAACCATTTACGTGTGTAGCCTAGAAGAAGTATTTCAAAACATATTAAAAGACATAGTTGCAACATTCACATACTGCAAATTTTAAACAATTAACAATTACAGGGACTGTTTCTGAAGGGTACTAAGTTCAAAGCAGCACATAATGGAAGACTTTCCTCTTTTAGACATCTCATTAACCCAAAATAACAGAGGACGAGAACACTGAGCCCTTGGAAAGATACTCTACTGTAACAAGGCCAAAAAGCTATATTAAAATCACTCCTCACTCACAGCAGCAGTAGAGTCACCTAAGTTTTCCCCAGTTGGCTTTTTTGTTTCTAATACTTAGAAACCCTTTATGAGCTAAGCTTGATAGTCAAAACTTCTGCCTCAAAACTGTCAAGCCACAGTTCCTATACTGTGGATATGTAACATACCTCTAAATGACACACACTCCTATTCACACCTTCCTCAGCAGACAGTGAAGACTCAGCACAGAGGAAGGCATTTCCATCCTTCTTTCAAGAAAAACTCTACAAATTCATTTATACTTTTTAGGCCAACTTGCTTTTCCACTGCCCTACTGGGACAATTTTACTTGTGGCTCTCCCTAGAGCACATTGACACAGAGCCAGATTCCTGATTTGATTTTCAGCTCTACTAACTGGACAGAAAGCTACAACAGCCAGGATGTGCTGGAGAGACAGAGTTCTGCTGATTTGAAACGAGAGACAAAACCCAGGCTTCCAGTGACTGATGTAAAACAGGACACACAATAACATAGAATAAACCACATATAGAAGTTATTCAAGCCAAAGAACTTAACCTAGCAAAAAGCAGCAGGAGAAGAAATTTTAAACCCACATTTTGGACAGTAAGGTCTACACAGCATTCATTTTCATTGTGACTGCTTCCCTTCTTTGAGCAGGAATCACTGAAATCTTTTAGATTAAAAAGCTGAAGTAGCATTAACAAAGTAATTTATTACCACTCTTTTTGAAGAAAAAGCTGATTGACTTAATATGATAGTGTAAAATAACTTTATGCTTTGTTCTCTTACATAGGTAATTTATGATAATCATATGCTATTTAAAAATAAATGTTTACACACCATTTAAAGCTACTACCTACAGTGATGTTCTCATTTAAAGGACATGTAATGTTATTTCCACCAATTCTATGCCAATAAGGAAAAAAAATTGGAAGAGCATATGCCAGCTTCTTGCCATCCTACCTCTGAAAAATCTTCAGGTAAAGATGACCCATCACAGTCTGTGTCCTCAGACTTATCTTCTGTCACCCTTCCGTTCATCTCTACTGAACAGGAAAATCAGGGGATACAGCATAAACACACCAGAAAATGCCCAGGAGCCACCCTCTCACAGATATGAATCCTGCTCTACCTGTCTGGCACTAGACAGGGAATACAGGTGCCAGAATAACCAAGAAACACATTTTGAGGCCCTTTGCTACCAGAGTGTTGGAAAAGAGTTCTTACTATATAGGATAAACAGACTTTAGGTTTCTTTATTTTATAACTGGAACAGCTGCCATGTTATGTGAGGCTGTTTGCACAGAGTATCTGTGTCACAGCATAACTGATGGACAGGGTGCAGCTACTAAGTTATCACATTCCCCATGCCAGTGGTTTTTCTGCAATTCAGTTAGATTTAGACCAACAGCAGGTCCAAACCAGGATTCTACTCACTCTTTGCATTAACAAAATGTAACTAGGACATGCCAGATAAAATGTGATTTGTATCTGTCTGCTATGGAAGCACCCTGCTGCCATACCCTATGGATTCAATTCATCTTCAGTCACAAAGGACAGCCTACAAGAAACTGGCAGTACTGGAGCTCCAATGATACTCTTCAGCTGAGATCCTGGCACAGCCAGAACCTCAGTGATCCCTGACTTCTAACGCAATGACTAATGACAATAACCCAATGACCTTGTAGTCATGACATGAAATAAGTACAATTTTGGAAGGTGTATCTTGAGTTGTAGAAGGAATCTCTACAGAAACAGCAAGCATCTTGCTTGAATTTTTGGAGCACGCATACATAGTGTGACACCACAAAGGAATTACAAATCCTACTCCTCACTACATTTGAGTAAATAACAAGTAAAACTGAGGAGATGGAATGAAGCAAGAGAAAGGTGTACAGTCAGAAGGAGGTACTGAAAAAAAGCTAATCTTTCGAAAAGAAACAAAACAGGATGGTAAATTGTTTGGTTTTGAGAGACCTCAACACATTTCCAAGTTGTGCAATCTGAAGTCAATGAAATGCTGAAATGCTTCAGCATGCCAATATGACTGCAGCTGCAGGACCAGGTACCCAAACAATAGGAATTTCACTCAAAAGACAACTCTAGAATAGGAATAATTTTACCAGATTACTTAAAGCAAAATTCAGATTTTTCAAACCAGAACCTCACTTATTACATTGCATCTCAAACTCATGGTAATTAGCAACTATTTGTCTGTGTTCAGCTTGGGAAACTTCCAGTTCAGATATCAAAGCAATGACAATCAACCCCCCCTGTTGACAAATCAACTGATTACTTGGCACCTTGTTTCAGTGTTTTGCTGTCAGTGATGTTCTTTTTTAATGGCTCACGTTACCTGGCAGGTGATTTTCTGATGCAGCCTTCTTGAGATGTAGAAGTCTCTGAGCCTCTGAAGTTGCATTATTCTGATTTAAGAGGTTCTGGGCTTCCTCATCTACAACATCCAACAGATACTGGACAACTTCATTGTGGTCATCCTCATCATAATACTCATCATCTGGAACCTCTGTTCCTGAAGACAAAAAGTGCAAAATGACAAGTTTTCCCAGTACAGAATGGTTTGCAAGAACTAATATAAAGGGGCAGACACAAGGCATTATTTCTAGCTGTTACCTTGGCCTTTCTTTATTTCTCTCTAACACAAAATCCAATTTCTATAAATCTACTTTCAACATCAACTAACTCCTATAAAGCAAAGCACAAGACTTGGAAATGACCTTCAAAAAGTGACTGCCAGTCTAACATTTAATTATTTCAGCATATTCAAGCATGCCATGATTCTCTTGTGCTGGTACAATAAAGACAGAATAATGCAGTCCCCATCTCACCTCCTCTTACCTGATTTGTCAATGTGTTTAGGAAAATCTGACATCTGATTGGTAAATCCAAGGGAAGGTGCATCTTCTGCTCCTGAGAGGTTCATCAGTGCTTTTGTGTGATGGATATTGTTTTCTGTATTTCCCTGAGACGGTCCCAGGATGCCATTGCCATTGACCTGAGAAAGCAAAGAACAGTATAAATTAACTCTTAAAGAGCCTGGCAGTTTGTTGAAGCAACAAACAACCACTAAAAAGTTTTCACCTCTCCTCAGCAACAAATAAAAGCCTCTATTCATATCATCTGAGATATCTGGGTGATGGGTGGGAAGTTTCACACGACAAGAGCAAATAAAAAAAATTAAAGCAACTAAGGAAAAAACCCCACATACTGATGAAGCAGCAGCTTCTACAAGAGAACAAATGGTAGTATTTAACATTATCTTAATCCCTACAAAATGTATGCAAGCTTCAGTACTTTTGGTCCCACAACACAGCATTTCTAAGGAAGAACTAACAGAAAAAAAAGAAAGAAAATCACCTAGCAAATATAATATGAAAGCATCTGCAGAAACTGTGAGCTGAATGGAGTATTCTGGATAATAGCCTTACATCCGTCCCATAAGACAATTTGTCTTTCTACAAAGCAGTGCCGAAGAAAGAGCAGATCAATTAAAAAAACTTGCATTTTAATTATGCACTGCTTATTCATGTCAATTGATAATAGTGGGTTTGCATACTTTGATCACCAGATTGTTTCATTCATTTATTTAGTTTTAAAAGTGTTTGAAGTAGATTCTTTTCTCTGGTTAATGGTAACAGGCACAAGAAAGGAGCATTTACCTTGGGCCCATAAGCATCAGTTGACTTCTCTGCTTTATCACAGGGATCACCACAGGAACAACCTAAACAAAAATGGGGAAAAAACAACAACTTTTTCTCTGAAATTAAATTAGCCCCCATTGATTATTTTTTCTAAAAGAAACAAGGTATTTAATACTATGTTATGACACGAGTAGCATTTCTGCCTGGTTTCTGTGCGTTGCTAAACTTCTGTCTGAATGACTGACTACACTTCGTATAATGGCTTTTTGAATGTTCTATTCAACGGGATCAGAAAGCATGAATGCTAATACAAGTAACCAGCTCAAAGCAAAGAGAAATGCTGATAAATAGTTTAACAGCTTACAGTGGAAATGTGCACCTTTGAGAACAGCATTGATTCCCTTTTTCCTCAAAATGTACAAGGTACAGCCCCACAAACACCTGTCCTTGACTACTTTATTTTTTTTAATATTATCTGACATCTGGGTCCTTCTTCAAAGGAACCCTTCTGCTCTATATTAGAGAGAATTTCTAAACTACCCAAGAAATGACATCATAAGACACTATTGCTGAATCTCTTTTCATGGAGCTTTTAGAGGAAAGGTCAAGCAAACTCCTGTTGGAGCTGGTCACAATAAGCTGGACTAGGATAGTATCTTATGGTCCATATCAATTTCTTTATTTTTATGAACAGGTGCATTTCACCTGCTATGAGTAAGCACACAAATCTTACCATTAGCTTTCACTGGCCATGGACTTGAGTTCTCAGGGCTTTTGGATTTTGGGAACACTGCATGACCATCTCTGTGAAAAGAAATATTGACAGGAATATTTATTTAAAAAACAGGTAAATCATGGTAATCATCAGATATTGAAGTAAACAGTACTACTGGTAAAACTGCTAATCATTCCCAACCAACTTGGTGAGGACACATCCAATCCCCGCTTCCAAATCAGCAATAAAGAAATGAAACTGCTCTGGCCCCAATACTGAGCCTTAGGGAAACCCCACTAGCACCATTCACCATCACTCTCTCACTCCAGCCAGTTTTTAACCCAGTGAAGAGCATCTCTCCAAGCCATGGGCTGCCAGCTTCTCCAGGAGAATGCTGTGGGAGACAGTATCAGAGATTTCACTCAATCCAGTAGACACATCCACAGCCTTTCCCTTATCCACCAGATGGGGAACCCATCATGAAAGTAGATCAGGTGGGCCCGGCAGGACCTTGCTTTCCTGAACCGCTGCTGGCTGGGCCTGAGCCCCTTGTCCTGTACATGCTGTGTGGTCACATTGGAGGTGATTTGTTCTGTAACCTTCCCTAGCACTGAGGTTAGGCTGACAGGCATGATCCTCCTTCCAGCCCTTCTTGCAGATGGGTGCCACACTGGTCAACCTGCAGTCCCCTGGGACCTCCCCAGTGAGCCAGGACCGATAACAAATGATGGAGAGTGGCTTGGTGAGCTCTCCTGCCAGCTCCTTGCATATCCTTGGATGAATCCCATCTATCCTCACAGACCTGTGAGTGTCCAAGTGTCACAGCAGGTCTCTGACTAATTCCTCCTGGATTGCAAGGGGTGTATTTGAACACTTGTAGTTCACAGCTGGACACAGCCTTGTGCTCCCAAGAAGCAAAGCACAGCAAGTACCATGTACCCTTGTGCTCCACTGCAGCACAAAAGCTATGAATTTACAGACCTTTTCTGTGGAGTCAGTCCTCAGTAACATGTGGTGAATTTCCTGTCATACCAGGAACAGGTTTTACTCATATACTCATAGATACACTCATACAATCATGCAACAAAAAGCACAGGGAAGCATTTGCTTCCAGAACACACCTGGTTGCTTTGAGCACCACTGTTGGAAGGCATGTTTCCAGCATTCTTTTGGCTTCTTTCAGAGTCATTCCTTGTGTGCTTACTCCATTAATGTAATGGATAATATCTAGTACATGGAGACTCTCCTCTCTGGCAGCAACCGATTTGGGGAGAATGTCACTAATATACACAACTTGATAAAGGCTGTCATGGCCTCCTGATAATGACAAACCTTTGCAGGGAAAGAAGGGGAAAACAATAAAAATCAAGGTTTCTTTGTAACTGAAGGGGAAGATTTTTCTTTAGGGCAAGAAGCAGATTAATTCCATGTTACCTAGCTCCTCCTTATGGCACATCAGTGTAATGTCAGGCAGCAAATGAGGCAACACTGGCATCTTTGGTAACTCCAGAACACGCCCTAGCACTAATCTGACAGTCCTTGGGGCAGCTCGCAGAAAGTTGACTGCATCAGTATGGCTCATGTTAGTGACATCAATGTCATTAACCTGCAACAACAAAAGCAACACAGGTGTCCTTGTTAGGTCCCAAGTAAGACAGCATTACTGAGGAAGCATTTGTTGCTGTTCTCAAGCGCTCTCAAGTGTTCTCTGAGAGGCACTGAATCATGCCTCTTAGAAGGAGTGTATCTTTGTCCTTTAACCACATTTGACTTGGCCTACAACACAGTTCACTTCGTTTTTTTTTTTTTGGACTCTAAGTTGTCCTTTTCATGCAATCCCTGTACATGAAAACATTATTCTCTCACTTTTATGAGTCGGTCTCCAGGCCGTAGTCTCCCGTCGCTTTTGGCAGGATCCTGAACAATGTCATGGATGTAGCAGCCGACACTATCGTTACCTTTGGTCACTGTAAAACCCAGACTGCCCTTTTCTGACTTTGTCAGAGTCACTTGGAGCTCCACTTCCTAGGGGGACAAAACAGCACTTTACAAACAGGCAATCAGAAGAAACACAAACATTTTACTGAATTTAAGACAGCTGGAAGCAGACAACTGATTTATCTACTGATTTAAGTGCGACACAAGCCTGGAACAAGACATATTTCTTATCAGGCTCAGCTTAGTTGCTTCAAATAAGCATCTCTAATGAGTTCAGACAGAACTAAATGTTTTGCATGGAAATAACATGGGGTCAAAAGTCTATGAATTGAACAAAATTCTGAAGGCACACATCAAAACTCACACCTTACTTTACCCTTACCTAGCTGCCATATGTAAGAAAGGCTCTATATTTTTCAAATATCTCAACACATCCATAATTATTCCGAACAAAACAAGCAAACATATTTTCCTACAGTGAGACACAATAACATAGAGCTTATCTTGAAACTGAACACATGCATGTCTTTTGTCCATTTTAATTTGCATTAATTTTGATTTTAAAGATATGGATGTGTCTCATTTGCATTAAAAAAAAATCACAGAGCACCAGGAAGGATGAAGAAAAACTTCTGAAGAGGGGACTAAGAAAAACATAGTTTCTTGTCAAAATGGAGTATTGGCTACTTATAACACGGAAGACCCTTACAACTGGGACATATCAAGATTCAATTTCAATTTTTTTCAATCTTTGAACAGATTATGTGAGGATATGGAAGTCCCTTCTCATACACAAGACATTTCTGTGGTGTCAAGAAGCTTTCTCAGAAGAGCCTCAAAAATAGGCTCCATCTTGCAGCAGCATAGAAAGTCTTTGGGATTCATATTTATAAATGCAGCAAAGAACAGGGTCTCCTGATGCCCTTGATGACTCAATTTATTCTCTGACTCCTGAACAACCACCTAAAACTAAAAGAGCAGAAGCAAGGTATCTGCCATTTAAGCTTCCTCTGAGTACATGGCTGAGAGGTAGGTAAACATTTAATGCCAAGTTTCCAGGATGAAATGACCCATGAAATGGACATATACACATCCACCTATGTACACATGGATACCTCCACATCCACAGAGGGAAATGTATCAACTCTTCAAGAGCCCACACAGGAAACACCTACAGACAGTGGTATGAGCAGTTGCCATTGATTACAAATGGCAATGTATGTGCCATTTATTAGGCACACTCAGATTAGTGAAAGTATAACCTACAACTATCCCATTTGTAAATTAATGTGCCTAACTTCTATCCACTCTCAAAATCACGACTAAAACAACCACAGCAGGACATTCATGCTCCTCAAAGACAGAAATAGTGTATTACTGGCTCATATTCTTCAGCATTTTTTTCCAGCTGGGTGAGTAATGAATCTATTTCTCCCAGGTGTGAATTCAGCTCAGAGACAGGAGTAGCGTAACAGTCATTTATTAACATGGATGTGGTAACATCAGGTACAGTTCTACAGGTTGGGATCACTGGCAAATCCAAAGGCAGATCACTACAGATAAAGAAGAAAAAAAAGAAAAACAGGAATAAGTACAATGTGGCTGTCATTCATAAATTAATATATGAACCAAGGTTGACTCTATGCAGATCTAAAAAGCAAACCAAAAGAAGTATTTCTACGAATAGGTCCAATAAACTACTTCTATAAACATTTCTGCAGGATGATGAGGCTCATTATCAGCAGCATACCTGTCCTCCAGCTCTGCCTTGCCGGGAGCCTCCTGATCAGGATACAGGATGGTGCGAACAGTGTCCTTCTGGCCAGGGTGTGCCTCGTACTGACTCTGTGCCCGTGCCTCAGCTTCCCCTGAGCTCTGGTACAGCGCAGAACTCCAGCCAAGGCCCACCTGGGCTGCTGACTCCATCACCTCCTCATCACCACTTCTGCTGCTGTCACTGTAGCTGTCTCTTCTGGAGGGAGATTTTAGCCTTTTCTTGCTCAGATCAGTAGTTTCATTTTCATCTGAGCTGTCACCTTGTTCTCTATTTGATTGACCAGAAACTTCTCTGCTGACCTCTGGAAAAACTTGTTGGGGCGAATGGATGGGGGTCTACAAAAGCAAAAGCATTTAATTCATTATAATCCAGTTCTGGTGACAAAAGACAGTTTCAAAGACTGCATAAAATTACCAAAATACAAGGAGTCACTGGCTACTGACTGAACTGTTGAAACACATAGCACAGTTTCAAAAAGTTCAATGCAACTTGGCCAAGACAAAGTGTGCAAAACTCTGAAACTTACGCTGCTAAAAACATTTAAATTCATCTAAGGAAAACAAAAATACTTTAGCTTCAGAAAGCGTGCTGACAGATGCTTTTAAACTATGCCCAGCAGTCTTCTATGCAACTACCATGAAATCCCTTCCAACCAGAAGCTGAGGCTTACAGAGCTACTGAAGTCAAACCAACCTCACAGAGGAGGGAAACAGAGAAGCTGTCAACCAAAAAGCAACAGTAACAGACTACAAAACTAAGACAATTCATGCCAAATGGTGACTGTTAACCAAGTTATTAACCATCATCAGATTGAATAACCATTTTGCCAATTGTCACATTTTATGTCAGCCAGCAGACAGAAAAGATTTAAAAGCTTCATTTACGCTTTCATGGTCAGATTCTTGTGTACATGAACGCATCAGTCTGTGATAATGTAAAGAAAAATGTTGGTTTTCCTCTTCTTTTAATATGTGCACTGTTTTATTAAAGTTCCTGTTAAAGTTTGATAAAGTTCTACTAAAGTTCCTGTTATTCCACATTACAAACAGGTCTATTATAGGAATAGTTATTTGTATTATTAGTTTGCTCAGTTGCTTATTTCTCACTCCAATCCTAACTTCACTTAAATTTGTATCTGTCTATTTAAACTTCTCTCATCAGACTTGAATGATTTTATTGTTTGAAAATAATGTTAAAGTAACACAGAATCACAGAATCAGAGTATCCTGAGATGGAAGAGACCCACAAGGATCACCCAAGCCCAATTCCAGGCCCTGCACAGGACAGCCTCAGGAATCACACTTTGTGCCAGAGAGCCTTGTACAAACACTTCTTGAACTCTGGCAGGCTTAGTGCTGTGATGAATTCCCTGGGGAACTTAAATTGAAGACCTGTCTCCATTAGTTTTACACTTTCCTGTATTATGGAAAGCCTAATTTTCAGGCAATTTGTCCTCTACACTCTTTTTTGCTGAAACACATTTCATTTCCACTTCTTCAAGTATCCTAAAATGGCCTTCTGTTCTTTCAATTTATTTACTGGAGCATTTTGCAAATATTCTTTGGGACACCTCTAATTTCCAGGAGGTAAATATGACAATATTTTCCGTTTTTACATACATCAACACCAAATTGGTGTTTTGCAGAATATCCTTCACAGAAATATCCAATTTCTATTTGATACGAACTTCAAAACATTGGGCTGCAAAGAAATCTCTGCTCCAGAAACACGTTATTAAACCAATTTCTCATGCCTTGGGTCACAAAATGGAGGAAAAAGCTTTTGAAAAAAGTGTGCATTCCTTTAACATTCACAAAAAACAGTGCACTCCTAAGGGATTCATTCCAAAAACGACATTTCTGTGAGCACTCTCCCCATTATTCCATCTGCATCTTGCATCTAACGAACCCACCCACCTACCCACCAGATCGAATATATGAACCTTAAATAGCAAATAATGTTAAAAAAAAATCCCTCACCAGACACCTTACCAGCAACGAAGGATCGATGTCTGGTAGTATTCCAGACGGTGGCCGGCAAAGGAGAAGGGAGACCTCTGGAGACGTTCCCCTCAGAGCAGAGATGACTTCCTATGGCCACAGAGGGATTCACTGTCAGATGCAGACTTGCAGGACTACCACAGTATGAGTTTCACTACTATAGGTACAAACCTGCTGGGACAAACCCTTCAGCGATGCCCCGTTCACTTTCAGAATGACGTCCCCGATCTCTATCTGCCCACTCTCTGCAGCTGGCTGCCCAGGGAAGAGCTTCTTCACCCTCACAATTGTTGATCCCAGCTGCTCTGGGGTCAGGTTATCTTCACGGCAGAAACTGAACCCAAGGCCTGAGCTGTTCTTCAGGAGTTTTACCTCAAATGTGTTCTCTGTAAAAGAAAGATTAACTCGTTATTTCCTATAGCACACGGCCATGGAAAGAGTGTCTGGTGCTCATATTCCAGACGTGACAATGTGCAATCTCCCCCTCACATGGCTCTTTCACTGAGTTGAACAGAAGTGTTACCCAAAAGGTCCTTCCAGGTTAAAGAGGACAAAAAGCTGATCATGACTCTCAGTCGGCTTGCTTGGCCTGACAACATCAATATGCAGGAGGCAGAGTGTCTCCAAAGGACATTCCCTAGGAAGTCGATTAAGGAACCTTTTAAAGCACAGAGTGATACAACCTTTCCAGCCACTGATCAGGCATTAGTGAGAGCAGCAACTGGAGCTCCTGGCAGACAGGATACAGCCCATGCAAGAAGACCCAAAGGTATCTGCAGGGGTTCTGCCATCTGGGTACGCTTCCCCTCACTTGCACAAGTCACCAGCAAGAGAGGCTGAATTATGTCAACCTCTAGTCAGGGGCACAAATCCTTCTCCCTTCTAGCTCTTGATGTCTTCTCTCTTCTAAGACAGGAGCTGCAGGACCCACAGAAGCACTCAATTATATATAAATATCTACATTCCCCTTGGCACCCCTTAGCAGCACCAGATACAGCAGCACCCCCTTTACTCCAACCTTGCTACAGCCTTGGCATCTAAGGCTGGTGAAACTGGGAAACAACATGAAACAGTCAGAGAGAAAACAGTTAACAGTAGTTAAACAAAGTAACCAAGATGTGAGAGAAGTCTTAAAAAGAAACACAACAGCACAAAAAGAAAAGAGACTGCATTGTGTGCAAGGGCTTGGTACGAATTCTTACCTGCTCCATTCCCATCCTAAGAAGTGAAGAAAATATTATGAAACTACAGGATGCTTTGACAGTTAAGACAATTTTCTGTGTGACCTGACCTGCAGTGACAAAGCTGTAATCTTTGGCATTTGAAGATTCTGTCGCTGGCTTCTCCTGCGGCTCACACTGCCCCGCCTGATTTGGGAGCGTGCACTGTGGTGTCACTGGAGCATGAGCCTTGGCCCCTGAAAGCTGACCTTTTTCCAACAGCAGGTGCACCACCTAAAGCAATGAAACACTCTCCAGTTAACTGGCAACAGAGATAGCACAGTGTAGAGTATGTGCTTCCTTCTAACTTCTCAGGGTCCAAACTTTTACAGCAGCAAGTGTTACAGAGACTCCCCTCCCCATATAAGTCCTCCAATTATTCCTTATTTTTTAAGGGCTGTTAAATGACAACCTCCAAAATACACTAATGGACTTGCAAGATACTTGCCAATAGAGTAAGAAAGGGTTTTCTTCCTATAAAGTTGTGAGGGTGTTAAGGGGTGTCAAAGATAGTGTCACTTGCACATTTGTACAGGGAATTAAATTAAAAACATTTTATAATGTGAACACAAATAGTAGTTCTCAGCAGTTCTGAATGTGTACACTCACTGGCTATTTTCAGGTGTGCCAGGAGGCCAAGGAGTCCAAGAAAGCAAATCTAAAGTAACCATGACAACACTGGGGAGAATTCCTGTCTTGAGGTTCCTTCACCTCTTTTCACTCATAGAGAACTGGTTTACCACAGACAGGAGTAGAACCAGTAGCCACTCACCTGGCCTGTGTTCCTCAGTGTTTCAACAGCCTGCTTATGGGTAGCTCCTTCCAAACTAATCCCATTGACAGAGAGCACACGGTCACCTACATTAATAATTTAAGAAAAAGTAGGCAGAGCATCACCTATAAAACACCTATGATGCACAGAAACTTTCAAGTCTGAGCTAACAAGAACAGTTATTTAAGGAAATTCTCCCTCCCTTCCATGTTCTGAGTCAAGAAGAGAACTTTGCAAATAAACAATATGGTTCAAATCAAAGATGTTTTCCAATGTAATGATTCTGTGGGATAATCCCATGTCAAAACTAGTGTTAACCATCAGAGTGACAGCCTGCCAGAAAGCTCAGACTCTTTATTTAAAACAAATCTTAGTCCACAGTGGGAATGATCACTTTAGTGAAGAATGTGGCCTGGCTTACTAACAAGAAGAGCCATAACAATTACAGCATTTTCTGTACTGAGTTGCCAGGCGTGCCAAGCAGGAAGGCCACAAATAATACAAAGCCCTCTCTCTCTCTGCCTGGAACAGAGAAGCATTCTCCATTAACATAGGCTGCTTTAGAGAACAAAAATCCCACAAGCTATCTCCTATTTTTCCCCTCCACAGCCTCAACATCACTGGTTCTGCAGTTGTTCTACATTACTTTTTTTAATCTTCACCTGCAGAATTAGCTATCAAGGCAATATTTAAAATGACAATGGCAACAGCATGGAAAAACAGCTCTTCTTCCCAGTGAAAAAGGTGCAAGGACAGGAGGCAAACGGAGTGCTAGTTTCCAGGCCACAGGATATTGTCAAGTCCCCCACAGACAGTCCTCTGCCCTTTTTCACATTAAGAGTCCCCACTGAAAGAATGGAAATCCTACCTTTTTCTATTCTGCCATCTGCTTCAGCTGCTCCCTTGGGAATAATCGCTTTCACATAAATACCACCATGCCTTATGCTAGTATTTACACCACCCTAAACAGAAAACAAAAATAGGATTGTTAGTCTTTTTGCAGTTGGAATACTTAGTAATTAAACGCAGTGTCACACAAGGAAAACTGTTCTTAGGAAGCATTTGGGCTACTGGCATGTAGAAAAAACAGAGAAACTATCAAAACCAAAATGTCACATCAAGCATGTTCTGTGCAGTCATGCAATTTGCTACGAATGAAGTTGGGGTGGGAAGATGGTAAAAAACACAATGCATTGCAATGCAAATGCACAAAACACAAATAAACGTCCTTCAGCAGAAACATGTCTGCATTTTGTTGGACTTTACATGCTTGCATGCACACCAAAGCTCAGAGATGTGCAAGAGCACAGCATGCCAAAGCAGGAGATGCACAACCATGCAGTGTCCTACTCCAACACAACTTCTCTGATGTAACAGGAAATTAAGGAGCGCTGCTTTCTCTCAGTTCAGACAAGTTTGAAGGTCTAAGCTGCTCAAGCTGAACTGACATAGTTTTTGGAGGGCCTTGGCCTTTCTGCTGATTGCAGCGGGGGTAGGACTAGATGATCTTTAATTGTCCCTTCCATCCTAAACCATTCTGGCTCACTGTGCTCCACAGACTTGGAAGGAAGAGGAAGACCAACAGTGTGTTAATGTTCACTCCCAAAGCACCCAGTATTACAAGTGAAAAATTAACCCACAGGTAACTGCACACCTCTCCTCACCACCACTGTACAGCAAAACAATGAAGGGGCAGAATGGAGGCTGGAAAAGCAAAGGGCAGTGAAGACAACACCTGGCCACCCCTCAAAGGAAATCTCTGCATTGGCTGGCATCTTCTAACATCTTCACAAAGCCAGTGCATACAAACAGCAGGTCTGGTGCTACTCAGTAACCAGCTCCTGCTCAACCTTTGCTCCTCCAACTGTCTCAAGCAATGGAACATGACTTTGAATATACTGGGATGCCAAAATAACAGAATTTCCTTCTGCTCCTCCTACAATCCTAGCTATAGCCTAGCCAACAGTGCTAGGCTTGCAAATCATTCCTCCACCAAAAACAGCTGAATATTAAAACACATTAAAATGTATATTTTAGTACAGGAACAGACGCAGTGGAAAATGTATGTAAATTATTCTCTTCTTCCCTGAAGTGCCACTCTGCATTATGACAGGCCCTAAACATAAAACTAACTTCAAAATCTTATAGCCTGAAGAGAAATCAGCCTTAAAAAATTTGGTTTTGCCTCATACTGCAAGAAAGCAGTGTCAGCCAGGTCTCATTTGGGTTTATGTAGTTTTTTGCTTTCTGCCTTTTCTCCAGCAGAGGGAGAACACTGAACATGGTGAATGTGACTGAGCGTGCACAGATACTCTTAAATAACACTACCGCTTCCACTACCTGCCATGCCAGTCTGGGAGGGTGTCACTTCCTTCCTTGCAAAATTGCCACAAGGTTAGGTAGCAAGGGACAAAGACCATCTTGCCTTTTGTACTCACAAAGCAGCATCTGTGATAAGAGTCTATTAGGACTTTGGGGCTCCACCATAAAACAAAAAACAATAATTACTTAAAGGGCAGATGACAGGAAAATTAATATAAATTAATAGTATTACTTTTCAGCTTTGGTAAGAATACCCACATATTAATAAATCCATAAATCAAAGTGATTCCAGAAAATATTTTGCTTCCTTGTAATTTAACAATTTAATGGGTTGCTGGGAGTAGAGAAAAAGAGAAAACATCTAAAAACCTTGTCAAACAGTACCGTGACACTTATTCCCAAGCCGTTATCTTTTTTTGCTAGTTCAACCTCAAAGATATCTCCAGGTTTAAGAAGCGTTGTAGAAACCTTTTTAGAATTCACTTTGTTTGCTGTATCCGATGAGGAAGAATNAAAAAGAAAGAAAAAGAGACAAACAAAACAAAAAGAGACAATGATTTGCCTTTAGAACAGATGCTTACAGCTAAGACCCTAAAGGGTGGGGTTTTGAGTCAGACACAGCCAGAAGGAGTCCACCTGGCAAAGTACCAATTAGTAAGACTCAAGGCTCACTGCTTCAACTCTTCCATTCCTGCCATTGGACAGGTTTAGCACAGAAATATGCTTGGCCTTTAGCAGCCAAGCCTTTACTGTCCAAATGAGCTGGTTATAGAACACTGAAACTGCATTACAGCAGCCTAGAGTCTGTTGGATGAATTAGCAGGAGCTGCCACAATTTAATTGAATAATCTCAATCAGCTGAACAGAGGAATCACTGCAAGTTGGAAATAAATTTGTAGTACTTGTGATTGTGCCCTTTTGGAAAGGTGAAGCAGCAAGCTGTGCCTGCTCAAGAGCATGACTCACTGCTGAATTTTAATGCAGCAGTTTTTCAAAGAATTAGATCAATCCCAGAAGACAATGAATTCTGCTGCTACCCACTCCAGATGTATCACTCCTACTTTCCTCTAGGAAAAACTTCATTTATCTGCCAAGTAAATAAACTTACCTCTAGGGGTGGTCACTACATTATGAACATATTGGACAAACACACAGAATTGAAAGGCGGTTTCCTACAGCCTCAGGAAGTGCACTGTAGGTTCATCTCAAAGCATAATCTGCCTCTAGTAAGACACATCTTGTGACATTGGAAAGCTGGAAAGTTTTTCCAAGTTACAGAAGTGATTTTCTCTATTTATTTTGAACAAAATCACCATGCTATTAGAAATCAGCAACTAGTATTAGCTGCAGGCTAGGCCAGGCTGCTCTTCCCTCACATCCTGACACCCAGAGACAGCTATTTCAATACCACTATCACACTGATGGGAAATATTCATATGAAATCCACTATGCCTTTTTAGCTGGCTGCTGCTCCTGACTGCCAGAGTAAGTTGCTTCATCCATGTCTGAATCCCCTCGGTCAGAATATTCCACAGGCTCCACTACCCCGGGCCTTTTCATTTTTGCTCGAGTACTGTCCGATGAGGATCTTCTCTTCTCGATCGCTTTCGAGGCTCCAGCCTGGGACTCGCTGTAATGCTGAGCATCCTGCTGGGCTCTCCCACTTGCACGTTTGCCAAAGAAGCTGGCTGCCTGGCTCTGGGACAGGCTGGCGCTCTCGGTCCTGGAATCCTGGGAGCTCACGCTTCCATCCCGCTTGCCTCCCGACAATCCGGAGAGGCTCCCCGAAACAGGCCTCTGGTGACCACAGCACCGGTTGTGCTCTTCTGAAGAGGACTCTGCCTCGTTGTCCTGCACTGAGGAGGGCCTCCTCAAGTAACCCCTGGCTCCATTACTGATATGAGCAGTGTTAGACGATGCTGCAAACCAGGAGACAAGACAGCCATCAGCAGCTGGCAACAGCTTATCTGCAGCACAACACCCTTTTCTCAGCTTACAACCCAGAAAGGTTTCACCTGCCTGGATATTCCACAGAAAGCTCTCCGCTCACACTGTACCCCCAGCAATGGTTACCCTCACACACCTCTTCATCCTGTCTCTGAACACAATTCCAAGATAGCTGGGGTTGCTCACAGGGGAGACTGCAGATCCCTACCTTTGGACAGCTTGTCCTTGGGCTGGGAGATGACAAGTGTCACGTCCTCAGGAGCGTTCTCCAGGATTTCCAACGCTGCGTGCTGGCTGACGCCTTCCAAACTCGTGCTGTTTATGGATATGAGGCGGTGCCCTGCACAGAAGGCATTGTTCAGGTACAGCCTAACACCTACGTTTTTACCCATCAGTGACAATGTAGAGTACAGGTCTGACAACCTCTACACAATGCACGGATTAAAAGTTACTAAGCTTCAAGTGATGCTGGAATAGGGAACTCTAATCATGAAAAAAAACAAGTCAAACCCCAAACCAGACCACAAAAACTGGTTATATTTCCTCTTTTTAAACCTGCCAAATCTTAACATATTCTGATTTCTACCTTCTCTTCTGCTGTAAAAAAAAAAAAAAAAGAGAAAGCAGAAATCAGGAAATAAATGAGCAATATGTAGTTCAGTTCAAGACATGGACTAAGACGAGAAGGAAAAAAACCCACATTTTTCTCCTCCTCCTTCACAACAGTTATGGTCATAGCATATGGTTCCATTTCACTTTTTAAAAAAATAATGTAGGGATACTGAGTTTTAAAAATTTTAAATTACAATGCATCTGCAAGACAGACAATGGAAAATAAAGCCCTTATCTTTATATGTAACTTCAATTTTCTGCTACTTCAAACTTTATAATTTTTACATTGATTTGTATGATTGTTGTTTTCGCATAGTTTAACCAAGAAGTATCATTAGTTTTCAGAAACCATCTGGAACGTAACTGAAGGTCACCATTGTAAGGAACTGTGATACCCAGAGCCACAGATGGAATTTTATGCTATTCACCTGGTTTTAGAGTCCCTTCCAAATCAGCTGGCCCTCCAGGAATAACTGAATGAATAAAAATTCCCAGATCAAGTTTCCCTGTCTTCTCTCCACCGACTATTTGAAAGCCTACAAAAAAAAGGCCCAAAGCAGGCAAAAATATCAGTGATCACCACGTAACTTAACACAAGTCCATATTTTAGAACAAACAAAAACTTAGTCATTCTAATAAATGCAAAGTAAAAAAACCCAGACACCTCAAATTTAGATCTGCATGGAAACAAATAGCAAAGCTTTTTGATTAAGCTTTATTGTATACTCTTGTTTTAAGCAATTGATTTAGACTCTGTCTGTCTGTCTGTTCAGGACACTCCAGCAAAGGCTACAGAAGATAACTCTGGCAAGAGAAACACACAAACAGGTGACATGAAATGTACATTTGCTGAGCAGACAAAATTTGTTTTCTATCACATAAACATTTCTGGTTTTCTCCATTGTCTGATGTTTCACATAGAAGTTTGACCCTGGTCTTAAGATCTGAGTTTTCAATGTCCCTGTTTTATTTTGAGGCTTGTAATTTATTTCTGTTCATTCTACCACATAAACCTGGGACGAATGTTCCAGAGGGGAAAAAAAAAAAAGTAAAAAATATTAGGTCTTCTCTATTCTAGCTAAAACAGCAAACTACCATAAATTGCATGGGGAAGAAAGAGGAGAAATAGTACATTTCTTTAATTTTTTTTCCTTTTTGCTCAATGGGTACATTACTGTGCAGTGTGAAAACTAACTATTACTGTCTTGTAGGCTTTTTTTCCCCTCTCAAATTTACACTACACTCTGATTTTGAATGACAGAACAATGTCCTTAAGGACATTTTAGACAGTCTGCCTAAAGCACAATACTGACATCAAATTTTTCATTACTAATACAGGGAAAAATTATGTGGGTTTGTGCAAAAAAGTCAGTGGTAGAGGAAGGAATGTAATACAAATATCTCATCTCCCAGGCTCCTTAAACATCAAATCAGTGTTCCATCTGATATTACAGGAATAAGGAAAACACTCCACAATTAGCACATAATGCTTTTATTGTGTCTTTTTTTTTTTTTTTAAGAAGTATTCATTTAAAGCATTTGTCACAGCTCAAAGCTGTGAGGTTCCACAGAGAAAAAGTGCTATACTGAGCACAGAGATAAACTTAAAAGGTCAACTTCTAGGATGACTAGTTCACAATATTAATATAATCCTACATTTACAATATGGAAAAACTGAAAAACAGACTCGCTTAACATCACAGAAAGTGCATTTTAAATGCCCTCAAAATCCAGCTACTGCCTGCATTGCTTTGCTCAGTTCTACAATAAATGCTTAAATACAGATCAGAAAACTTTATTTTGTTTTTGGCTTATAGAAATACATGTCAACAGCAATTTTAAAGCCACTTACCTAAGCCAAACTTTTCATCCTTTTTCAAGTTCACCAAAGTGATCTCTCTCTCTGGTGTGGCAACTCTGCTCTGTGTTGTTTGAAGAGAGTCAACTGTAAAGTCAACATTTCATGATCAGACACTACCTCAACACTTCCCTTCAGGTTTACTTTGAAGTTCTTTTCCATTTAAAAATATTACTTCTCTGATAACTTGAAAAGCTGTTTTGATCTAGTGGGTCCAACTTTCATCTTCTAAGCCATGGCCAAAGACAGAAAAAAGCCTCCACAACCCTTTTAACCAACTTCCATCTTCAGCAGTTAAAAATCTTTTACTCCTCCTAAGAAAAGCAGCTAGCACAGTCTCATGGAGGGACAATATAACTGAGTTCTAGAATCTTCAACTTCACTAGTCTCAATTCAGGAAGATATTTAGATCTGTGTTTATAGGCTCTGCTCATAGGTAGGGAAGATGCAAACACATTGGTAAAATTGAAACTGAGGGTCATTATATGAAATCACTGGAAGGTTACTCAATGAATTCTCTTAACAGTGTCTCTTCATTAAAAAGAAACCAAAATTAGAAACATCTCCTAAAACAGTAGAAACATATACTAATTCTCTTGCTTCAATTTACTTCCTCATTTGCAACTCCACAGGCTGCTGATTCCACCTCTTCTAAAATATGAGCATCCTCACAATAGAACTCTGACTCCTGAGGCTTTCCATCAGGCTGAAGTAGACCCAGGCATTTAAGAGACCCAAGGAGAATAATTTGGTGAAGACAAAAAACCCCACTAACAAACACCAACCAAAAAACCCCACCCCACAAGCAAACAAAACAAAATACAAACAAATAAACAAGTCCAATCTCCTGAAACTTCAGGAAACACCAACATACTGCAAGTCTGAACTCATGGACTTGCTTCCTAGAGAAGACATTCATTTGGTCCAGGAGTGCCTGGGATACTTTTGCTCTAAGTGGAAGAGGCAATCCACAGCTGCAGAAACCTAATGAGCTCCACACACTGGTACAAGCACAGAACAAATGATGCAGGAGAGTGCAGCAGACTGCACATCACCCAGAAAAGGAGTTTTTTCTCCCTCAAAACCACATCAAGTCTAAAGAGTGAAAGAACTAAAAAGAAAACACAGAACCAGTAACCTCCTAAGTTAGGGAAATTGAGCTTTCAAGAGCATGATTCTGGTAGGTAAGAGCACCCTTCAAGTCCCAAACTAAACAGACACTATTCATATTTGAAAAATATTACACACAAGTGTCTAAACCTCCCCAAGAAGCAATCCAAAATAAATACTAGGAAAGGAAATACTAGGAAAAGGTCCCATCTAGCTAACTGGCAAAGACACTTAAGAATACCAAAGGCACAGGACAGGTGGAACAGCGAAGCATTTCTAAGTGACAAACTGACTAAATTAATTACTTATCAACTTACCACTCTCTTTTAATGCTGCTGATGACAGATGATTTTCTGAAGTATTCATGCTAACACCTGTGACATGCATGGAAGTATCAGACACTGTTATCAATTTTTTTTTAAATGCAAAAGCTACCAAGAATTATTTCAGTCTTCACACAGTTCACATGAACTCATTCACAATATCAAGCTACTTCTTTTAAAAATTAATAAACATAAAACTAGTTTTCTATTAGCAAATTCAAATTACTCATGTACTCTAGTTGTAGTTTAAGGTTCAGATAGATGGTAGCTCATGCAAAGGCAATGAATTAAAGGAAGGACAGAGGTTTGGCCTTTATCACCACGGTTAACTTCAGATAAAAGTAATGGATCTTGAGCAGTGAAGTCAAAGACTAAATTTTCTAACAATATTGGATATTGAATATGCTGAACCTAATAAATCAATACAACAGGACTCTTGTAAGATTTTGTAAAGGCACAAATAAGCTGCTGCAGTAATAAGCAATTTGAACTACTTCTATTTAAAATTGTTTGCATATAGAATCATGCTTTCTTTGAAATTATCACAGCCAAGCAAATGTGGCCCTACTTTAAAGAGGACAAAATAATAAATGTACCAATATATGAAAGTACATGAGGGAAGATAATTCTTAAGAAAGCAGGCCTGGCCTTCTCCAAACCTATGAACCCCAAAGTTTCATCTGATGTGTTTCACCATGCAAAGAACCTATGTCCCTCAGCACAGGCAGTGTGTGATTCAGCAGGACTTTCTGACATGTGACTAAGACCCTCACCAGAACTGCTGCCCAGAAGATTATGGGTAAGCATGTGATCATATTAATTGCAAAACTAAAGGCACAGGGTAAATGGCTGCAACCAGTCACTACAGAACCTGCACGTCCCATCTCACTCCTCAGCATTTATGCTCTCAGCACTGAAAATGCATCATTCCCAAGTGAGTCCTGGTTCCAGGTGCACTGGGGGCAGACATGGGATGTCACACACTGCTTTGTTTGCCTTTTTTCAGTTTGTTTATAATGACCCCATCCCCAGAAACTTAACCATCTTCCACTTTTTCTGATGTCCTGTAACTAGGGAAAGCCAACCAGCAGCTAAGGCTGCAAATATTTCACTCATTGTAGTTTCTATTGTTATAACAGGGAAACTTCTAGAACCAGAAATTGGTAACACACAGATATTAAACATTCGCGTTTAATAACCCGGTGTTAGTTTAAGTCTATTTAGCTGCTCTGAATGGGTTTTTTTAATGTGAACTCTCTCTTTTAGTTAATAGTAAGACTATTCGTGTGCACTCCAATCCTTGCTAAGAAAATGGAGTAACTGCATCTGGCTTACCTCACTACAAAAGTGTTTTTGTAAAACACCCAGTGTACTGCAAAAAAATATTTAACTAATTTATTGTATCTGAAAAAAACACCCCAAAACAGAAGAAAAAACCCCAAAGTGTGGAGCTTAGAGACACTGGCCAATACCCAGCTGATGCCAAACAGTCACTTCCAAAAAACCACTCCCTACATCCTTTCCACAGAAAACACTAAAAAAGTTCAGCCTTCACAAACAGACTGAAGACTAGGAAATTATTAAAAGATCCATACAACCAAATGGCACCCTGAAGTAATAACCTGAAAGCTGTTTTCTGCTACGGCTTTTACTTTACACCCCTTGTCCACTGACTGGTGCTGACCAAAGGAGGATTTTTTTGGATTCACTGCAATAATGGCCTGGATTGCTTTAACATGTGATACTCTGCTCTCACTTTCAAATCAGAATATTACCATCAGTTAATAAATATATCAAAGCATTACACCCAAAGCAATTTTAGCAGTTTGTTAGTAAATACAGTAATATTTTTTGCATGCTGACCTACAACATAGGCTTGACCGGTATCTTCAATGGATGATGAGTCTGATTCATTTTTCTTTCTTTCAGGGCTTCTACTTAAACCTGCATGAGATTTTGAACTTAAAGGGGAGAAGGAGAGAAGGGGAACCAGACAGAGGGAAGAGGAAGTTGGGAGAGGGAAGGATCAATGTAATAAAATAATGGCATGAATAATAAATCAAAACTGATGCAAAATGTACATTGACTGTACACAAAGATACTGCAGGGTGGTCAGAGAGACTCTTACTTGCTCGGTTTTAATGCTCCCGTTGCTGATCCAGTATCAAATTTTGGCAATTGCTGAAAGACCCTTCCCATTATATCTTCTATTTTTTTGGGGGAAGAGTCCAAAGCAGTAATAACATTTTTCCTCGGGGGATAAACAGAGATGTGACTCTGACTCAGATCATGAAATGACTTGCTCATAACTCTGGGTCTTTCCTCCCATGGACTCTTCTCATTCTTGTCCCTTGCAGAGCCAGGAAGTGGCTGGAAGAGCGAGAGCTCAGAGCAGGACAGTCTCTTCAGGATCTCTGCTTGGACAGACAGGGGTCGGACAGCGAGTCTGTTCAGAGTGCTGCTGGCCAGGCTGCCAGTGCTGATGGCTCGGCCCATGTTGAAGCCTTTCACAGAGTCTGCATGGAGGTTCAGGCTCCTAAATGAAGCCCTTTCTGTGGAAATTAAAAAAAAAAAAACAACAAACTAACAAAACCCAAACAATTAAAAGTTATTCAGTAGAGCTAGTGTGACCACCTTGTGCAAAGCATGCTTTTTAAACAACCAACTCACACAAAATGTATTTGCTTGAGATGCTTTAGCAGAGATATATAAACACCCACCATGGAGTCTGCTCAGGAAGCAAAGTTGGAGTTCATGACACTACACTAACCCTAAGTCCAAAACCACCGAATGTTTATCCTCTTATTAGCATGAAGACTCATATTCCCTGCCAGGCTGCTGTCCCTTATACACAGACACACCATCTCCTTCTGCAAAACAAATAATATCCTTAAGCCAAGTGACCCAGAAGACTACACTTCCTTTAATCTGCTCATAAAAGTCTTTTCCAGGATTTGAACAAATAGGGCTCCCCCATCTCCACACTATCAGATGCCACCAAACTTCCATGCATCCATTGCTTTGTTTTCTTTGCATGAGCCCCTCCACATTTACAGTACAGCTGCAAGGCTGTGAGGGCTTGGCAGCATCTCTGCCCAGTTACAGAGCACCAGTCCACTCAGGTGCACTTAAAGACCTCCCCTGCCACAAACATCCTAGCATGAAACAGAAAGCGTTGACTGGGGTTTGCCAGACTTTTTGACCCATTAACAAGGATCCCCTTAAGCAGCAGCGAGAAACAGGTCTTGGGCTGTAATTAAATTATTGTCAGCTGAGTCGTGGGAACTGTCTGGGTGGATGCTCTTAGCTGAAAGCAAATTAATGATAATACATCTTAGCCTAAACCCCTCTTAATTCAGAGCAAAGCAGAGCACGGCTCCTTTCTATTACCCTAACTGCCTCCTAAGGCTAGCAGTTAAGCTCCTGTGGCTTGGCTCTCACACAGGAACTTGATAAGCTGTGGCAACTTGTTGGCTGGTTAGAGACTTTAAAGGAAATCAGGCCACCTGGACCCTTCATAAATTTCACTGATGTCTTGGAGTCAGTTCACAGAGAAGTCTCAGGAAAAGCAATCCTCAACTGCATATATATTTCTGATTAAGGGTTAACCAGTGGGGTTTTTTTAACCTTATATACATGTAGGATACAAGCTGCTTTAGGAAGCTGCACTGTAACTTGAAGGGAAAATTCTTCTTTTTTGGTACACATCACCCATTAGGTTTAATGGTAAATACTGTGGCATTTAGAAAAGAGTGTATTTGACAAATGCAGCCTTAGTCCTGCCATTCCAAAAGACTTTACTGCCTCCAACACCTCAGGCAGGAATTAACTGCTGCAGTAACTCAAGCTTCCTCTGTAACATAGAGATGGTGAAGATTTAGTTGTGGAAGGAATGTTTTTCTGTCCTTTCATCAGGTGAATTAGTATACAACTACCACTTCCTTACCCACACCAAACACCTCTTCTAGCCACAGCCACCAGACTAGATAAGCTACAGAAGAATGATTTTGCCCTATCAGACCAGAAATTCACAAATCCCAATTTCCTGACTCTGACAGAAGCCATCAATGACAGCTCCATTTGCTGTGTTGCAATCATGGGGAAGAGTACCTTAATAAAATGTGCTGAGATCTCTTCTCTTGACATTATATTTACATTCTGAGAACATCAAACAGAATTTCTATGGATTTCAGATGAATACTTTCACACCATTATATTATATAGGCATCAGGCTTTTCAAACCTTCTGCCAATCCCGTAACTGAAAAGTCTCATGTGCTCAAAACTCATCATCTGTAAGGCTGACTTAACTCTCATTTAATTTTTTTTGTTTTTCCATATGCCTTTTCTGGAATCCAGAATGCCCTTTTCTTTACTGTTATACATGTCCTTTTCTTTACTATTTTGCTGAGTGCTTCCAACTACCAGCTTTTACTGGCATATTAAGGGTTCAATTTAGATTTAGCAAAGTTATGACAACAGCAAATTTTTTGTTTTAATTGTTTTACTTTTAATAATCAGTGTGCTGGAGTTAACCATAATGCTGATTTGTTTGCTTCTGATTACAAGTGATTGGTGGAATCTGGAATCTCTGATTTCCAAGTGATCTGCACTGTACAGAAGCAAACTATTGTTTTCCAGACTCCCACAGCACAATACATACTCCACCTGTTAAGAGCAACCAAGTTTGCCTAGCCAAGAAAGCCTTCCCTGTATTGCTTTTCTCTGCAATTCAGGATAAGCAAACTCTAATTCAGAGAATGGTAAAAAGGCTTTAAGTCACTTGGTCTTATTTCTTTGCCTGAAGCTGGCTGAGCCCAACAGAACAGAAAAAAGGCTGGATAGTTGCCACATGCCTTTTCCCATTCCCACTCCCACCCCTCCTCTTTTCTTTTCTTTTTTAAATTAGAAATCATGATATCCACAGCAATGTGGTCAAACTTCATCCCAGCTACACTGGTGGAAGTCCGGATTAACAGCAACTGGAATGCAGACAGATAACAGGGAACAAAGAAATCGTGAGCAGGCAGACTGACCAAAACAGCACTTCCAGATCACAATGAAGGCCAGCCAGCCAAGTGAGCTCTGCTCCAAACAGTGAAGGAATTTGTACAGAGGGGTTTTTTCACTGATTACATTATCCAATTAATATTTTCTATCTAAAAAGAATGCCTTTACATTTTCTGTTAGGCACACAAATTAAGAAGGAAATGGGAATTATGAAGGAAACAGATGAGCATCTGTGTTGCTCCTTACCAGGTCCACCCAACATTAAGTGGCATAAAGGCAGCTGTACCCACAGCTTAGAGAGAGAGCATCATGGAATGTCCCCTATTTTACTTGCACTCCCATGATCACACCACTAATTCCACATTATCAAACCAATCCCTTTCACATTAAGCAAAAGGTAGAAGTCCTGTTATTGAAATACCTTCAAGATATTTCTGAAAGAAAAGGCAAAAGCCTTTATTTAATTAAAGAGGGAAGTACTATTAGTGACCTGTTTTTAGATTCCTTTTAGTTTAGAGGAGCTGCTGTGTGCCAGCATTTCTGTGTTCTCCCAACTTCTTTTCCACCCCTTAAACAAAATCTAAACAAGCTTAGCTAGTAGAGTTTCTTCATAGTATAAACCCTCCAAATGTAGATCTACAAATACACAGCACTCAGCACAATTACTGAAGCTCCAGTTCAGTTTTCCTCCTTACAAAAATACATATAGATTGCTAATACAAACTAACACAGCATCACAGTCCTTACCAATGTCCTGAGTGTCTTGGTTGCTCTGTCTGGTTCTCATCTGTAGCTGAAACTTATGCTGGGAAGAGCAGAGATGCAAAAGGTACTGGCAAGTCTTACTGTTGTCAGTCTGAAAGGCATGCTTGATGCCATCTGATGTGTTCTGCAAAGTTATTTTCTTCTTCTACACAATGGAGAAAGAAAAAAAGTCGAAGACAAATTATTTCTTTTAGCCTACAAAGAATTCTGTGTTTGCTTGTGCACAGTTACAGCATTCAAACTTTCCTGAAGCAAAATGCACTGATGAGAGAGACTTCTATTAAAATAGGAGTCAAAGATAATGTGAGATTATCATAAAGTAGATCTTTAAAGCTACTCCTGGGCTAAATGAGAAGGTGCTTTATTATTATTTAATCTGTCTCTGTTACTGTTAGTGATGAGTAATGACAACCAGAATATTACATTTTGCAAGATGGGGTTTTCAAATGCCCTGAGGAAGCTACAAGGGATACTGCCATTTAAGAGAAAATGGTGATCTAATTACCAAATCTCTCAGTTAATGTTCCAGGTCTTGAACTTATATTTTCAGTAATTTTTAAACTTGAATTTATCCATTCTAGTTAAAACCATCTAACAGATGAAACAGGCTGTAGCTTTTCAATAAGGTATCAGACAGAATTAGAAGTGCTGTTTTCAATACCTATATAAAGGTAAGCATTTGAAGCTCAATGTCTCATTAAAAACTGACACATGATCACCAGATTATGGTGTACCCACTCAAGTTGGCTGGTGTTGTCTAGATCAAGTGTCAGCCAGTTATCTTTTATCATTTAACTTAACTACTCTTGGAAATTTAACTTAAAAGCAACAAAGGTGCATCTCCTAATTATACTGAGTATTGGCATTTGCCTGCACCCAGTCCTCTAATGCAGGATTCTCAGTCTGGTGCTCCTTCACTATGCTTGTCCATGCAAGCTAAGGAAAAAAATAAAACCTTTAAAACATGAAAACTCCTATTTCAATCCCGTAATATGACAGCCACACAAAACACAATCAGACTATGCTGTAAAACAGCAGCTTAATTTGCAAAAATAAACAACAAAAACCTCACAGTAACTGGAGACACAAATATAGATGTGTACACACAGAGGAAAAGAGACCAACTTACACTAAAGGATATTTTCTTTGTCTCTCTCCATGGGAAGCGCAGAACAGGTGTACGGGCACCATTGTGAACTTCAAAAATGACAACTCCTTTGCAGCACACTCCCAGAAGGATTCCTGTTTGGGATCTCTTCTCAGGCAGCACGTGATGAAGGTGAACCCCATATTCTGTGAGCCTCTGACACAACTGCAGAGATCAATGCAATGAAACTTCTATGAGTATGAATTTACAGCCATTACAAGTTCCCATACCACTATATGAATATTATATATCGCTCTATAAATGTTTTCACATGTGCATATAAATGTATAGATTTTAGCAAAATAATCCTCTCTGCCTGATGACTCCACTTACTTATAGTTTACAGCTATTATTACAGACACACATCAGCTGAGGGTTTTAAGACTTTGTGGTACCTCTTGACCTGCCAGACTATAGCAAATGAACCCAATGTTTATTAAAATCAAGCAGGGAAAGCACAAACAGAGAACACATGTGAGTAAATAAAACTTCCACAAAGCAGCTGTTAGCAAGGAACTGTAACTAGACAGATGCACTTGTTCTTCACACATTTTTTAAAAGCAGAATTAAATTAACATTGCAATTCTGTGATCATATTAAGGTACCATACGCAGTTTCACTCACTTTGTACTCCCAGTTATTCATCCCTGTTGTCTCTTCAGTACTGGTGTAAGGGACTGATGGAATGAATCAAACAAGGGAATCTAGCTGCTCCCCCCACCACATCCCCAGCCAGGCTAGGTTTTAGCTAGGATCATGTCCCCTACTTTGTTCTCTGTGGCTAAGTTACAAGACCACTTCTGTAAAACGAGCAACAGACTCAGAATGGACAAAGTCAGCTGAGTGCCTCTTCCATCACATACTCAGAGATGGTGGAACTGTAGTGTGGCTGCGGAATTACAGTGTAATGGTTATTTGGTGTTTCAACAGCAATCCTCTGCTCCCTGAATTCATTTTGATCAAGGGAGAACCTGATTATTATCCCACAAGCAAACACCATAATTAGATTTCTCAATGGATCCTTTTAGAATAAGCCAAATATATCTGTGGATAATGGTTTTCCTATCATCTTACATAGAACCTGCACAAAAAATTCTCCTTGGCAGCGCTTCTGGCTTGCTTCATACCACGCATCATACAAAGTACTAGCTGTAACAAATTTTTTTGTAATTTATGAGCTTTTTCCCCTCTAAAGAAAGCACAAAAGGCATGGGGAATACAGGGTGTGCTGCCTCATAAACACTGCTTCCTTTAGAGCAAACATAGGACAGGTAGTTGCTTTTAGCTAGCTTGAGCTAACACTGATTGGAAAAGGTGAGAGAACTTCCCATCTGTTACAATTTCTTTTGGCTTGTTACAATGTGTCTTTTGGACAAAATCTTTCCAGCTTTCTTCCTTTCAGTGTTATTCAGAGCCTGAGTTGTTTTACCGTGCTTTCACTTGGAAGTCCATGCACCCATATTCCAGCAAGGGAGTTTTTAAGCCACAGATGAAGGAAGCCAACTGCTGCCCACTTACCTTCAGAAATTCTAACTCTGTCTCTTTTTCAGAGGCACCCACGTAAGTGCTGTGCAGTTTTGGCAGCTCTTCCTTGATGTAGGACAGATCCAGTTTCTCCATCACTCTTGCTGGGACATAGTGTTCTAGTCTGAAATAGGACAAGCCATGCACCTGCAACACAAAACATTGTTGTGATGGCACCTCCACATACCTCCACATCCTATGAGCACAACTGAAGCACAAACATCTATTTTTACAAACAACTGCACATTACAACTCAGAGAATCTAAGATTCTGAGTAAGGGGAGGGAATCGCAATCTCCATCTCAACCCACTGCTTAATTCATATCAGTTTCTCCATATTCAAGCCTGACTCTACTTCCACTGAAAAAAAAAGAAGGCTTTAATGCCCAGATCTTGCACTGAATTCTGCAACTAACTGTGTTAGACTTTAGGAACATCTGCTAACAGTAAAACCTGCCAAGAGCATATCAGCTGAGCTTCCAGCCTGGGGCAGAGCTGCAGAGCACGTGTGGCAGAGGACAGTCCAGTCTTTAATGAAGCAGCAAGATCACAGCTCAACAAGATCAAAGGTGAAACTGATGATGTACCTCTGCCTGGTAATCTCCATACTCAGCTTGGAGAGCTAGGGATGCTAATAATAATGCTGTCTCATCATCACAGTGCATCCTGTCTTCTAGGATGTCCTTCCTCAGCTGCAGGTAGTACTGGTGACATGTCAGCGTGTGCCTAGAACAGGAATATAAAACAAAACCATGAAAAAACCCCCCACACCACCTTTGGTACTCCAGTACTGATTAATACTCAATTTCTGTCCATAATTTTAGGGCTTAAGGGGCTATAAAAGATTTCATACACTCACTGTATGAGACTGACATCATCCACAAAAAACTTTATGCGAAAAAACAGAGTGAAGTTGACAGGAGGCTTGTTCTTCTTCTTTGGTTCTTCTTTCCATCCTTCTGGAGCTACTTTACTTAGCTTTATGTCAGGATCCACGAAGAAAAACTCATTGTCTGCCACAAACATTAAAGAGAAGCACAAGGGCAAAAGCATGAAAACCAAGTATCTGCACCAGATGGAGGATAAAAACCAGATTTATGACTCTGAAATTGGGCATTGAACAGCAAAGTTTTCCTCTGACTAACAATGCCTTAATAAGCACAATATCTCTTAAAGGGAATACTGAATAAGGGCGGAAGAAATAATTTAGCAGTTATTCTTACCTCTTAAAGTAGCCAATCCAAAGAAATGATGCTCCACCAAGCCAATATGGGCAACAACCATATCAAAGACATCTTTACATATCGTTTTGGTATCACAGGTCAGCTCCAGCTTCTGCCCACTCAGAAGCATCACATTTACTTTTCGCCTGGTGTCATCGCTCTTGCCTTTCTTAGTCTGCATTTTGTGAAATGAAATCTCTCAACATTCGCACTTGTGATAAAAACACATTTGTTGGTTTAACATACTTCCCCTGCCACAGATGGCTGAACAGCCCCTTTCTTACCAAGATAGACTTTGGTAGATCCAAGGAGATGAATGGCTCAATCGTCATTTTCACAAACTCTGGGCCAAAGAAATTCTGCAAATCACAGAAGAGTATGAATGAACACTGTGTTGCTGGAACAACAGGCTGAGGCACAGTTAACTCCTGCCCTGCAAATGCACAAGAGGGACCAAAGGCTAAAATTTGGCAATTATCTGCTATCTACTCTTTACTATATGCAGAACATCTTCACAAGAACCTCTTAAGGGTTTTGGGACAGAGAGGGGAATCAACATGGTTAGTTAAAGCCTACATGAACTAACTCATCTTAATGTGATGGACTGGAGACAGACACAGGAGTTATTACCCTGCATTAGGGCAGCAAGTTCCTGAGTCTTGTTTCAAGTTTTCCCATCCTTACTCAGAAAAAAAAAATAAAATATCCACTTCATGGAAAGTAGCAGCAGAGGGCATCAAGCCATCGTCTATTCCACACACCAGACACTCTGTTTACCCATATACCTCTGTCTCCCTCTGTGTGTAATTCCCTATTTCAACCACATACCAAGACAGCTGGGAAAGCAAAGGGGATTCAGGTGAACTTATGAGCCAAATGAATGCTCTCTCTCTTTACCTTCCCAACTTGTTCATTTAATAACCTCTGATGCTGGCAGGGCACATCCACATTCCACGAAGAGAAATGAAAATGAAGTGGCTGAAAACAACACAGCATAGAGGAGAAAACCTATGCCTTACCTTTTTTAGGATGCTATACTGTTCAATTGATGCAATTGTCGAGCCTTGCTGTCTGTTTTAGCATCTCTTGATGCCACTTTAGGCTCTGTAGCCACTAATGCCACAAAATCTCAGAAGTTTTACCCTGTGAAAGCAGGCCAACACCACACACCTGGTATTTCATCTCCTGATGACTGTTTATTACAGGACCTGGTTTATGAATCCCACATACGAGTTTCACTCAAGACACTGCTCTGTTTCAATGAAAACAAGAGTTCACCTGAGCTCAGGGCATTACCCTCAGTTTCCTTTGTGTCATGGCTGTTTCCAGGGCTATTTCCCTCAGTGGGTCTCTGGTGATGTCGAGCACTGAGGATCTAATTGCATCCCCTGGGTAGAGGTTAGGCCGGGACTGCCTCAGAGCCATCCTAGCTTGCAGTTGCATCATTTCTTCTTCCTGCCGCTTCAGCATCACCTCTTGACTTATGAGTTTGCCTTCAAATGGTGCTTCATGCTGCCTGCAGGACAGTCAGAGGGGATGACAGATTAGCAGGCATGCCTAAGACATTCTGCTGCTTTAAGCACATCCCCAAGTAGAAACACAGAGCACAAACACCAGCATCAAATACTAGATTAAACACATTTATTCTGCAGCCAGGAGGTTACCTCTGTGCAGCAATCCATCACTGGAGAAAATAAGCAAACACACCAGGTTTCTGCAGCTGCCTGCAGAACTGCCTCATTCATTCATATGAAAAGAAAGGCTCAGCTGCAGCCTGAAAAAATACTCAACGCTACAAACCCAGTGAATCAGTGCAAAATTAGTAGATGCACAAGAAAAAGAAAAGTATTAATGCTTTGTAAATATCTTAATTTCTGTGTTTATGTGGGGATTGTGAAAAAGGCACACTCAAAAACATGTCATTAAAGAAAAAACTGAAATAATAGTGCACTTTCTCTAAGTAAATATTGCTTCAACACTTTCTGCTTGCACGGGCCTGATATTCATTCTTTGGTTTCTCCTGAGTAGTACAGCTTGAAATATTTACATAAAAATGTTTATGTAATAACATCTTACATACTAAAGTATTCTAAATATCATATACTAATGTTTCTATAATCTTATTTTGCTGAAAATAGTTCCTTTTTTTTTTTTTAATTCCCAGTAATGGCCTGGCTGATATACAGTCACCCCAATGACTAAATTAGAGTCTAAATTTATAATCTGAAGGAAAAAATGAGAAAAATAAACAAATCAGTATTTGATCAGTATTTCAAAAAAACACAGCAACATATCTGCAATTTCTTTTCTGCAAGTATTGATCCCAAACATCCTATCAGTCTCATTCTTCACATAAGGAAAGAAATTCATGTCCTGTTTGGGTAAACAAAAGCCATTTTTAATTTGAAAAATAAAATTGCTGGTTAGGCAATGTGAACAACTGAGAAATAAAAAAAAAAAACCCAAAACAAAAAACCAAAAACAAAACAAAAAACCAACTTCCACTCCCCTTCTCTCTGTCCCATGCTTGCAGAAAAACACCTTCAAATCCCAAACTAAACAAAAACCCATTAAGCCTTCTGTAGAAATCCTAAACCAAGAATAATCCCCCTGTTAACATAACTATACAGAGGCAATTCTTAAACAAAAATGGACAGGGAAAACTAAGGTGCCTTTCATGAAAAAGTCCATCATTTGGCAATTCTAAACTGAGTGTTAAGCATACCACCCAAACTGAGTAATGAAAAACATGAAAAAGCAAAGAAAATGTTTAGAAGCCTGTGTATCATTGCAGTCAGGTTTAGAAATACAGATAAATAGAGAGTAACCCTGCACTGAGTGACACAGAGCCCTTTGTAGTAAGGTAACATACAGACTTTTTAAAAATACATTACATTTATATATCTACTTCCTAGGAGAATCTAAAGATATATTTGATGAGTGACAAATCTGTTAATAAACTAAGAGAAAAATGCACCTGTCCAAGAGAGTACACTTGCCTATGCTAAACTGTGGATGTGATTTTAAATTTGATTTTTATCTTTTTACATTACTAACTAATACCAATACTTTTAATACTAAAGTGTCATCGGTTAGCATACAAAACCAGCCTTAAAATAAGAAGAGTTAAATATAAGGGAACAATGCTAAAGTTCCTCAAAGGAAATTTCAGGGAAGATACAGAGTAGTTATGGAACAAATGAGTCCATTATCCCTTCCCCTGTGCAGGGCTTTCACAGCATTTTTTTCCCTTCTCCCTCCTCTGTTTTTTTTCTACAAAAGACTGAATAACGTGTACCTAAAAGGACAAAGAAATGAGAAAAGGCCTCAGACCTGCCAACACATGTGCACATGCTTAGCTTTTCCCCACGAGGAAACTTGTTAGGATTGACATATATGGGAATATTGACAAAACCCTAAGTTAAATACACCCACAAGCACCCTTCAGATCAAGGTCTAAGGATGGGCTCTGAAATAAAACAAAAACAAACACTTTCTGAACATAAATATCTATGAATTATCAAAGACACTTGAAAAAGACATGTTGCAACTAGCTCCATCTAAAAACTTGCTACTGTGAAAACACCTACTGCAGAAAAATATCTTGTCTTCTTAAAAACATACAGCCCTGTGCAACAGCAGCGATGAGAAGTTTTTATCACTAGGTTGGTTTTATCATGTCTGTTGACATGTATTCATTTCTCTGAAAATTGGGGTGGGTGTGGGGTGTCCCTGGAGGAAGCTCAAAAACCTAAGGGTTACAAATTTTCCTATCTTAGTACATAAGGACTATCACCAAACATAAATCTGCAAGTTTCAGCACCCTGGGTCAGTAAAATGAACTCTGGCTTGGTCAGACTGCCAGTTTTCATGGGGAGGGAGCAACATGACTCAGTCTTTAGGTTCCAAGACAAGGAATGCATCTCTCCTACAGAAAAGGAAATACTATTGAAATGTACAGGAGAGCTCATTTGTGAAGTTCTGAATATGCAAGTGTTATTACTGGAAGAAAGAAAAAAAAAAAAAGAGTCTAAATTACATTCCTAACAGATAGCATCACAGAAGTATGTTTTGTGTGGTGCTTCATCAGACAAGTACTTGGCTGCTACTCTGTATTTCCATCAGTGTCTGACTGCAAACCAGAACCTCACAGCTGCTTATTAACCTGCAGATGGTACGGGAGCACCAACCTGGAAGGCTGACGCTTGAACCAAAAAGGGAAGTGAATTAATTCTCTCTTCACCTGGTGTACTTACCAAGAAATTAGCAGGTATTGGATCAGAGAAGGAAGTTGGAAGAAGGGAAGCAGGTAGGCATTCCCTAATGATTAGAGCAGTGGGAAGGTCAGGAATAGACTGAAAGATGGATGCCTTTTGGTAAGGCAGGAAGGATATGAAAATGAAATCTACTGGAAGGAAAAGGCAACAGAAGGAAGAGATCCATGTCAGCTGCTGCTCCTAGAGAGAAAAAGGAAGAAATAGTAAAGGAAGAAAAAGAAAACAGAAGTAAAAAAGGAAAAAACCCAAGGAATATAAGAAGCAGAGAGGAAACAAGACACAAGCCATTGCCACAAGGAATGCATTCCAAGAAGCTTAAAGGATAACAACAGTCACAGACCACAAGAAGGGAATACTGAATGTCTATGGCTCCTGCTAATTTAACATCAGGCCAGCCCACCCAAACAGCACAAGCTGCACCTTCTGATAACTCTGAACAGCTCTGCTGCTTCTTTTAAAAGAAACTTCCCTCAAATCCAAATCCTCCTATTTGATTTACAACTCAATTTTATCAGGATAATTCTGTGGATAATTAAACAGTCTGGCTCTAAGAATATGCCACAGGAGCAGTAAAATTAATATGTACTGAAGTACAGATGGTATCTCTTGAATGTAAGAGAGACACTAAAACATGCTCCCAAGTGCTGATGGAATTTAAGTAATGGATTAAGTTGCATATATTTCCCCAAACTGTGGAATCAAATGGCCAGCCAAAGTACGTAAACTCTGAGATCCTGCTCCTTGGAACTACTTCTTATCACCGGTTTTACTTTGAGACCTGAGGTTTCTGAATCTATAAAAGCCATGGTGTGTTGCAACACAGGACATTTTAGAGCAGCAACATGCAACGTCCTGGATAAAAATATTAAGTTATTTTCTTATAAATCCCTCATTTAACTAACTACCATCTTGGATGGAATTCCTTTTACACTTGTCAGCACTGGAATCTTTCAGAAGCTGTTGCAGTAAGATGGAGAGAGCACACTGTTTTCTATTCAGCTCATATTAGTAAAGGAGGTACAATATAAGTATTAGTACAGGACTGAATTCTGCTTGTGGCTGCTGTCCTGTTTCTCAGTAGGTCTGCAAAAAAAGCTAGTGAAACTAGCTGGCAGCCTTATTTTTTCATCTTGGATATACACACTGTCTGATAGTTAGATTAAGAAAAAACCCCAAACTTCTTCACCTATGAAAATGGGTGAACAATTATGAAAATCAGTAAATAACTAGCTGTGGTACCTACCTACCATATTTTTGTGCAAGTGCAGTGGTATCAGAGTGGAGGTCAAGGATACAGGACATTAAAAAAAATACTAGAAAATACTGTATAGTTACATACATGTAAAATTCATTCCATTGCTAAGTACAGAAGGTAAGTCTATGCTGTGCTTGCAAAACATATTTTCCTTCTAGATTTCACTCACATACAAATTACATCCATTAAAGGTACCAGTCTTAACAGAGTAATATAAAATAATGTGAAACAAACCATGAGAAACTATGTGCTGCTTTACTTCAGCATTTTCACTTGCATAATAGGCCTGATTCATTTACAACAATGACTCACTTGCAATGTGACTCATTTACATACCACATACTACTTTCTGTTTCTGAAATACTTTGTAAATAGAAACAAAAGTTCTCTATCAGCATCCACAAATTACTGCTGGTTTATTTGGAAGCATAACTACGGTGCTGAATGGGCAATTTCCTGGGTTCCAGGCAAAGCAGAAGGCAGGTTGACTTAGCAGTTTTCACCAAAATAAAAAGGCAAATAAGTTAAGAAAGCTATATATTGTTTCTGTACATACAATAGCAATGATCTGATTTGCCATTTTAGTGTGGCACTAAGACAGCATGAAACACAAAGTAAAAATGTACAGTTCTTTATCAGGGTTACATGGAATATAAACCAGTAACCCTTAGCAGTCTGCCATAAAAGCACATACATTATGTGAAGACAGGCTGGATTCCCATGACTGCTTGGATACCACTAACACACACAGCATTACAGAGATACCATATTCCTGACAACAAAACTGTGTGGACTCACTTAAGCTGCACCCAAATACTTCTTCCCTGCCAGAAATGCCAGTATATAGGTTTTCAGATGACTCTGCATTTCTCAGGCAAAGTACAGGTAGTAAGGACACAAATTCATCAAACGAGGTAACCAAAAGCTGTAGGACCTCCAAGGAACTCTTGTCGGGCTCAGCTGCCCTGACATGCAGTTCATTTGAGACCCTGCCTTACCCACATCCACTTCTGGCATACAATACAGTGCAAGGAGCAGACACTCATTTATTTTCATCTTCATGTACAAAACATGGCTCTAAGCCCTATCTACCCTTTGCTTTAAGTGAACATGGATGACACATTCACCAGCAGTGTCACATCACCCAACACCATCCAAATCTTCACACATTTCCAAGTTTCTTTAATAGGATAGAGCAGGATTCTCCTCCAACATATGCCAAAAACATATACATATCCTAGAATACTGAGCACAGCAGCAATATTGCTCCTGATCTACAGCATACAAAGCAAAAAGCTGCCAAGGGAAGGCTTTGTTGCTGTGATGTGATGAGGGAAGAGGGGAAGAAAGATGTGCCTTTATTTTTTATCCCTTGCTACAAAAATTATCTGCATAATTTTGATAAAATATTCCAAGGTGATTAGGTATCTGGCAGAGACCAGAAGAAACTTTTAAATCATAAAAGGTCAAAGTCAGTAAAAATTTTCAAACCTTTAGAGTGGAACCATTCTCAAAACGTAACAGACATGGCAAGATATGCTACTGCTGTATTAAAAAGATGCTGTATCAAAGGTGATGTTCAAAGTTTCAAAGAACCTACTTTTTAAAGCTGTATTGATGAATGGCATTTGGAAAAATGAAACTCACACAGATGCTATATTTGAATACACTACACAGCAAAGTAATTTTCAAAAAGCATAAACTGTTACTGAATTTGCCTGCTTAATAAGTGCTGAGGTATTAAAAAAAAAGGAATCCAAACACAAAAACATGAACTAAAGATTTTGCCAAAACAACCAAACTAAATGTATGGCTTTTGACTTACTTCAAGGAAATAAGCATGTTTCCATTTCCTTATTAAATGAAAAAAACCCATAAATAAATCTGTATTAATATCTGTATTAATATCAGTAATTAAAAAAAATTATTCTGAAAAAGTATGATTAAAATATAATTAAATATTTCCAAGCAGAAGATAGCCTCTGACCTTCTGACAGTTATAACAAGCTGAGTTCAACCCAGTCCCCATTAAACATGGGAACTGAATGTGGGTGCCCAACTTACCTCTACATTACAGTGCATCATGAGACTTTTACTTCAGAAAGCAATATATAATTCTGAAATGCTATTTTCATTCAAGGATTACATGCCTTGTTTTTTTAATCTTAACCAGAAGCAGGGATGGGAGTGAAAAACTTCACCTGCAGATTTAGAATACATTCTTTGATAAAGAAAAAGCCATATTGTTTTCAAAGGGTTTACCTTGCTCTCTGAGAATTAGCTTGACTTGATGTGGAGATATCATCAGCACCTGATAACACACCACTGGCATCATCTCTCTTGAAAGCTTCATTTCTTCTCACTAGCAAACCAAAAGACAAATTAATACCTGACTGGGCAACAAAGCACAGAGAGTAATCCCATCTAAACCTCAAGGATTTATCAGTCATTTGAGATTACTCACAAGGAATTGCATTTATGTGTTCTGCACAATGGCACTACAGTATCAAACAAATTAACATCATGAAGTTGATTTCAGTTTTCAGAGCTATCTTATAGTTTCACCCCACAAAAACAGCTGATAGTCCTTTGAAGAATAATACTAAGGAAGGCCTAAAAGAAATCACAACAAAACTCCACACAATTGCATAGACCCCTTCCCAAGGCAACATATCTTTTTTGTCAGCCATGAGTTGAGACAAACATGGCAGAGACATCACACAAAACTACTCCAGACCAGAAAGAGAGCAGCTAGTTAACTATGCATCCAGTACACAAAATAAAAAGGAGCTGAGAAAGCAGTATCTGAACTTCTAATCATTATCCCTGGAATCTGACTCCTCATTATAACTTATAGGTTTTTTTTCCTTTTGGCAATACATTAACCTGTGATTCTCTTTGTAAAATTACAGCTTTTGCTGGGAGATCTTCCTGTAGCAGCACCTGAGGTTATACACTTTGAGCTTGATTTTGCATAGTACTTCACTTCCCCCTCTTACTGTACCCTCAGCAAACAGAGCTGGCAGGAGAGCTCTTGCAGAACACACTAAAGTCACATTGATTTAGAACTAGTCTTTTTTAACAGTCATTTCACTGAGCCCAAAAGGACTACTACTAGAAGGCAGAAGGCAGCTCTATCTTGCCTGTAAAACTTAGGAGTTGTTGACTTTGGACTGGAACACATAAACAGTCTGCTCCAAATTGCAAGCAAGCAAAGGGAAATTACAGGAGCCTCAATATTTGTTACTGCTCCTCAGGCTTCTGGCTCAGTAAGCACAAGGACAGACAATGACAAAGAAGGTTGAGAGACCAGTGAGTACATGGAGGCTGAGCTGGAATTCTGTGAGTACAGATTACATACAGTGCAGCTATACTCTGGCTTCCTAACTATTGTTTTCTTTCCTAATTTTCACCAAATGATTTGTCTCCATTTTTTATAATGATTCTGCAAAGATGATTCTTCCTGCCATACATCAGCAAAAACTCCTTCGTATAATCTCCTGCTTTTTCAAGCAATTGATTTAATAGGAACTACTTAAATTAGAAGGCCTAACAGCCTGTACTATGTAGTACTTTAGCATTGCACTGAAATCCTTGGCATATAAATTATAAACCACTTAACCCTCATAGTAAAACCCACCGATAAAATTACACCATGGAGGTCCCATATAAAGCTTTTGTGATTCATTGTTACTGTGCACTAACAACTCCATCACTTTTTTGCAGCATGTTGTTTAAAAAAGAACACTTCTATTAAAAAGTTAACTATTTCCAGCTTTTCCTACCAAGTTCCATCCCAGAGTGCTAAATGTCAAACTCATTTCTGAACAGACTGCACATTATGCTGATCTGTACATGATGTTGTAATTTCATCATCTTAGAACTTTGTATGAGGACAATTATCAAGACTCCTACTAAAGGCTTTTGGTGTCTGGTTTTCATCTCAAACTTTTTTCTTTAGGTTTTTTGTTTCTTTGGGTTTTTGGTTGGTTGGTTGGTTGGTTGGTTTTTAAACACAGGTCTTACCTTGCCTGAAATCTGGTTCTGAAGAAATAACAGATGGACTTTCACTCGAAGTACTATAAACATCGCTGTGATAAGATTTGTACCTTCTCAAAGGCTCTGAAAGTTTAAACCAAGGTATCAGAAGTAAAAAGCAGCAGTCATAATGTAAAAATCAAACACAAACATTTGAAATTTTAAAAAATATTTTCAAATAATTTTAAAATGCCTGTGGCTATGGAGTCTAAAAGCAAACACCCAGGGGATGCTGGGCAGTCCTATTCTGTTCCCGTGGCCTGAGGGTTCTGTGGTCAGCCTGGCTGTTCTTGACTATCCCAATATAGCCACCTCCTCTGAGCTTCCCTCAACATCACTTCCCACGTTAAAACTGGTGTTAAAAAAACCCATTGAGACCCAAGACAAAAACAGATATCTCCTGCAAACAAACCAGGTGCAAATGTGCAGTGCATGTAAAAAGCAATCACCAGAACTCAGTCCCTGTTTCCTTTATGATGTGAAAAGAAAAATATCCAGAGAGATAAGGCAAGCACTGGAAAATTATAATTCAGCTCATCTTTGACATCCACAAAATATGATTAACAATCAATTAGTAAGCCCCTAGAGGATATTTAATTAACCAGAACAGCTAAACTGATGTGATGAGAAATCAATACAGCAGTCTCAGTTCCTGCTCTCTGGGGATTACATAAATAACATACTGGAGCAAAGGACTCCACAGAAGGGGGTATGTACTTGACATTTGCAACCATCTCCCAGAACTTTCCTAAGCACAAGCCAACAACCACACACAGAATATGCATAAAAGCAGAACACACACACAAAAAAAGAGTCTATACATCTTGGGAATACCGATGCTTCACTGTCAAAGTGAGACAAAAAACCTCAGGTGTCTTTATTTGCAGAAGGCTGTTTCTGGTCTGACTATAGTTAATGTTTTTGAAAACAAAAGCAGTGATATAGAAAAAACACATGTAACTGCTGTGAAAACAAGTCCCAGTCACTACAGCAAGCAATATGCAATCCAAGAATACAAAACGGGGAACACATGAGAAGATATTTTTGGAGGCTGCAACAAGGAAATCAGAAGTTTCAACTTTCCATGTCCAGAAAACAAATATGTGGTGAAAAATTCTGAGGAAACAATAAACCTGCTGACCTAATAACTTCTATTAGCTCAGATGACAGGTTAGTCAACAACACTACTCATACAGAATTCCTACAGAAGTAGGAAAAATTCCAAATAGGAAAAAAGCATGAAAAGAAGTAAGATAATGCAGTACTCCAAGAACTAAAGACTAGTTCATGTTCACTTTGAACTGTTTCCAAAGCCTTCCTCTTTAAAAGCCAGTATTTCCCCCATTTTCACCCAGCTCACTTGGGCTGTGTAGGGAATCTTTAAGAAAACTGGAAAAGGTTAGCAAAGCTGCAAATCAACTCATGAAACCAACAGGTCTCACCAGCCCACTGCAGTTGCATAGTTTAGCAGGATAAAACCCAATCTATCCAAAGAAAATTTTACACTACTCTCACAAAGGAAAAGTATGGACCTACAGCAAGATGAAAAGAATCCACTGGGGCTGTGTGGGAGCAGTGAGGTTGCTTCAATCTTTCACAATGGCTACTTTCAACGTTGTGGATTTTACAACAAAGTAATCTGCCCCCAGTCTAGCAATTACTTGCCTACCATGTGAAATGAAACCCAAATTCAGTGGGTAGCTTTTGGAGATGTGTTTTCAAAATGCTCCTAGCCCTTAAGTGAGGCATCAATCCACACACAACACTGGAGCTACAGTACTGAAATGTTTAACTAAAACCAGACCTCTTGTTTCCCAGTAGTTTTATTAGCCGTAGGTTTTTCAAGTCTGCTGAACTGACTTTGAAGCAAGATGATGGAGAGGGAACAATAAAATATGATGCGAGATTTTAAACAGACTTATTTTTTTCCACTTAGTCAGCAGCCAGGGCTTCTCAAATTGCACACAAATTATGCCTCCATTCTGGTTCTTTGAGACATTAAATTTTGAAAAAGCCAAACCCGTGGTAAAACAGAAATATGCAGTTAAACCACGAGACAAGTGTTTGTAGGTGGTGGCATGCCATGGGACTCTGCAGGGTGTTGGATTTCTCCTGACTCATCCTGTTAGCAGGAGCTGGTGCCATGCTGTAGGCCAAGAAGTCCACAAACCAAGAAACAAAAAGCAAGATTTCCACACACTGTTTATCTCAGTGTTGTCACAGACCCCCACATAAGGCCCAACAAGGCTCAAACCTATTCACAAGTAGAGCTGGAGACAGGACCACACTCCTGTCTTGCCACATCCTTCTCCCTAACCAAGACCACACAACTTAACCCAAGAACACAAGCAAATGTATTCTTCTCATCTGCTGGAAGCATTCAACAACCTTTGCATGCTGGGCTATAAGGCAAAGTTTCAAGGCAATTTAGAACCTACATCCTGAAATTTCATGTAAATCCTCTAGATTTATATCCATTTTGCTCAGTTTAGAGAAAACACATACAGATGTGGAATTGTTTGCTGCTGCGGCATCTTCCTTCCAATTCTCTGCTGGCCTACACAAACATCTGTGTATACCCCCTACACATCCCCCCCAGCACTGCTCTTGCCTCTTAACCAAGTGCCTTCCTTCCTGGGGCACAGACAGAATATGCACTGCAGACCGGCAAATACTCAATTAAAATGCAAATATTGAGAATATTCTATCTATAATGCTTGCATAGTCATCCAAATAATTTATGCTCTCTCCTCTGCTCCAGCAAGTTCTCCTCAATTCTCACGTATCATATTAGGATTTAACTTCAAAGAAGGCACTTGGCTCATGCCCAAGCTAAGCTTCTAATTAAGAATTGGCTTCTAAAGGTCACAAAGTGCCAGTTCTGGGATCAAATTTAAGTTTAGCTTTTCATACAGAAGTTTCAAAAGTAAGGACAAACTTCTAGTCTGTCTGGCTGGGAAGGAGCTGAAAATGACAACAAAAGCTAAAGAGTACAATAAAACAACTTATCTCCCACATTTACAACTTTCCCTGGAAATTCTGAATGGCCTTGGTTTGTTGTCTTAGTTTCTTGGGTTTTTTTGGTTTGTTTTTTAAAAAAATTTTGGTGACTGAAGAGAGACTTCAGAACTGATTTAACTTCTATAAACACCAAGCACATTGCAGCAAAAATAATTGCATCAGTTACCCTCAACATTGCACTGTTTAGATTACGGTCTTTTACCAGAACATTGTGAACAATTTCATACCTTAATAGAAAAAAACCCATGAGTTTAAGCATGTTTTAAGCGTTTGTAACTAAAATTAATATATAAAATTTGTACTAATAAGCAAAATAAGCATAAGTTCCATGATGCAAAGGTAGATGATGCATTACAAGTTCTTGGGTCTATCTTTGTGCTGCTTGGTGCTGCAGTGGTGCTTTTTCAAGTTCCCTATCAAAACCAGCAGAGCACAACCTCCCAGGCACCTCATGCAGCATAAAATAACAAAACACGCTATTTACGCAAGGCGAGACCTGCAAGCCCAGACAAGTCGCTTACAGAGAGCCTCACCTCAGCCCACTTCAACAGAAATCAGAGAACCACATTCAGCTTGGAATTTCATTATCCTGAACACGAGTCACATCAGATACACAGGTTTTCAAATACACATCATTACAGAATTATTTCTGGCGGCACAGAGAAGGCGGCAGAACTAAACCGACAGTTTCGTGACAGGGAGAGAGCTCTCGTTTGCCCTCTGAAGTTTACTGGTGGGTGTCTGTTACAGGAGAGTGGTACTACAATACCACTTAAAACACATTAACTGTCCTTCAGGAGAAGCTTGGACTCACTTCTTTCCCACGAGTTAAATCAATAGATTAGATTCGTATTTGCTTTTCCTCTTCCTCTTTTCAGCGAAGAAAACTTGAACTATCTCATGCAAGCCAGTACAGGTTTAACAGGAAGGACATCAAGATGCAGTTCAAATTCCTGGTAGGGATTCACATCCAACAACTGACAAAGGAAACGATCCCGCTCAGACTTCCAGGGGAGCAGGTTCATTTTAACTTGCAATACTTCCACCACTCATATTCTACATGAAAAAGCTGTATTGCACATGTAGTCCAAGCCACCAGCTATCCAGGCAACCCCCTAGGGAGCCCCATCTGATGCAGAGGGCCTGGAAGGATCTAATCTACCTTAGATTAGATGTAATCTAATGCAGAAAAATGGAGCCTTGGAAAACTGCAGAGAACACACATCTCTAGTGCTAGGCTGGAAAGGAAAACAGAGAGATTAACAATAACAACACCAGGGTCTGGTAGGAACTCAAGAGTCCTGTATTTAGAAAGACACCCTTGTTTTCTGGATCTGGATCATGCCATCTGGGATAAGGTATGTAAACTAACACAGGCCCAGACTGAGAGTTTGTCTAGCAAAGTTGTTTGCCTGTTCTAATTTAAATGTTTTATCTAACTGAGAATGTAATGTATTGACCAGAAATTGACAATCTCAGATTGTGTGAGCTGCTGAAAGCTCGACAGAGGAGATAAAGCAGATGCCACTCTGCTGTGCAATTATAAGAGCTGGTTTACTACCTAATGTTAAGCTGCGAAACTCAGCACAAAGTAGCAGTTGCTGATGTCATAGTACTTGTATTTTACAGATACCCACAAATATCTTCTTCCTTGAAAAGCCAGCATCTCTTGTCCCAGTAAAATCAACAGCTGGAGTTCTCTAATCAAAATAGCATCAGCGCATTATCCTACCTCTCAGATTCATTAAAATTATTTCTGAATATTGTTCGACTGGACAGACCAACCACATGAGAATTTATTTTGTCACAAATGAATTTAAATCACACTGCAGCACCACAGAGACATGTGTAAACTGCCCCCTCCTTTGCTTTCACATGCAAACAGATGTGCCATTGTGCATGACTCAGATGGCCCACAGTGAACTCAGAAACCCAGAACACAGAATTCAAGAGAAAAAGGAAGTATGTGCACTTCAATGAATTCACAGTGCTGAGTTTGTAAAGCAACTATTCATTTTTCCCCCCTAAATCCAATCTCCCATTTAACCCACTTCTACAGAAGCTCCCAAATTCAAACCTCTGGGGCTTAGTCTGCTGGGATAAATTTGCTACCAATCAGCTGCCTGATTACCTGCAGAAATTTTCCCTTATTCAAAAATGCACCTTCAAACTAAGAGAGCATCTAAAATCCAGGCATTTAGAGTATCCCTAACTGTAACCTTTAACTGCAACCTTCCTAGATAAACAGAGGCTGTCATAACATGCAAATTTTATAAATGGGGTCCAAATGAGACTTCAAGGTAGCTAATGAGAACAGTTGCCTGAGATAAACACATGGAAGAAGACTTAGGAGGAAAAGACTCTTGTCTAGAAATACAGAATATTACTGCCTCTTCCTGCTGACTCTATGAAGCAAGAGCAATAATTGGACAAAAACCATAAAATCTGAGAACTTAATAATCTGGGTTTTCTGTTGGGGAAAAAAATAAAGGTAGAAAGAGAGAGGAATAAACACAACTTGTGGGTCTGGAATTCACATGGTTCACAACTACAAGAACATTTAACAAAGGCTTGAGAATATTCCTAAACCACCCCCATTTCCCCACCCCGGGATTCAGCAATCCAGAGCTTCAGCAAGATCAACTTTTTCAATATCCTCCCATCTTTTTTTGCCCTGTCTGCTATTTCAACCCACAGCCAGCTATATTACTACTCTCATAACTGGTTTTTTCCTCTTGTATTCCACAAGGACATGGGCAAACTTTTGCTCCCTCATGCATCTCACAACATCCTCATAAACAACACTGCATTTAAAAAAAATTTAAAAGGATACTCATTCACTCAAGTAACACATAAACCTTTTCACTTTGAATTATGCATTCACTCAAAACAAAGAGTGGGGGGAGGAGCTGCCTAAGCAAAAGGAGAGGTTCAGACAAGGCTACCATTACCATGTCACAGCCTTGTACCTTGCTACTGAGCCATTTGAAGGAAGGCCTAGGATAGGAACATTTGAGTGTGTGGACACTTCACAAGTGTCAGGAGATACAATCAGTTTGGTGGGAGAGAAGGCAAAAACACCTGGAGCACAGGAGAACAGACGACACCTTCACACTCTTGAGCTGCAATGCAAGCTTGCAAAATGTAAAAGAATATTATTTTCTCTCTGAAAGAAATGGGACACTAGCAGCAGGTGCCAGGCAGCAATTTCTAAGTTTCAGAAGAACACCAAAAACAAAACCTGCTCTGTGGGTACAGGTAAGATGTTTGGGTTTAACACCTAACAGCTTCTTAACTCTAATCAATTCTAATGTCACAAAACCTCCATAACAAAACAAGAATGAAGAAAAGGGCAAAGACGAAGAACTTACTGTCTTGGTAAAATCAACACATAATTTTGGAGTCTCTTATTAGTGATCAGAATTGGCTACACCTTAAGTCAAATAGCAGACTCTTGCCCTTGCCCCCATTTGGCTAAATGGCACCTAATCATAAACAATCATCTTCAGTATGGAAGAGACAAACAACCTCAACCCTGAAACTGTAACAGATTAACATAAGCCAACAAGTTCAAGAGCAAGGCACATTTAAGGACACAGCCCTTGGAAGCCTTTTGAGGCTAAGTCTGAGATGTTCTAACAGTATATTATAGTGCACTTTAGATGGTCTGCAGCTCACTACAAAGTACTACAGCACGGCTGTAATTAAAGCTCTGTCATTCTTTCCACCATAAACTCTGCTTTTCATGAGTTTATAATTTAGATTGTAAAAATCCGTTCTGAGTGAAAGCTTGGCAAACCAGAGCCTATGCAGAAGAACATTTTCTTTTTCCAAGGCAGTCAGTTCCTTAAGGTTTTATGAATAACAGAAAAGTTTTCCAGCTTAACCCAAAGTAAGTTAAAGAAAAATAAGCCATATGTCACTTAAATTCCTTTGTAGTTTGAGAAGGGAAGTTTTATCTCGCCAAGTTCAACTCACAGAGAGTCCCATGCCACTTCACAATTCAAAAATGAAAAAACAATGTATACAGCCAAAAGCAGAGGCTTAATACAATTTACACAGGGTTAGCTGTAACCTAGACCTGTGCTCAGCTGAACTGAAAATATCCCCAGACCTACCAAAGAGAAGGCAGATCGTGTCTCCTCTGCTACCCAACCATAACCCTGTTTCCCGTGACTCCTTGCCCATTCCTCCCCCTCCAAACTGAGCTGAACCCTTACTCGTAACTGCATGAACTGCTGAAGTAAGTTATTCTCCTTCTCTATTTTTCACTCATGCCTCTCAGCTGCGCTGGTCAGAAGAGTAATTCCACACACACTTGACACTTGATAGTGTTGGATGCGGAAATATCTGTCTACCCACTAAGTACTTCAAAATTACATACAACAGTAATGCACAAAAAACTCAAGACTGTATTTTTCATTTCTTTGACAGATGAAACTGGCAATAGACTTTTTACAAAAGATCTCAAAATGTAAGATTAGGAACAGTAAAACATATGGAACAAAAAAAGGAAAATGGAAAGAAGTCTTTACAGACTAGCAGACTTTATATATTAAGACTTTTGTGAATCTGCTCACTAAGGCAGAGCAGATACTTCCAGTCAGGCTTCTCAAGCCCTTATAAGACATAACAGCAACTAACTCCTATGTGAAAAAGCATTCATCATCCATCTTACTAGGATACTCCTTTAAACTGGCTCATTAAAAATCCACATTCACAACTAGTTTCCGGTCCAAAAGATTTTCTTTAAGTAGTTAACTGACCAAAGAAATTGAACAATTGAGAGCCTAAAATACAACAGTAAAGCACACACTCCCACCTTCAAGAGCGAAACACACCTTCCTTGAAAATAGAAAACTCCGAAACCCAGCTACCTGTTGAGAAAGTGTCTTTACTTTTTTCCTAGCAAGTAATTCAGAAGGATGGGCAGTGAGTCATTGGCTATTGCCTCAGTCTTCCCTGTACATGTTTGTCACTCTGCCTCTGTGACTACTGAGGCTCAGTCCCCAGTTTACTTTGACTGCACTTTCACCCATTCCCCTTACAAATCGAGTAGTTTCACACATCTGACCTATCTCAGTTTGCAAGGCACGGGCATGTTTTGTTTTCTGCCATCTCCCAATCTGCCTGAGTGAGAATGATAAACCCATTGCTCATCAATGGGTTTGGCCATGCTTTTGGTTTTGCTCTTATGCAACACAAACCCGCACAAAGCTGCACTCCTGAACAACAAGGCTATTGAGCTTTCCCAATGCTGGGAGTGGCCTCCTCTTAAACTCTGTCAGCTGCCTATCTCCAACAATCCGAGTTGACTCATATGCTTGAGATGGACCCTGTTGATTTCAGACTCCTAAACCAAAAGCCCTCAGAGATGTACCTCATCAGACATCCTGGTAGATAACAACAGATAGTGAACTTCTATAGAGATAAACAATGGTAACTCCACAGTGCTGCTTTCATCTATGTTCATTTCTTCACACGATAATGTGACCCTCATCCCCTCATCCGAAGATGGTGATCTGATAGCACAAGAGAACTCTAGCTGCACAGAGATCACAGCAGCTTTTTAACCTGCCTATGCCATTTCAGTAACACTCCTCCTTTCTGGAACAAAAGTCTCACATGCACAGGAAAGGATCTGGCTTCCCATGCTAATTGCAATACAAGCATCTCCCAGGATGGCTACAAAGGGCATGAGCAGGCATTTTCAGAAATTCAACCTTGACAAAAGGCTTTATCATCTCTCCTTAATATGGAGGTGTTTACACCTCAGGCAGAAGAAGGAAGTCTAGGTAGGGTGTGTTTTCACAGTTACTTCTGTCACACAACAGGCAGGCTAACTCAGGAGTCTCTGAGTGCACCTGAGGAAATGCCTGAGCTAGCTCTGTACATACAGCTCTTGTACCACACACCTTGGATGACCAAGTGATGCTTTCTAACCCAGCACAGGCAGGATCCAGCTCTGCTCTCAGTTTCTATCCAACTGTCTCATACTTACAGCCCCTGAAAATCACCCCACAAAACCAAAGAAAATAAAACATGCAGCTCCACTTACAGGGTTCTGCATCAAGGTAATTTTATAACTTTCCCCACAACAATTAGGAAGACTTGTTTTTCCCCCATGCATTTTCTTAATGAACTGATGGAACTTGTGTGAAGTATTCCTACTGAAGTGAAGATCTGAACACAAGGCCAAAAAAAATTTCATATTTAAGGGCTTAAGTCCAGAGTTATGTATCACAACAACAGAGATCTGGAGATGAAATTTTGCCTTTCCTCAGGGGCATAAATCCATCTCTAATAGCTGGAGACGAGAATCTTCCTTCGAGGAAAAATGCTTGACAAATGGCTGTTACCAGCTTTTTTTTTTTCTAATTGTAATTGATGAGCTTGATACTGGTTAGAGATCAACTATTCTGAGTGAGCAACCTGGACAACCACATTTATCTTCATTGGCAACAGATGATCTAATGACTTCATTTTATGTAAAAAAAAAAAGATGAAGCAAAGACCTCAGCTGTCTCAAGAGCTGCTACAAGGGAACTCAAATTTATCATAAGGTGAAATCTTACTGGAATACTGAGAAAATCAAAAAGCTTCACTAACCTTCTACATTCATAGCTTCCCTCAGAAGCTGCAACTTCTTCTGTCTCTCTCTTATCCTGTCAAAGGCACTTGATATTGCTGCAGAAGTTGATGTCTCAGGCATGTGGCGTGTTTGGTCCAGTTTTTGTGGTCCGAAGACATCCAGTGCTATGCTCCCATCAGAGTATCTTGCTTCCTTGTTCCTGGCAGCAGTAGAGGTCCGTACTGTAAATGTTTCACACTGATGGCTGTGCCTGTGAGGGCCTCCAGCATGGTCCCTCTCAGCGGCCTTGTCAGTAGTGCAAAGCAAATCTGTGGAAGAAGCCCATATTTTCCGTTTGGGAGGGACATCTGTGTGAAGGTGACCTTTTTTCTCAAGCACACTGGTTTTACACCCATGAGGACAGAAAACATCTTCCTGACCCGAACTGTAATCTGCAGAAATGCCCTGGAAAAATTCTTCCTCATCTCGTGTTCCTCTAATGGACAGAAATCCCATAGACTTGCTAAGTCCTTTGTTAAGGGTGGTCTGTTGAGAGAAGTGAGCTCTGTGTCCATCAGGTGCATCAACCGTCAATGTTTTTCCTGGAATGAGGAGACATTTCATACATGTAATTTTCTACCTAATACACAGGAGTCCAGCACAAATTAGTTAAAGTGTATGATGAACACACACTTGGGCATTGGTTTCACCACGCAAAGCATTGAGAAGGCTGCTCCAAGGGCTCCCTCAGTCAACAAAGACAGAAATACAACTACTTCGTACATGATGATCATTTTATTTCTTCTATTTCTAAAAAGCTCAAGAAAAAAAATAAGGCCTACTATAAATCTGTATTAACAGTAAAACCCCCCAAACTATCACATACTTGCTGAAAGTTTTCTCATTAGTTTCATTTTCAAAATAGCCTGGACTATCACCAAAAATACTACTTAATAATCAATCTGAAATCAGCCATTCCTCTCACACCCAAATACACCGCCTACAGGTTTTAGTAACAAGTCCAGGTTTGTTCTACAGATTTACAGATGCCCTGCAATAGAGTCAGCAGTAAGAAAATAATGACTGTGTACTTAGGAATTATAAAAATCCTGGATCTTCCTCTAATGACTAATTTTGGTGACTATGGTCTCTCCTGGTAAAGAATACTCTGAAACAAAGGTTAAAATGATTCTATGAGTCCACACCCTTTGAGTTTCACTAATACATGGATCTGCCAATACTTAGGAAGTTTCTCTTCTCCCTCTCCCTTCTCATGAAATTCCTTCCAGAATAAAAGAAACTGCCAGAGGTCAAACCATATCAATGAAATATGTGGTCTCTGAAGAATATTATATCATGGTGACCAAGAAGTTTCGACCCAGGTGGAGTCAGCATGGCATGTGACTGATGCTTTCCTTAGAGCTAGCTCCATCCTTATGGTGATATTCCCACGTACATTCTTTAAGAAGGAGCAGCCTTGAAAATTTCACTGCAAAAGCAAGCAGTCATGAGTTCAAAGTAATCACTGTGCTGTATCTACTACTCTTAAAGAATGCTACACAGTTGTGCCTGCATCGATTGAAATTAACTGCCCCACTTGCACAGCAGGCTCCTGATGATCTTTATCTAGAGTGTTATTCTTCCAAACAGAATTGCACAGAATGCTTTAGGGATGTTTGGAAATGTAGTCACTAATGCTTTAAAAGCTTATGGCTTTTAAAGGCATAAACACCTTTCAACTCTGATATTCTTCTTCAAGAAGGGCTGTGCTTTTAGTTTGTCGTTTTTATTTCTGTGATATTTAACTAACAATCAAAACCAGCAAGACTCAAGCCAAATGCAACCAAGTAGCCCCTTGCTTCCTACCACCATACAAATACATGATGATAAAATATTAGGGTTTGGATTGTCTAAAAGGTGCCTTGTTAGACATCACACACAATTCCCACATGCTCTAGCCAAGAAAATAAAAAACACTTCTGCCAGTGAGAACAAACTAATCTTCTAAAAGAATCTGATGCCTCATTTCGTATTTTACAAAGATAGCTTTAATATTAAACTAAACATAATTATCTTTGTGGTCAAGTAAATATTACATTATTACCTTATTCTCAGACTATACATCATCCTAAGGCTGGTGAACTACGTATAATATTCACACACAAAAAAGCCTTTTAAAAATAGTGTTCATTGTGAAGTTCCCACTATCCATCTAAAGCAGTGAGATGATATCCACTCTGCAAACACATACTTCACATTCATGTACATGCACCAAGGACAAACATTCCTGAACAGGATTTTAACTCAGTCATTTGTGAGATAAAAAACAAAACACTGCAGTTGGCTTTTTAAGATGGCCAACAGAAACGCAAATCAAAAGGAGCTCTGAGAATCCTCCCCAGTAATGAGAGTTCCAGGATAATTTTAGGCTGGAAAAAACCAAAACAACCTCCTCTACACACTGTAAAAAAACCCCAAACACCCACTTCTTTAACACTGAAAGCATTTACATGCAGGGTCCTTACTGAACAAAACAAAGGCAAACAAAGCAGAAAAACACCTAAGAGAAGCAGACAGCTGCAACTCCCATACACTACCACAGCTATGCACACAGGATTACTTGGTACAGCATCAGTCATGACTCAGAAGAACATTCCTGCTTCAAAAGATCATTTAGGTCTCTGCACACTGATCTTGTTGCAGGGTCACATGCAATGGAAAGAGTCACAAGGTACTTTTAGCACCTGTGGGTATCCTCACCACAGCACTCCAGAGACACAACGCTCTCTTGCTGTGTGCGGGTGAGAACTGCAGGGGAAGAGCCCTGTCAGTCAAAGAGAGTGCTGGGGGCAAGGAGCATCGTCTTCACCAAAGCTGTGCTTCCTGTGGACTTGGATATACCAGAAGCTATTTCCTGTTTGCACAGAAGCACTGAGGACACAAGCTCCTTTGCCTCAGCACACAAGAGATGCTCTCTATTCCCCACGTTGGCCATCCAGTGGGCCTCCCCTAACAAGAAAAGTGAAGGCCATGAGCACTGTCTCATGGGCAGTGGCTAGGGAAGTACTCATGGCTACAGCTCTGCCACTCAGCCAGCCAAGTGCATGATGAGACAGAAGATGAGCTGTCCTGTCAGGAAGCAATGCAGGAGCTGTTCCACTCCCACGCTGCTCTTCCGCTCTACAGGTCTAACTCAGATGCACATTGACTTCAGCAGTCAGCAAGAGATTTTTATGTAGTACCAAAATGAATTTACAGCTGGCCTTAGTATTCAGGCTTGAGACTGCAAAATTCTCTTGGAAGTCTTTCATCTGTCCTTTATTACTCTTCCCATTCCCACTTCTGCTTTTCATCAGCCTTGCCAATTCTTCCCACCTCTGCAAAACCCATCCCTCTCTACATGACATTATTTCAACGAGCTCTGCCCAAACTGACAGACAGTGCCAACATGAGCTGGTTAAAAATCATCCTGAGAGAAGTGGAAAAAATGAGACTTTGGGGCAAGGAGTGCACAGCCTGGGTATCTTGAGAGGACAAACTGAAACAAAGCAGCAATAACTTTCAGACCTGTACTTTATCCCAGCCAAAACTGCATGCTGCTTTTAGCACCAGAGCGCAGAGGCCAAGGATCAAGGGCAAGACTTCTCAATACAGAAGTAACTCAAGTGCAGATACCAGTAGTAAAATTGGATTAGGAACCAGCAATCAGTCCAAGCCAATATTTCTGTTTTTAATAACATAAATCTGTCCTCATCCCTTCTTCCTTTTTTGAAGTATTATTATAGACTTTGTAAGTCACACGATCAACTGTTAAGGTATTTTCACTTTTTTAATCCTGGACTTCCTCCACTACCTCAGCATTACTTGGATCAAGAGTCTTAAATGACTGCAGGAAGTCTCTTTCAGCACAAGGCTCATGTATCCAGATTCCAGAAAACAACACACCTCCAAAACAGAGCAGACTGGACTAATATTCCTTCTTAAATACATGGATTTTCAGTTGAATGGCATGCTCAAGTCCAAATTCATTAAGTCAATATGTGGTTTATTCTTCAGCTTTTTCCCTCCCAGCTTTTATAATGAAATGTGTGGAAAAATGAAGGAAAGCACCAGCAGCAAAAATCTATATATAAGGAATAAATATCTAACTAATGATCAAAAGGAAACTGCATAAGGGAACTTGTATGTCTTTATAATGCAAGACTCATGCTACGGCCTTCCCCTTAAAAAAAAAAGGGTTTGTATTTGTAATGGAAACTCTGGAGACCTATCCCAAGTATCTTGGCTTGACTGAAGACATTAATTACACCACCTGAGACCACACAGAGCTACTCCAGGCTTCAGTTACCCAGGTGTGTAACAGGACAGAGCAGTGCCTCCCTGTTTGTCAGTGAGGGTGACAGAACAAGCCATTAGCAATTAAGATGCTGCAGCATGTAAGCACTTCAAAAGGAACACTTTCCCCTTCCCCAGCTACTTCTCTGTTGCACTAAACTCTCCTCCTTGCTCATCTGAAGAGTGTATGGGTTCTTGATTCCTCATATCGCCCTTGGGTGTTTATCCTCCACTTGATGTTACATTAGTGAAATTATTTATAATTACTGTAAATAATTCAAATGCAATTACAGTAACTGTATGATTCCAGTGTATAATATATAGTGAGGGAATATATACAATAAAAATAGCAATTAATCACCAGGAGTTCAGAATTAAATTCCCTTGTGGTGCTAAAATGAAACTCTACTTTTCCACACACACCTTCAACTGCCAGATGTTACATCTGCTAAATAACCATAGATCTGCTTCCTTCTTCCTTTGGTGTTTTCAGCTATGAATGCAACTACACCTTCTTTTACACCAGTGTCATTCACAGACCATCTTTCACTCAGGCTGACAGTAATTTTCCTCTGAGAGAGAGCTGTTGTCTAACTAAACCCAGTCTGTGATTACTTGCGCACCAGCTTGATCATACAAGTGCAAACGCTGTTGGTACCATCACATACTGTATCTGTTTTTGCTGCCTAAACTCAACTCAATTTTCTTTAAAGTCTTTCTGCCTGTCCCTTCCTTTTGTTTGCACAAAACAGAACACCATTTTCAATTCTGTTATGGATTTTGACTTGTGGATGTAAGTAGATGCACACGTAAGGGACTGGGGGGTGGTTAGGAAGAAAGAGGGGCTGGGGGGAACAGGGGAAGACTGCCCACGTGTGCATGAGAACACACACCATCACTGCCAGATTGGAAGGTCTCAAGAGAGGAAATCATTATACAGGAGTTTAAAAAACATCTCCCACGCCATCTTTGTGCAGAAAACAAAGCAATAGAAAAAAACCTCTTTCTCCCCAGACAATGTGGTTAGTTTCTAAAATATGAGTGGGTAGCTGATGGAGGAGTTGGGTTTGCAATCCCTTTGGGGCAGGCTAAAAGCCAAACAGAAGACAACAGAGCCAGATGTGGCCTGTGGGTTGACTGCTAGGAATAGCAGCCCCTCTTTTCTTTTCCTTTCTAAATTGTTGAGAAAAATCCAAGTTTCAGACGGAAATACTCCTAAACAATGTATTCTCTGTGAAGGAAGAACTGAATTGGACACAAGGACGGTTGAAAGCACTATATGTAATGGCCAAATTATAAATCCTGTATAACGATTTGCATTCTGCTTTGGACTGACAGCTCTTCTATCAAAAAACACCAAACAGCTCCAAAAACCAGGCATCTTGTTCAGAACAGTGGGAGTGAGCCTTGCGAAGCAGCACTTCATATTTCATAAATGCAACATTTTACCTCTTCCCTTCCTAGGCACCTCTGCAAGAAAAGGCAACCATTGCTCTTTCCCACTCAGCTTTACGGTCAGGTTTTTTTGGTACATTTCTCAACCAAGTAGGCAAAAGATCCACCTAGCTACTCCCTTCCTGGATTTTTGTGTATCCCAGGAGAAGCTCGGTGATACAGCTGCTTTTCTGCACAGAGACAGCATTTGACATCTCTAGTTTGGTTTCCTCACTGATCTTTGTGTCTGCTCTTGTTTTATCTTCAGAGTTCTGAGTTTGTCCTCAGCACTGCTCTGGAACCATTTCCAATAGCACCAGGCTGGAAGCTCCCTATACCTGGAGAAACTATACCTAAATTTAAAGATCTCCACCAATGCCAACCATCAGTACTACTAGATGAAAACAGGAACACTTATTGGAAGAAAACAGGCATGGCTTATGGAATGAAAAAAAATCTTTTTTTTTTTTCTTTCAACAAGAAATCTTCATCTGGCTTTCATTTGGTTTTGCTGAACTCTGGAAGTTATTCTCCACCTACTCAGTTCTTTATTTCTGGAACTGAGGAGCCAGGGGAAACAAAAAGAAAAAAGTTTAAAAAGTATATTTAGTAGATCTACAGATGACTTTCAAGCAAATGGAAAAAAGTTTGTGCTGCAGTTCTTGATAATTTATGTCTGTGTGTTTGCATTTATCAAGATGTTTAAGCTACTTCAGTTCACACATGGAGGTAATCACTATAAACCATTTCTTTGTAGACCAAAAGTTGTGTTTTCATCCAGATAGGGAATGAAAACATAATGCACACTCAACTTCCCTGGATCAAGAGAAAAAAAGGGTACATTTTCATTTATTTGAGTTTTTTGTTGATATTATGGAGAGTGGTAATTAAACAGTAGAATATTGTTAAAATTAACAACAGCTGCACTTAGCCTTAGCATTTTTCATTCAGTTTACAACACCTACCATTTTTGTTACACCTGACAGTGCATACAGTCTAATTAAACAGGGAGTTGATCAACATCCACAATTTTGATCACTATTTCCAAATATTTCCTATTGTGTACAGTTAAGGTGAATCTAAATGATCTTTTAAATTAATGTCAAGCCTTCATTCATGTGGCACATGTTTTTGGCAGAGAAAAAGGTCAGAATATAACTGTAATATTATAATATATGAGTTGGACTTGCGACAGTCTACCACATTGTAAAAGTCAAGTTAAAATCAGTGATCCTCATGGCAGGAAGGCCAAGACACCTGTTAGCTGCATCTCTTTAGAAGATGAAACATCTCCAGCAAAGGTCTGTCCTTGGTGGTCATGGATCATCAACTTAAATGGAACTTTGCAAATAAACACACAAGGTGCAGGATTTCAGGTATTAGATGGCTGGGAAGCAGGTTTCCAGGTAAGTACAAGTTAGGGAGATTTCAACTGAGCATTTAATAGCTTACATATCCTTTTCAAAGATAAATTGTGGCAAGGAGAAACAGAGTGAATTAATTCTTGTTTATATTTGGAAGAGTTTGACAGTTATTTAATCTTTTGTCACACCAAAATAACTTTATGAAGCCAATTAAGTAGCTTTCACATATAATTCTTGATGTAAGAACTCTAAATTTTAATATCTAAGGTGTTTTTAAGCACAAAAATTAAGTAACTCATTGGTTCAGATGACTCATGACAGGTCTTACTGCTTTTATTTTTGCTGGCTAAGTCAGTTCCTAAACACTGTGTTCTGAATATGACTTGACTAAAGCCAAACATTCTGTAATATTAATTTACAATAAATTATTTCTGCAGCCAGCCCTGCTGTAAAACTCATTCACCAAGATAGCCACAGAAAGTGAGTCATGAAAGAGACAAAAAAATAAATTTAACTGGGGAGAATATTAACACAAAGCTGTTTATTAATTTAATAAGTATCTTGAAGACATAAAGATGGAAATTAATAGCTGAAAATATCGAAGCTGGTTACATAAGATGAACAAAATATTTGATTTAAACAGGTAACGTGAAAAAATTTCAAAACATGTATCCTAAGTCAACAATAAAGTCCTGGCAATTATAATTGTGGATTAACATGGTATGGAAAACTGATCCAAATAATAATCAAATTCAAATAAAGGAAAAGTCGTATAATTTTACAGAGACTGCAAGTATCTAACGTATTAGTTGGCTACTCTCCAACTAGAAGCACATCTCTCTTACTGAACCATCTCTTGTATTCATGAACTTAGCATGACTTATCAGCATGATTTATTTTAAGTTACATGCTCCAAGTAACCTTCCAATACTCTAAAGTTCACAATAAATGCCATACCCCTTATGTTGCTTTTTTCTCCATATGACAGCTATTTTACTCATCATGAATTGTAAGATTTTCACAACAACTCAACCGAACTTCACCTCAGTGAACATCAGACAAGTCTTCTGTCCTTTCCAGCAAAGATTTCTGCTCACTGTATTTACTTTACTTATAATACACTAGGGAAGTGACTAGTAAAGTTATACACATTCTTATGTGCACCCACCTCACCCCCTCCAATCATCCCAGTGCTAACTCAACCTAAAATGTGTTCTCAGAGGCAGTTAAACCCGAGAAAAGGGTAAAAGATGACTCACTAACTTCTAACTCATTAGAAAGATGCACACAAAATCATAATCGTCTCTTAGCTTACTGACCTTCTAAATGTTTGCCAATTTGCATCTGGACTAGGAGGAATTTATTTCAGCTACAAACAGCAGTAGAACAGCACAGTGACAAATCAGGGAAAAAGGACTTTGTGCCTTCCTGAGTTGCTTTAGTTTTGTTGGCTTTTTTTTTTAAATTGTAACATTTTTCTTAAATCTTCATCTGGCCTTATACTTGTGGCTCCTCAATCTATGAGATTATCAACCAATATAATCAGCACTACGTTCTATAGCTCACTTTCCCTGAACTTTACAGCTGTGCCCCCCGGGCAGCTGATCTGCGTTGTTATTGACTGAATTTGCATGGCAAACCAGCACAGCATTGCAGAAAAAGAAATAACAAGCACTGAATTCCCTGAATCAAATGCAAGCTGTAACTCCTTAATATCAGACATCCATTTCACTGGGTCCTCACTGACTTCCAAATAAATGACTCAGTGTACTTAACATCAGTGTAAAAACAGAACTGAAGACAGCCAGAACTGGTTTGGTTATTTGAGGGGTTCTGTTTTGTGTATTACAATTCCCTGAGGTCTCAGCAAAACGGAGATCAAGCAATGTATCGAAGATTAAAATAAAGAAAAGACAGTTCTATTAAGGCATACTAGGAAAACTGACTGATAACAGAAGCAGAATTTGGACAGGTTTAGCTTGGAGAAGCTAAGAAGGTAGTAAAGCTTCTAAGGAAAAGGAGAAAAATTAGTTCCACAGGTAAATAATGTGATACAGAGAAATTGGAAATGTTTGAGTGGAAGCAGGTCAGGCAACACATAAAACAAATGAATGAGTGATTTCCATTTTTTTTTTTAATGAAAATAGAGACTCAAATATCAGAAAACATGAAAAATATTTTCTGCTTCTAGGGATTGGACGGGGGGGGGAAAGACAGAACCATAGTACCAAAATATCATAAACCCTAAAAGGTAACTCAAAAGCAGTTTTGCTCATTGGCAGTTCATCTTGAAAAGAATAGAAAAAATCAAGTATTCAAGAGCATCTCATTAATAACTTGTACCTTTCAGACCAGGCTTGGAATTATGCAGACAATATAATATTTGCACTGGAAGAGTGAAGCAGAAACATTTATTCCCTGGGCTGCCACACATTATCTGTAACACTCAACACATGCAAGAATTTTCAATGAGCTCCATAGGAACAGGTGTTAAGGGATGAGGACTATTCAGCCAAGTCTGTAGTATGGGGTTATCAGGTTCTCTGATTTCATAAATATTATTTGAGTAAAGATTCTATTAAATTAGAACTCTTCAGATAGTATGAAGTACCCTAAAAAGACAACTTTACTTTCAGAAAGTAATTTTGACCAAGGTTGCTTAGAACTCTCTGTTAAACTTACTGGTTGATAGCAGCAGAGCCAAGTGGACTCAGTCTCCAAGAATAAGCGGAAAAAACATTCTACCCATGACATTTTTTTCAAGTTAGAGAATACAGAAAAAAACCAGCAACTGGATCATCTAGTCTACTTCCTTTGAGTTAAAGACAGAGTCCTCAGAGGAAGTTTCAGACATTACATCTTATTCGCCCTGGTGCTGACCCAGAAAGCCATGAAGATACTGGCTGGAGCTAATACAGCAAACTCCAAAATTTAGCAGAACCTAAAACAAAAGGTGTTTTGTTAAGATATAATGAAGACACTGGGGACAAGCACTACTTCAGGAGAAAGAAAAATCTGCTAAAAAGTTTAAACAAAGTTGTGGGTAGGAAAGCAAATGGACAGAGAAACAAAACTCCTCACACCACAAACATTTAAAAAGAGTTAAAGATTTTCTAAGAAAATGAGTAACAAAACAGCAAAAGACTGGTCAGTTGTATTAGAGAACAGAAAACTAGAAACAGCAAGGAAAAGAATAATCAGAGTTTGCTAATGCAGTGACAACAGACTTTAAAGACAACCTTCTATGTCTCCAAAACTTTACAAATTTTTTGATCATTACCAAAATACAGTTAATTATGGTTAGGGAATAAAAAGCAGAATAGGTGATGGAAAGAGGGTAGACAAACTAAAAACTTGAGGTAGTAAGGCATTGTGCTTAAATAAAGTTCTTGAAAAAATATGGAATAGGGTAGTACTGGCAAAAGAACAAAGGTATATAAAGAAACTGTTTATTGGACAACACTGGAGACTGGGAAACATAGGGTTAAAAAATAAACAAATTAACAACCAGAAAAATGTTCTGTTTAAAACCTTAAAATTAGTGGGAACCAGCGAAAGAATTTATTTTAAGAAAGCTCTTAAGAAATTCAGAAAAGGCAGACATTACATGGTTTATGAATCCAGTCAGCTAGATTGATCCAGTCCCAAACCCTGTATTTCTAAAAGATCTCCCTATTGCTACAGAAATATTCTGGAAAAAAAGAAAAGAACCAGTAAGAAAACAAAGCCCCTGAGAAAGCAGTCAGAACAGTGAATTTGTGCCAGAAAATGAAGAAACAGCTTGTACCAGAAACTGTTCCTAAACACATAGTGCTGTAAGGGAAGGGCTGACAACCACTGCCATAAGTGTTGTATATCAAACAGTAGCCTCATCTTAAAAAGAAAAAATAAAAGGAAGATCACCAATCCCTTGCCAGACCTGTGTCTAACTTCTGCAGTTCATAGGTTATTTCAGTTCCTGCTTTTCACTGCATTGCTGCTTGACACAAAACCAAAGAACAGAGGAGCAACTCAAGCACATCATCAACATATCTTTGTTGTAATGACTTAAGACTGGTCCAAGCAGATGCTTTATAAAATGTTCCTGCTCAGCTCCACAATTCTTCCAGAAAAATTAGAGACCAGCCTTTTGGAAGAATACATTCTCTTGTCTGAAAAGCCTAGCACAGAGCTGATGCTGCTGACCCTGCCAATGACCTTAAACAACATCTAGGAGCTTAAACAACAAAAAATCACGGCAAACATCAGCATTCAATCTACATCACTTTAACCTTTTTCCTCCACAGTGGCAACAGCAACCATCTGTCTCCTCCCTGGTCTCCCAGTTCCCTCTTTCCTTACCTCTCTGCAGTAAAGTACAACCCTATCTGGCCTCCATATCTACCTCACACTATCAAAGCATAGCAGAATTGTGATGAAATATATATCACTTCTCTTCAGAAAAAAAAAAAGGCAGCAAAAGAGCTTTGTGTGCAGGGAAAAGAGTCCAGGGCTCCCCGAGATGCAGGAAGAGATGTTTTGTGCAATTAGAGCTATGATGAGAAAGCAGAGTCCACAGGAAAGAGGGAACAAGGAAAAGCTGCTTCCTGATCCTCTAGCTGACCAACCTTCAGCTGAAAATCTCCTTTCTCCAGAAATAAAATATTTGGCTGAGAACCTTTAAAACCTGCTCCTACCATAAGGACTGAACTGAAAAAAACAAAATATTTTCTTGAAACCATTACCACCTATCACGATCACCAGCATTTAGTTAGGCACTGAACCATCAGAGTTCTGTGAATGTAAGCAAGTCCTCCTCTATTTGATTTCTTTGCTTGCAAAATCTACCCAAACCTGGTCTTCCACAGGGCTGCAATGAAGCACTTACCTGTGGGAAGCCCTTTTCCCCTCAGCCTCTCCCGAATAGCCTGGCTCCTGTCTGGCTGCAATTTTCTATCTCCATTACAAGACAGCTGATCCATCTGCAAAAAAAGGCAGTAACATAAAGTCAAAATGTTGGAAGAGCTCATATTTGTATGAAACAAGCATTGTTTTTATGTAAATGCACAATATTAGTCAGTGTCAAACAGTTAAGTACAGAATGGGAATTCAAACTTTTTAATAAAGAACTGATTAATCAGTGAGAATATCCCCTCGAATTATCCATATTTGAACAGTGTGCACTTTATTTAACTACCCGTTTGGTCTACCTTTCTTCCACTAAGAATAAATTAAGTTCACAAGGATGTAACTTAAACACATTCCACCCCTACAGCAAACTGAAGGGACAGCAACACTCAAAAACCATCTTCCATGATTACAACGTGACCAGAACTTGCCTAGTTCTACCGATGAGTTTGCTGCATAACAGGAAGAACTGTCTTGTACCCCCACAGGACTTACTGCACATGTCAAATCACATGCACCCATCTGTGAGCAGCCTCTTCAGCCCCTCAGGCACATTCCTTTCACGTGTCAGGCTTAACTACTCCCACTAACTTTTCACTTAACCTTATTTTTTTTAAATCACTACTTCCCTAGGAAAAACTTTCACATGTGCAATCATTCAAAGAAGAGTTTATTTGCTACAACAAAACATTCTTAGTGAGATCTTTTCATAAATTGGGAGTGTAACCTGGACAGCAGGAGGGAAGGAGAAATCAAGCAGACTTCACAGTTACAATACAACTCAGTTAACATGAAACAGACTGAATCAGCCTGGGGCTATATTGCCCTTTACAAAGCATATCAACATAGCAAATGAAAACATTCAAATGGGACCTCCCAGCTGCGCTTCAGATACCATCAAATGACCAGTTACAGAGATAAGACCCCTGGAGCCTTTGATGAGGCCCATCAAGATTAGACCATGCCAACCTTGGAATAGTAAGTTGTACTCTGCCTCTGAAAACCCAAAATTTATACATTTTTCTTGCTAACTTAAAAAATTCCAGCACACATACAGAGCACTGAACATTAAAAACAGCAGGGCTGGCTGGCTAGGGTGCACAAAAACCTAGCAGCACAGCTATGCTGTCATTGCTCTGTTAATTCTTGGTTCTGTTCAGCTAGGTTTTTTTCCCTGGCTTCTTGCAAAGCCAATGCAGTGACACGTTCAGAATTAAAAAGGTCATGAGGCAGAGGAAAAAAGCAAAGCTTCAGCACTGGATAACTGCTAGTCCCACTCCTTCATGAACAACGTGGACGGGAGACTGGGAGCACACTTGCTGGATTCAGCTCTCCAAAGGATTTCAGAAGAAGTATTTGGGAGCACCGTTCCTGTCTTTGGTAGGCTGGTCTAGATCAGTCTGCCACACTAACCCCAGACTCCCTGAAAGCCTGCTGACAAGAACAAGAGGAGGAAAAGCAGAAAACTTGCTAACATGAAATGGCCATCATCAACTTGGAGAATAATGACTCACTTTCCAGAGTGGCTGTTTCTATAGCTTGTGGCCTGATTAAAAATTTGGATCTTTATTTTAACACCACCACTGATGAAGGCCCTGTAGCCTTTCATTTCACTGAACCACAGACTAGTTCCACTTGGTAACTACACAAGACTTCAGACACTACAGTGAGGAGCACTGGACTGACAGACATACCTCACAGATTAGACAATACCATGTGGAGCTCAGGCTCAGCTCTACTTCTGGAGGCCTGGCATAATCAGTTGCTGTCAAATATGAGACAAATGTAGGGACCTCTCACTTTCTGCAAGCATTTCCAAACCAGATATATGAAGAAACTACCTAACAATTACATCATACCTTTTTATTAAAAAAAAAAAAAAGAAGCATCAGCAAATTAAACATTTTTCATGCAATTTCAGTGCTGTCTCTCTAGACAGCAATTTTTACATGGACCTGCTGCAGAGGGTCCAGAGAAAGGACACCAAGTTGATTAGAGGGGTGGGGCACCTCTCCTATGAGGAAAGGCTGGGAGAATTGGGGTTGTTCAGGCTGGAGAAGAAAAGGCTTGGGGTGACCTAATTGTGACCTTCCAGTACCTGAAGGGAGCCTACAAGAAAGATGGAAAGCAACTATTTGCAAGGGCATGTAGCGACAGGACAAAGGAAAACGGCTTCAAACTGAGAGTAGACTTAGATTAGCTATTAGGAAGAAGTTTTTACTGTGAGGTGGTGAGGCACTGGCACAGGTTCCCCAGAGAAGTTGTGGATGGCCTTTCACGGAAGTGTTCAAGGCCAGGCTGGATGGAGCTCTGAGAAATCTGGTCTTGCAAAAGGTATCCCTGACCATGGCAGGGAGGCTGGATCTAGCTTTAAGGTCTCTTTAACCCAAACCATTCTATGATTCTATGACAATTTATGGTCTTCCTTTATTTAGTTAAATTATTTAACTATTCTGAAGTTATGCTGTAATGGTTTAGGTGAAGAGAGAAGTTGCCTATCAGGAATTGTAACTTTGCAAGATGAGTTCATGTAATTTCTTTCATTTCTAAAAACAGTTTTGTCATTATTAGACAATAAAATCCTCCACAATTCTCATATTCAAGAGCTGAGCAGAAGTGCAAGAGAACTGGCACACTGCCTAAAGAGTCCTCCTTTCTGTTAATAAGCAACTCTCCAAAAGTCAAGCATAACTTCAAGTTAAAGTAAACTCACAGCAATCATTTCTGAAGCATTTCAAGTAACAACAAGTCTAAGCCTTGTCCTACAGTTCATCACCTTGTTCTCCTGTTTCTCCCTATGTTTTTTTCAATGAAGACATGAAATGAAATGCCCTCCTCAGAAACTCGTGAATGCATGTTCCAGGAGGAACTGTCAAGTGCACAAACTGCTACATGGGGACAGAAGCTGTTTTTTCCTTTCAACACTTACCCTTGTCAAAATTACAACATACCAAAACAAGAGAAAGGAAGACTGCAGAGTGACTCTGAATTAGCACTTTTGCTCTCTTCCTGCTCACCTCTATTGCTTCCTCAAACGCTGACACAGACTTACCCCAGACAGGCTTCCCAGAACCAGTCTGACCAACTGCTTCACATATGAGAAAGAAGGGGCACAGTTGCTGTTCCTTATGTGGGCACTGCAGGCATCCAGAACAGTCCGTACAGACACACGGGCATAAATGACATCTTCACACATGCCCAGGAGTATGCTGTTGAGATGGTCTCCAAGCTTGATAGGCTAGTGACAAACAAGAACAGGGGAGACAGGAGAGTCAGTTTGAACAGTGACTTGGGGAACACTCAACAATGTGCATTAACTACTCATGAGACTTAGTGCCTATTATCTGAGTTTGAAAGTTTGAAAGTCACCATGCAGGAGGTGAAAAAATAGTGGCTGTAGAACAGGAGGGAAGCATTCAGCCTCTGGATTCAACCCCTACTCTACAACGACCTGGCCTAAACAAGCTGTCTGATCTGTAAAGTCAGGACAAACAAGACTTTCTCAAACATTTAATGAATAAGTGAAAATAAAGTAAAAGGGAAAATGTTCAGAGGAAGTTTTATTCCTTAATTTTGACCATTCTGCCACGCACAAGCATAAAATTCAAACCTCATCACAATAATTTTGTACAACCCTCTGTGCTCATTTTCTGCAGTTCCTCACCTCACCAATATTTTGCAGCAGATGTGTTAGCATTTCCAAATTCCAGTGATAGCACCAAACAGTACCAACAAAAAAGTAAGAAATAAAATAACCAAGCCACTGGTTAACAAAGCAGAGCTTCATAACTGCAGGACAACACCCATATAGTCTAAAAAAAAAATAAATCTAGATGTGTTTCTGCTCTCCCTGTTCAGTGAAAGCAGCACATTGTACATGGAATATCCCTCCCCAGGGTATGCAGCTATCAGTGATAACATTTGTTCTCAGGTGCCGCAGGCACTTGGGACCTGAGCTTTCTGATCTGCAGCTCTCCCAAAGTGGGTGGTTACCCACGAAGTACAAACACTGTCAAGCTTTTTGCATCACAGAGTGCTTCAAACAATTGCAATCTTTCAATCTTCCCTGTGTGAGCACTCTTAAGGTGAACCATAAAAAAGGCACTCTGGACCACCCTGATTTAATTAATATAGGCTTTTCCCATCTATCTGTTTATCACTTCTAACTAATAATAAAAATCACATATGTGAATAAGATATGAATCTCATGTTCAGCCACACTCCCAGCAGAGAAGCAGCTCATTAACGAACACAGGCAGACAAATACGTATCAAAAAAAAGGGAAAATCTGCACATGCAAATTAACGCACAAAAGTAATGCCATACACAAGAGTGTCCTTCTGCCAACACTAGCTCCACAGGACAGAGGATCCACATGACAATGTCCCAAAGGCAAATTCCTTCCAGGCACACCCTCACCACATTGTCTTTGGGGAAATACTGTTTTATTAGGAGGTAGAGCATGCCTTCCCACTGCATTACTGAGAAACCATTGCCACACTCTTGACACCAAAGAAAGAAACAAAGAAAACAGGGACTAAAATTTATGCCTACATTCCTCTCAACACCTACCCTCTAAGTCACCTACTTTAAGGCACTTTCCTACTACTATTGAATACTGCTCCTTTAATCTCCTACAAGACAGGAGAGCAAAGAAAGAGAAACTCTAGGGATTTTGGGACAGGCACAGTAGGCATTATGAACAGGTACCCCTAAATAGTCAGAGCTTCACAGTTTTTAACCTCACTTAGCTGCATTCAGGCAGCTACTTCCAAATAAGTACAACTGAGATCCCAACTACCACTGTGTTAAAGAAAATATTAGGAACTGAATGACTAAAGTGCTGAAGTCTTTCAAAATTTTCTTCCTTAGTCTTGTATATAACATCTACTAGCAGGAACAAACCCAAATCTGAACCACAAATTGCTTCTCCCACAGCTGCAAGTCCATCATTAAATGCTTCTTCAGAAGCATTTAATCTTATTTTCACTATTCTAGATATTTACTTCTTAAAGTTTAATTGGGGGCAGGGAAGGAGCACTGAGGAAGATAATGAATCACACTTATCTTCAGTCAGTTTTGGCAGGACAGTCTAAGAGTTCTGCTGGGTGTGTAAAATAACCACACTGAGCAGTAACACTCAGCTCTAAGCAGTCTGCAACTCTGTCTTCATTGACTGACAAATCAATAGCAAGAGTCTACTCCCTGTTCCAAACAATTCATACCCTTTCTTGGCCATTGTGAAAGGTAAGTAGCTAAACGTGCCAAATCCAGATTCACAGAAGCTATGGCAGCATGGAGAACAAGTTTATTATGTGCAAAACAACCATGTTACTTCAATATTTATTTTTATATAAGCCTAAACCAAAACAAATTATTTTCTCCTTTGTCAGCAGCTTAAACCACTGTCTTTCACCCTATGGCATTACAGGATAGACCAGCCCAGATGTATCTTCACGGAAGCTAACACAAACGTGCTATCAGCACCTTCTCCCTGCAAGACAACACCACACTTCACAAGAAAAAGCTCCAAGTATGAGAAAGAAAACTTTTGTACTGTGCAGTGACTGGAACAGACTGCCCAGAGCAGCTGTGGAGTCTCCCTCACTGAACCATGTGGATGCAATCCTGTGCCATGTGCTCTGGGATGACCCTGCTTGGGCAGCGAGGTTGGACCCACTGTGGTCCTTTCAAACCTGACCCATTGTGTAAAATTCTGGGAAAAGCATCTTACTCCTCAGTGTCTCAGTATGACACCGTCCCTTGCAAACTCAAATGCAGAGTCAGTCCAATGACATGAAGTCTGAAGTTGCAATATTAAACAAAACCAAATCTTAACTTACCTGACTTTGAGGAACTTCGTGGTCAGCTCCCCAAAAGAGTGCCATACCAAGAGAATAGATATGGACCTGCCATAAGACACAAGATATCTGTCAACTCATTGAACAAGGCTGGAAATGCAAAGCAGACTTAAAGGAGAGCAATGAACTTCACATCATTTTGCTTAGAAATACATTTCTTGTATTTAAGCTCAGCTGTCTTTCACATCCTTCCTCTCCTTTACATGAGGTTCAGAGAAGCGAATCCTAGTGCTACAAAACATACTGCATCCAACTAGTGCCTCTGTCTTCTCTGCTCAATTTTAAGCTTTCATCTCACACTGAAGCCAGAAACTCATGTAATCCATACAATCAGCCTAGTGTGGGGTAAAGACTGCATGGTTGTGTCCAAGGATCCTTAAAACCTGTGTCTGAAGGCAAGGCAGACCTTAGCACGACTCAAGCAGGGGGCTATCCTAATGAGATCACAAAGATTGAGATCAAACGAAAAAGAAGGAATGAACAGAAGAATATAAACATTGGAAGCAGTACCTTAACCTATAACTGATATTTTAAGGTACAAATACATGAACCATTACACATATAATTAACAATTAATATATCTTCAACATAACACACCCATCAGTACATGGAATAAAACCTTTAAATACTGCAGAATTATGAGCACAAACACATGCTGGCTCTGTAGGTGACTGCCAAAATGAAACAGGGGAGTGTAGAAAGAAAGCACAGTTTTTCTAAACTGTGTAAGTAATATACACTAGTCATGGTTCCTTATACCAGGTTATTAGTAATATTTATGGTACCTAAAGCAACAAATATATTGAATAATTCTGAAGGCAATGAACAACAATTACAAGGACAGCAATAAATTAAAAGCTCACATAAGTCAGCCTCTTCACCAACTAAAAGCAAAACATCTTACTTAAATTCTAGATATATAAATTGACAAAAATCTGAACAGATTAGGACAGTAGTCAGAAAAATGCATCAAGGGTTCTAAGTCAATACCACTGCCCTATCCAATCAGAAACATTCTTTTTCAAATACTGAGAAAATTGCTCTCTATCTGCTTTATTATCCATTACCCTTTCAATTGGAAAGCTACAAAGTGTTCCTTACATATCAACATATACCACAGCTACACAGAAAAAGGTGAATATGCTTTCATGGCAATAATGAATGCAAAAAAAGCTTTTCAGAAAAAGCCAACAAAACACAAAAGACACAAAAACAATCCAGAAAAAGCCCCAACCAAACAAAAATGGAAGTTCCCCAACTCTTTCAGTCCCCCAATAATGCAAGAACAGCAATTAAAAAGACTATTATAAAATTAGTTAATTCTAATTAGAGACACTGTCATAGTCCTAAGTCTGTCAGTGTCCAAGAAAAATTGGGACAATGGTCAGATACATTTCTGGGTTACCCTCTGTGGAATCTGGAGTTGGACTTGATGATCTTTGAGGATCCCTTTCAATTTAGGGTATTCCATCATTCTATGTCTCTGAGCTTCAACATACCCAAATATATTTCCAAAAATGAGATGTTCAATCAGACCTCTTAACTAAACTTGCTATTCTACTAATCTATCTGAAAACAGCTTTAAAATAAAAGCATTTATTCAAAAATTCTAATTAATGTTTGTACTATACTTAAAATATGTTCCCCAATAAATAGATCAACATTAAATTAATTTCCTAAATAAATCTCCAATCTCCATTCTAATTTTGAATGGTTTGGTTATGGTATTTCCAATAAGCTTGCAGTTACCTCAGACATATTTTGGTTTCAAATTGACTGTGTGTCTTGGAATCAAAGGGGTATTCATTCATTGACTGCAATTTATTTTTAGCATATCTCCTTGAATACATCTTTAATTTGTATTAGCAAGTACAATCATAATTGAAAAGACAAAGGTAACCCCGTCACTGTCTGATACAAGGCCTTAAAAAACAAGGTGTTTTTCTGCCTTCAGCAGCTTTTAGTAGAACAATCGAAAAGGAAAACACCAACGATTTCCAGTAAATTAATTCAGTGAACTACAGCCAGTTGTGACTGAAGTAAAAAAATGCTTAAACGTGTCAAAAGTTACCACAGTCAGCAAAGCAAGATCTGATTCTGTAATCTAAGAAACACGAAGTCAACATATTCCTTACAAGAACCAGTGTACCACCTGATACAGAGTTTAATAGGAATGCAAAGGGAAGCAGTCAAAAACAGAGGGATGTACATTTAAGCTATTTATCAGCCTTACCAACTTCAACTAATAAAGCCATAAAAGAACACCAGTTTTTGTACAAAGCCAGGTTTCAGGAGGCTTCCTTCTTCCACATAAGCAGCTAAGTGGATCACCTTCCATCCAGCAAGTAAGGTTATGCTGACACCAGGGAAGAAATTCACACAGCCCCAATCAGCGAGGATTAATCAGCCCTGCACACATACAGAGTGCCAGCATTTGGTCATTGCCCATCGACATGCTCTGTGTTGGCATTTACAGGCCACAGAGGTCCCTCTGAGTGCTTCCTTCCTAAAGATTCAGAAACATCACAGCATGGCTTTTCATAGTAATAGTCTTCCATTTATTTCAAAAAGAAAAAAAGTAGTATATTGAATACTGGCACAGAACAAAGAATGCAATCAACTCTGACCAAGTTCACAAGCTAGTCACTTCAGAACTATTTTTTCTGCCATTTTTAAAGGCTGGTTTTGTACATTAACTTCAGAGTTGGCACTAGAGGCAACGTTACTGTCTTCAAAAGTGTTGTCACTCTTGAAAGCAAATAAACAATTCCAACAGTATGACTACAGGATTTGGCAGCTGCATCCTACATAACTGAACCTGAATCTTCATTGATGTCAGTGTTATTTTTACTTCTCTATTAAAACTTTCAGCCTGGTTTTTAATTGTTTATAGTTTTGCCATAGACAAAACTGTAAACATATTTTATTATACCATTAATTTTGACAATATGCAGGGCAAGAAGAATGTCTAAAGGGCTTGGGATTAACTGTGGATTTTAACTAGGTGTTCGGTGATATAGCCCTAAAGAAAACAGACTATATACAAAAAGCTGCTAAAACAAAATATTCAACACAGAAACACATGTTTTAATAGTCCTTGTGCACACAACAGCAATTGATGCCAATACCACTTTCCTCTGAAGTAAGAGCTGTTTCTTCCTGGAAGAACACTGCCAAATGTCATAATTGCTCCCAGATTACAACACTGTCTGTGGCTAGCTTCCCTCTAAGGATTATTGATCCAGGGAAGCCAAGGAGTTAGAAATAGCTCAGCTTCCTTTTCACTCCCACAGCTAAATATCTTTGGCTAAGCCAAGGGAATGGTTTTCTGAGGAGAGTGTTACCATTCACCACAAATTCTTGTCAAGAAGATGGCTGAGAAGATAATAATTTTGACTGTACTTGTCAGTGACCTGGAGGAGACCACATACACAAACCTTACCTGTCTGAACATTTACCCTCGTGAAAGAGTTAAAAAGGAGAAGTGGAAATTCTGTGCAGCCATTGCCCAAGTATGTACATGGCCAGGGCTTGTACAGACTCTTCCTCACAACTGCATACAGCTACAATCACTGTTCCACTTTAACCAGAAAAAACAAAGTAGGAAGATCCCTCCTCCCCTCAACAAAAGAAATTACGTGAATCACAAACCATGGGGAGACAAAAAGGACAGTTTAAAGCTATTTTGTGAAGGGATCAACAGCAAAACACCAGAGCTGTCTGCCAAGGAAGAGGCACTGTACCTTTTCAACATCTGACAGGGATGACAGCGAGTGGTTCTGCAGAACCTCTGGTGCTGTGAACGCTCGCAGGTCTTGTTGGGACACATTTTCATCAGTAAATGACACACTGCCAGATGGAAGCAACAGGAGAGACCACGGAGAAATGATGAATCCCAGAGCAGCAGGATCAGCTGTAATTGAAAAGGGAAAAAAAAACCAAAAACCAGCCTGAAAATGAAGCAATGTTGTTTGATGCCCTTGCTGGATGTTAGTTTATTATCAGCCTACATACTATTAGTGGAAATAGATTCATGCTTCCTTTTCCACCTGTGGTGTTTCATAACCACAACAACAACCTCAATTTTAATCACACTGGCAAGTAACACGTATCTTTTATGACTATTCTTTACTATTATTCATACCAGCAAGCTCAGGAAGAGCCTGCTAAAATACTCACAATCCCCTGTCTTGAAGTTATTTCATTTATGTTACAGTTGACATATAAAATGTTACCCTTCTGCAGTGCACATGTCATTAAGGCTAACTCCTACAACAGGAATGGAGTTTGCTCCTATCCTAACACAGCACTACAGCAGCAGCAATGCTTGGAAGAGAGTAGACCAAGTTAGTGGGAAAGGAAAATACTCATTAGAATGGCAAATAGAAGAGGACAAAACAAAAGAATTTTGGGGCATAGAAGTCCTTCTCAGTCTAAAGTGAAAAAATATTACAAATACCTGAAAATTTCAAAACAAGCACTGAAATTACAGAACCAAAAGTAACCAAGATATGCAATTTGCCAGCTAGGTTTTTGATGTCTGATGATACTGCTGTCAAACGAACTAAAAAAAAAAACCAAAAAACCACCAAAAAACAAAACAAACAAACAAAAACCCAACAAACCACAAAAAAACTCCAAAAAAAACAAAAAAAAAAAACCGAAAACCAAAACTAAAAAAAACCAAACAAAAAAACACCAAAACCAAAAAAACCCCCAAAAATTAAAAAAAAAAAAAAAAAGACCATTTCCTTAAGTCAAAATATTTTACATGAATCAACTCAGTTTCACTGAAGGAGTCATGAGGTTTCACTAAGTAAAACTAAAGGTTAACTTTTATTTTTTCACAGGCAAAAAGGCAATAGCTCTGCCTTCTGCTACACAATATATCAAAGACCTGAGGAAACACACATTTGAATGATATGTCCTTTTCCCTTGACATAGTAAGCAAAACCAGCAGAATAATAATTTCCTCCATTAGCACCGCCACTAACATTTTCCATTCTCCAGCTTAGGATATTCCTACAGTGCTGGTTCCTAGACTGATGAACTATCTTGTAATCTAGAATATTTCTAATCTCCTAGGAAATGTATTAAATTACTGCTTGCAGGTATCAGGTGTAAAAGGATCTCCCAAGTAAGTCCTTCAATTTTCTAACCCCATTTCCTCTGAAACAAACAGAACAAGCGCTGGTTGCTGTTGTGGCAGCAAGTTCAGATGTTAAAAAAAAAGAAACGTAAAGATGGACAGGCCATTCCTATTATATGTAACAAGAAAATACCACATTATATAGCAAAGCTTCCAAAAACATTTTCAGGAAGACTACCTTAGTTGGCCTTTGACTTTCAAAAATTATCCTCTGGGTAATTACTGGATTCTGCACCACTTCTGCGTGTATTCACCACTGATATAAAAACCCTAAACAACCAACATCTTATAATATTTTTAAGGTTTCACCTTATGACTCCCAGCTCAGGAACCTTAAGAAATGTAGAAGCTTTAATCTTAATTTAACATTTTGTATAACAAATACTTGAAAGACACAAAAACTCTTCATTTTCTGAAACATATTAAGACAAAAAATTTATTTCATTCTAAGAACAATTAAAGCCTCTCAATTAGTCTGAAGTCTTCCCAATATTAATTTCAACAAACTTTAGAGCATTTGTCCCCTATAGATGTAGAGTCTGAATTTATTGATCCACTCCCACACAAGAATAGTCATAACTTGAAGCAATGTAAAATTAATGTCATAAATAGTAAATTTAGAAAAAGGACTGATTTTGGCAGGCTCATTTTACTGACATTTTCTCAGCTCCCTCCTTCAGTAGCTTATAACTAATGTAGCAGATCACAGTGCCTACATCACAACTCCAGGGAATCTCATCTATTGTTATGAAGGATGAGGATAAAACAATTCATTCTCCAGTTTCTTCCTTAAGGCATGCATCATAAACCAAAAGCTCCAACCAGGCAGATATACCTAAGGAAATACTTTTTAGTAACACTAATGTGTTTGCACCATGGATAAAAAAGTAGCAAAGATGCAATGCATCAAACAGCCAGCAACTATAGGAGAACAAAAGAAACTGTTTTCCAGTGATAATATTCACGTCACCTTCTGTTTAGGCTTTCAGAATAATTTACAAGAGCAGTAAGGGTAACATGCTCCTGAAAATACTGAGGAAAATGACCAAAAAAACCAAAAACCAAATCAAACAAAAAAAGTTTCAACCCCCTTTTTTAAAGGCACTGGAATTCAGGTTATGGCTCCTGGTCAATTTTCTTCTATCCATTGGGCTTTCCACTGCGCTAAAGCTGCCAGCCTTCTGAGTTAATTCCAGAACTATGCAACTCAGTAACAAAACACTTGTGAGAGCACAGCATTTCAAGCAGTGCCAAGACAGAGATAAATAGCGTGGCCTTACTTAAAGTGAGAGAGTGAACTGGCTTTAAACACAATAAAACCAGAAATAATCTTCAGCTACAGAGCATCTGCCAAACAAATGAGAGAGAAAAAAAACCCTTTATGTGCTTTAACAGCATACAAATAGCCTAAGATAAAAAAGACCCACCACATTCTAAGAAACATGAAGACAAATATTTGAAATTGATCTATTTTCCATTATTGATGGCAGGTAATTTTGAATTCCCAAGCTACAGTCAAGTCAGTCCTTCAGGATCTTTTTCCCCCACTTCTCTCTCAGGCTACAGCCATTAGCACAGAACACACAGACACATATACAAATCTGAAAAGCACACAGAACAACCCAAAAATACACATAAGGTTTTAAACACCTTTGTTTCCCTCCACAGCCCTCACTGAGACAAGTAATCTGAAAATTTGTATGCTCAGGCCAGGCTGGAGGCAGACAGACCACGGACCTCCCTGCAGCCTGGCCAGGATTATGCCAGCACACAGGACCATTTCTGCTGGAAATCCTTTCCTCCTTGGGCTGGTGCAGCGTGTCCCTGCACGCCTGCTGCGCAGGGCAAGCAGCACTACAGCGTCTCTGCTCCCTCTCCCTTCGGCACAAAGGGATAGGAGAGCTCTGATGGGATACTGAACCCTTTGGAAACTGAAATGTACTCTTTCCTGAGGATATTGGAGCAAGAAACAGGATGAACAATTAGTTTCTGAGACCAGTTTCTGTTCCTGAGCTGCCCCACAATCGAACACCACGCTACACTTCACTGTCGTGCTGACTACATCCAGCAGAGCTCTGCAAAGAGTGCAAGTAGTCACTGAGCCTCTTTGGTGTGAGCAGGGTGGGTGGAGGAAGGGATGATGAATAGAAATGAAAAATTTTTTAAAACCCCAATAAAATTACAAAAGCCCAATCTCTATCCTTCTCAGCAACCAAAAGATCAAATGTCATGAGATAATGAAAAAAGAAAAATCATTCCCCAACAGTTACTGGCAAAGGGAAAAAGCAATAATTTATCGCCTGCCAAGAAGGACGTGCTAGGAAATGAGGATTTGGGTTTTTACCCCTTCCTATTTACCCCTTGTCAACCAAACCAATCCATTTCCTGCTCCATCTGAACTAGGTCTGTGATTACTTTGGACTCACCACTAGTTCCCATCAACACATTTCACACTTGGCCTTCCTTCTTTTCATTACACTTACTCAAGCAAAGCAACTACAGTAGTTTGACTGTCAACAAGATTTACAGGTCCCTGAAAACCATAATCTTCCTTCTTTACATCCACTTTCAGATGATACAACTTTTCTTTACATAAATCATTTCCCATATGCAAATTTGCAAGACATTCAACTTTCAAAGACTTTCATTCTTTACTCAACCTGTCTTTTTAATGTCAGACTCACTTTCCCCCTTCTCTTCCCCCTTCCTTTAGATACATGTCTCCAAACTTAAGGTCCAATTATTTTCAGAATCCTCAACGCACACTTTAGAACAGGAGTGGCCTAAGTGACATATGAAGGCTTTCTCACTTTCCAGTTTAGATAAATCTTTTCCAGTTAAACCTAGCAAATTAGAGGGACGCTTGTTTTATAATTCTCAGCAGCAGCGAGCACAGCATTCTCCTTATGCTTATACACTCACATTTGAGATTACTTCAAAGACTTGTTTCTTTGACCTCATGGAGTTCTGAGTGCAAGACACAGCACGTCTGAAACAGCTGATACACCCTTTCAACAACAAAATAGTTATTGCAGATAATTAAACAGATGTAAGAGAAGGGCAGGTCTGGTATCGGCCTTTTCAAATCTCCAGATTAATCTCAACATCACCAGTGCAACTGATGTCAGATCTGCAACTGAGTCCTAGATTGCCTTTCTCCTTCATTTAACAGCTTATAACGTGCTGACAAGACAGCTACCAGAGCTGGTCTTCCAAACTGGTGATTAGCAACTGGGCACTTCAATCTAAGCTCTCATTTTTTATAATGATAGAAATAAATGTGTGAAGTATTTTTAAGGAGTTCAACATCTGTTAGAACCCTAAATACAAAGAAGGATAAAAATATGCACATTTCTGTATCTGTTGCTGAATAAGGAGTGATGTGATATGCAATTAACCAGGAAGACAATGGATTTTCATCCTGTGCTTCTATTATTCAGTGCTTTGATGGATAGATACGAAGATAGACTCACTAAAAGACATGCACAACTTTATATATCGAGAAGTCCTCAGATCTGTAACAGAAGCTTGTTCTGGATATTTCTTCTAACTTCCAGAAACTAGCTTAAGTAAGAAATTAATTGAAGAACAGGTTCTCAGTTGACTGAGTGATAGCAAGATTCCCAATTTGAAACAAACTACCAAAACTCTACCAGGATCACATACATAAATAATTACTTGGGCTGGTAATTCCTTTAAGTGTCTGTGGTTCCTGGGCTGGTGTGGGGAGACTGCCAACAGATGGCAATTTAAGAGTTGGCTATTTCCACAGACTTTTTTATCCCCCTTGTTTCAAAACAGCTGGTGCACAGACCGTTGAACAATATGCCTAATTTAATTTTTTTTTTACGAAAAAATTTACAAAACACTCAGTAAAGCTTATATTTTGTTACAGAACAGCATGTTCAGGAACTCCAGGACTCTGTACAGGGAGGAAGAGCACTTTTGAGAGCTGGTCAAAGCTGAACATGCTGTCATCTTGCAGAAGCTAAAAGCTTGCCCTATCTCCTTTTGCCCAGAAGTGATCAGTCAGTTCTGAAGAATTTTGGAAACTCACCCTCTGCCATAAAATAGCTCTTCCACATCAAATGCATGGAAGAAATGGACCTGAAATTTGACCAAGGAAAACAAGATTTCTTTAGAATCCCCTGTTTGCTACAAGTCCTCCACAAATAAAGAGCAAAATTAAGTCAGACATGCCTAGAGGAACCTCCACATTTTCTATTCCTGCACGTCAACACCACCTTCATAAGCCAGCATAGAAACTGATATTCAAGATGACAAAAAAGTTTCTAGATTGCTTCCTGAGTGAAGACAACCTTCATTAAAGATTGTCTGGTTATCCAACCCTTGCTGGGAGGAACTAGATTATCAACCTTAGCTACACAGAAAAGCTCTTTCATTTGAGTGTCTCTTGAAGTGCGTTTTACCAAAGGCTATATCCCAGGTTAATTAATAGCATGCAACTGAAAATAGTTTGCTGAACTAGCAGAAAAACAACTCAATAAAACAGCTTCATCTCCAAAAAAGAGACAGATTCTTCTGGCACTGATTTTATCTGAATTTGTGTTTTGGTCCTCATGGATAGGAAGTAAGATCAGAAGATTCTGCCACCTTAGCCAGTCTTGGCTGGCAAACATTCCTCTGCCTTAAAAACACATATCAGAAGTCCTGGGGCAGATTTCTGTTTTGTGCTCTCATCTTTCAGTACTTGTTCTTCTGAAGGAGGGCTGACTGTGTTCTCGTTGTCGATGCTTGCATGCAGTCTTCATGGAAATTATGTAACTTTTCTGCACTACTCACAGGACAAGAAAGGGTGAGCTCTTATTTTCAGTGGAAACTCCCTTCTAGAAAAAAATTTAGACCTAGGATAAAGTTTTAAGTGGAAAATTAGTAGTGAAACCACTACCATGTGCTCATACCACTGTGATCTTGCAGGTGGATTAGAAGATGGAGCTCCATGTGTCAATTCCTGTAAAGTTTACAAGAGTAAACCTCTAATCATTCAAGATCCCTCTTAAGTCAAGGTCTTAACAATCTGCCCTCTTAAAAGAAATAATTCTCCTGACTGTCTTCAAAAGACAACAAAGAGTGAAAGAGAGGAAAGCAGATGCCAGCTTTCCTTTTCTTGCAATATAAGAAGCAGCAGGACAGGTCAAACTGCAACAATAAACTCAGCATTCCTAAGAGGGAAAGCTCTTGACTACACATGGGCTGTGAAAACACCAGTAAAGGGAAGAAGGTAAATTTGAATGGGATGTCAAAACTACCCATAATTCACCTGGCAAAAATATGTTGGAGAAGTTGATAAAATTAATATTTGTAAAGCTAAGTCAAGTGTGATCAGAAATCGGGCACCATATATCAGTTTCTGCCCGCATCTGCCTTCTCTGGAGCCTGTGAAGCATCCAACAGAGACCACTCTCAGAGGCTGTGCAATGCACAAGACAGAGCCAGTGTCTGACTCAATAGATTGTCTAAACGAAATCTTGAAAAAACCAGCCCAAAACAACCTAGATGTTGAATCTTGATAAAATTCTAAATCAAATACTTGCAAGAAATACGAAATATTTTGCCCCAAATAACAAAGATTTGCCCCTTGGATAGTAATGTGGCAAAACAGTGACTATTGTCAAAGTGTGAGCCTTTGATTTATCATTAATAAAACTGAATAAGCTTACATATGCATGCTTAGATATAAGGGGATGACCCCCCCCCAAAGGTGCTGAAATACTAGGCTGCATCATGGGAACATTAACTTGTTCTCAGATAAAGTATAAGATGTTACTGAAGTTCAATATATGGGTTAAGCATACATTGCTATTAAAAAAAGCAAGAAAGGGAGGGAAGGGCCTTAAAGATGTAGAGATTTTAAAGAAAAGAAAAGAAAGGAAAACATAGGGAAAGGGAAAAGTTCCTTATTCAGACCTAGTGCTAAAATGTGTATTATTAGCAGTATTGCAGATGCTGAGCTTGGAGCTTACTGACGTGGGTGGGGGGATAGAGAAGAAATACTTCTACTCCTTTGAAGTACAAGTCAACACCACATTCCTTCAGTAGCTATGTAGGTGCTGCCATTTGCATTTTGGGGAATCATACCTAGTCCTGTGGTGAAGTTTTCTGTTTTTCACCTTTGAGACAAAATCTCTTCAGAGCATGCTGGTCATGACTGCACAGTACTGTACCCATTTCCATGTCCCCTTCAGTACCAAAGTGTTCCAGTGGTCTCAGACTTATTTTTCACTTTTTTCTCATGTTTCCATCTCACTTCAATGGGTCTAAAATAATAGAAGTTATCACCACAAGAAATGGGATGTGCCACAGGTTCTGGCAGGACATGAAGTGAAGGTTGAAAGCAACTTTTGGGCTGTGGCAAAGAGAGGCACTTACCCAGAGACAACCCTAGGAACATGATATTGTTTGGGCTTAGAGTCTAGGAAGGACAAGGCAGTTTACTTATATGACACATTAATACAACCAAGATGTTTCCACTTAGACTGTATTTATCAGTCTTGAAAAATGCTTACCTTTTCTGAACAGTTCTTGAAGGCTCTCTGCACTTTGATTCAAAATAGCCCATATTTCCTCTTCTTGCAATGGTCCCCCCCGAACCTCCAGAGCCTCTGCTAGTGACACATGCATGTTACCTGGGAAATAAACAGACTGATGTAAGACTAAATAACATCTTTTCTTCTCCATGCATGCAGTATTCAAGTAGTAATAACCCATGTTCAACCCTCAGTCACAAAAATCATCCAGCATTAGCAGAACCCATCAAACATAAATAATACAAAACGTTCCCTATGGTGATAAAGAATTTTGAGCACCTACTCCAGAAAAACTCAGGTTAAGAAAATAATGATCCATATTAATATGGTAGGCTCTACATCCATAAGTTCAACAAGCTGGCATTAATCCACATGCTACGGGCAAGAGCTTGCTCTGTTTATAAAGATGACAGATCAATCAGTAGTGACAGGTTTATTAAAATAAATCAGCTATTAACACAATTTTGACAGGTTTAAGTCAGTGAAGCTGTTGTTAGAAAAGGAAGCTCTTCCTCCTGTCACAGAGTTGCTGATAGCATCTCATGACCATATTATGAGAAGCATTGCCAGCAAATATGCACACAAGCAAAATAGCTATGGAACTGATAAGATAGCTATGGAACAGCTTCTCCTTGCAGTTAAAAACCAAAATAAAACTGTTACCAGCACTCTACTTATTACGTCCCCAGAAAACAAATAAAGATTTCTTTCCCCAGATAAACGAGGTTATGCTTCATTATTTTTTAAAAGAGCTAAACCATTTTCACCACACTACAATATAATATTCTGTTGTCCAAAACCATCTGAAAACTGAAGACTGCATCCTTAAATATTCTGGCGAAGCAAAGCTTCATCTGTTTGATAAGCTCAGGAGCAAATAAACCATGTGTCTGCTCCAGCTTTCTATGGAATGTTCTCAGACTGAGCACTCATGCCAATTTATATTTCTGATTAGGATGCAGCTGCAGTGGCTTCTCTCCAAAGCCCAGAGAATAAAATCTTGAGGCAGTGAGCTGTAGTAAGAGCCAAAGGTGTACTGTCAGTCATCACTGGTAAGTTTGTTATATGTCTCAAAGGCTCCCAAGTTGTTGCTGGAAATGGAAAATACAGTTCCACAAGCAGTGCTTATGGTCTGGAGATCAGTAACTGATATCAACAGTTTTAGATGGCCCAATGGTACTGCTGGAAGCTCCTCCCTCTCCCTGTAAATCAGCTACCCAGAGCTTTCCCATCACACCATACAATCCTGGCTCAGGTGTAGGATGCTAACCTAACAAATTTAAAGAGGAACAGGCTTACAGGCTATATTTAGTTTCCCAGCTGTCTAGGTAGCTTTATGCCTTCCATGTGTTTTTAACTACAGATAACCAGGCTTATACACATATAATGGCAACATAAAAGGCTGAATATCCTGCAGTTTCTAACTGAAAACATAGGGTTTGACAATACTTGCTAAAATACCAGCCTTTTCACCTAGAACTCCATACTACTACTGAAAAATTACATATTGCTGGCTGCTTTTCAGCGCAGCTTATTTTTCCTTATTTCACAACTTGTCAGTTTGTAGCATTCAATTACTGTGCATATTTACTAAGCCAGATACATTTTCAACAATTATTGTTCAAAAGTCATCATCAAAAGACAATGGAAGGGAAAGCAGACTCAGATACATTTAAAAAAAAGATGAAGTCTGAATGTCCAAAGAGAAAGACAAATAAACCATGAAAAATGGAAAGGTAGGGACCAGTGCAAACTTTCAGTAAATGGATGGAAAACCAGAGAAAATTGTGTTTCCAGTCAGCATGACATTCACATACACAAGGCACAGAGTGAGTGTCTGGTCTCACTGTTCCAGGAAATTCTGTGATTTCATGCCACTGTCTCAAATTTCAGTAGGTACATCTAGAATCAAGCTATCTGGATTATTCAGATTAAAAGATCTCATCTTCTCCTAGGGACTAAAAATACATGAACTCCAAATGAAAACTTTCTGTGATAAATATTCTAAAGGAGAATGTCAAGCATAAGAACAACAATCCCCTCTCCCCCACCCCAAATCCTTCTCTGCCACTACCCTTTCCCCCATTCTGCAAAATGCTGCATCCTTTCAGCTGTGATTAAATAATGTGGACTGTTGTGTAGCAGATATAAGCCAATTCCCTATTTAACAACACAACAGAGACCATAAGCATGTCTGCTCAAACTCCCAAACACATTACATCAACAGTAAAAGAATCCTACAGCAAACAATTTCTTGATCACAGTACGAAGCACTATGAATATACACACCCAGCCACCCAGGCCTCTGCTGTAGCAGTGCATTTTACAGATAGCAGGAGCTTGGCAAATAAAAATCAAACACACAACACAACAAAACCAAACTATTTCAAACTGATTTTGAAAGCCCAAGCAAAATCTATCACAAAACCAGTCATTACAAGCACAGCCACACGCAAAATGCCACGAGCTGGGATATGAGTGGGGCTCTCAATGAAGCAGATCTGTTTCACTAACTTTTTGGTAACTTCCTCTGTGACTTTTCTTCCTCAAAATTATCTTTAAGCTGCAGTGCTTATCTGTCCCAGCAATGGGCAGACCAACATGCTGGTTATGAGGATTGAAGAACCTCCCACAAAATGGTTCTCTAGCACCAAGGAACTGACTGAGGGAAGAAAGGGGGGAAGCTGTTGGCAGTAAAATGCAAGGCCAGGTTTCTCCACCTGTCCAGCCCACCTGTCATCAGCCAGGCACCGATTTGGAGCTGACAGTGGAAGTGCCTGGCTCAATACATATGTCTCCCCCACCAGTTTGTCTCGGATGTTTTTCACAAGGTATTTGTAGGAATGCTGTCGTTTGCAATGCACAACTCCTCCAAATTCGCTGTCTCCTTAGATTCTGGGAACCTTCAGTAGTGTGTGGTCCTTTGTGAATACAGAAACTTAAATGCTCAATTCATATAAAAGCTTTTGGTTCTATGTAATACCCAAACATTATGATAAATTGCAATATAAGGACTATATTGAGTAATTTTTCTAAGAGAAAAACATTTGAAGTTTTTGTAGAATACCATATCAAAACGATGCTCCTGGCAGTCCCTGTATTTTTCAGTGTTCCAGGCTGACCAGCAAGGAAATCTAGATGCACTGGTAAAGCTCTCTATGGACTTGTAGTCAGTTCATGTCAAGCCATTTTTTTACTACAAGTCCTCTCCCTATCTCCTCTGTATCCAAGGAAAGCAAGATCTGGAATCCTGTGCCCTGTTCCTTTCACTCCTTGTAATAAGGATGGACAGACTAAAGAACATGGAAAGGTGCACCTTCCAAGGACAAGTTCACTTCTCCTTTTCTTGGGACAGAATTATGATGGCATCTTAATACGAGGTCACACGGAGATGGGATTGTAGTAGGCAAGTCTCAGGGTTAGGCAGTATGAACTCCACAGGAACTCCTAGGGCATGGAGTACTCACACACCCAAAACTCACAGGAGGTCACAGCCACAGGACATCCAAACAGGGAGAGTCACACAGCAGGGAGCACAACACAGTGTAGGAAGGCAGTGGACAAATTAAAATAGTTAGCACTGGAGGTGCATAGACATGAGCCTGACAGACTGCTTGTTCTGGGGCAGAATTTACTCCCGACCACATAGGAATACTATTTCCACAGGAAGGGAATTGCATTGTATGGAGGAAATTTTATGCTCCAGGACAAGAGAGCAAATTCAGGTGTAAATCATTTGTATTAACAAGCTCTGAGTGCAAATTTCTTGGCACCATTCAGCCCTAAGCCATGCAGGCAGCACAGTCACAGGGAAAAATGTTGCCTAAGCCAGAGGCCTCTCCTGTATTTCAGACATTTTTTGAAAAGAGCCTTCCTACCTCATGAGGACCAGCTGTCAGCTCCTCCCTCTAGACAGACAGCTCACACAGTCCCTGGTGAGTGGGATGGGGCTCTGGCTCTTGCCTGAAAACAAGCTCAGTGACCTCCTGGCTTTAAAAAGTCTCATTTTAAAGTCTCAATAACCCAAGGAAGACAGAAAGCACAACAGAAGCAGCCCTTCACACCAAGTAATTCTGTCAAAATGACTGTTTGCAAGGTATATACCTTTTTCCCTACCACTTACAAAGTCTTTTTAATTGCTTATGAATGCAGAAGGTAAATGCTCAAAATTCTCATTTCCCCCAACCACTAACATTTCTCTTCACATGTTTTAAATTTTAAATCTGAAATTGAAGGTCTCCAACAGCAACAGAAGAATTTGGAAAATTTTAAAGGCCTATTCTTTCAAAATTTTATTGAACTGTCACTAGCCAAAATATTAAGAAGCTTTTGCCATAACAGTGATTATTAATGACTGTAATACAGTAATTTTTGTCCAAAAGTTCTGAGAAACAGACTCAAAGTCGAAAGGCTAAATTGCTTCAACTTAACTGATGCTTGACAACTTGGGTGTTTTGGTTTTAGTAACATATCCCTTGCTTTTTTCCTTACCTTGTGCATCAACATTTTTCCCCAATGTTGTAATAATTTCAGAACAAACACTTTTAGTCAAAAGCTGTGCTTTAACACCAGCTAACTGAAATGCCTGCACTACCTCACACTTGATATTTCCTAGGAATATGATGCCAAGAAACATGAAAAGCAGCTGCTCTGGCATACACTCTGCAAGTGTTTTTAGATGTGGAAGAAACAGTGAAAAAATCTAGAATACCAAACACTGTTAGAATTTCTCAATAATCACATGAAATACTCTGATATTAATTTTTATCCTTTGACAAAATTTAAAACAAAGAAGAGAGAGCAAGAAGGCTCTATATACAAACAAAACACTTTCCATGGAGAAAAAACCCACCTTATTTGTCCCATGTAAAACACTGTTAGCTGACCTTAACTGTCCTGAATATGAGCAATATTGTCCCCTTGCTCCACAGGGACACTTAGGCAAAAGGTGGCAGGTTCTGAGGAGACTCTTCTCTTAGCAGATGAGCCAAGAGCCCCTTCTTGGAGGGGGCTTCTTCCTCTGGAGATATAAATGCCTGGAGGCAGAAGTACATTCAACAAGGCAATTCCATCCAAGAGAACCTCTTAAAATTCACCTTTCTTATGCCCTGATTAGCTGCCTGAAAATAAAACACTGACACTTTCATTCAGCACTCACTGAACACGAAGTGCTTTCTAAAAGCACTCGACAGGCACAAGTCTCAGTGACACCGAACTGGGGCTAGACCTGGACAGTTTCCAAAGTCTGGTCTCTCCCTTTTCAGAACCTGAGCACCTTAAGCCATTACCATACCCTGTAATTTCAGAATCCTGGCATCTATCCTATTTATTTACATTGGCCCACATCTTACAGCCCCGAACAAGATCTGGACTATACATACCAATTAGTTTATCCCCAATAATACTGTTGCTGAAACTGGGCTGAAGTGCAGAACCCTGGAGCCAAGTTAGAAAGCTTGCACTTCAGTAGTCTTTGGAACCTTATTTTCAAATCCACACATAAAATGTGGTTTTCCTATAGCTGCAGGTCCAGTTTGCATAGACTATCCAGAAAATAAGCCATTATTTGCAAATAGTCAAGTCAAGCATGCAATCAAGTCAAATACACAAGCTAATCAAGTCAACTGTGCTTAAAGAGCTTTTTTCCTTTTAGAGTCCTGCTCTCAAGTTAATTACTGCACATTATTCTCAATTATTGTCTTGAAGGATAAGGAAACAAACCCTTGTGTCACATCCACTTTTTTCATTTCTCCTATAGATACAAAGAGTGGGGACACAGCCCCACAGGATCCAACTACCATTTCCCCTCTCTTTTTTAAAGTATTTAAAGAGCTGCCAGAAATCAGGTGAACCAAAATTTTTATGAAAAAATCCCAGAGTCTCATGGTGCTTTTCATTCAGCCTGTGACCTGATAATAATATTACCTAAGCACTATTCCTTCTCTTTCATTTCAGAGAGGCCGGCAGAGATTAGTATTACCACCCAAGTATTTCTCCCCTCTTCCTGTTATGGAATAGATTAGCTTCCTCCACTCACATATTTTCTTTCCATGTTCTCTTCTTTCTCCCCCACAGCAGACAGGATGAAATGTCAGCAAAACAAAAATCTCATGCTCCTGGGAAAATCCTCGACCTATACCAAGAAAATTTCTTTGAAACTGCATTTCCTCTTCAAACTGATAGCTTGCTGCTTGAGCTCAGACCTCCTAAGTAAGGAACAGAAACTAGCTCAGATTTGTGAGAAAACATAATATGGAAACACTCCCAGAAGTATAAATCTTGGCCTTTTATCTGAGCATACGCAGATTAACAGATGAGATGTTAGCGCTTCTCCTCCCAAAGCCTTAAATCAGTATTATATTGCCAGATCTGGAAGACAGAAGAATGTGACATACTGAGAATCTTGGCTCACACCTCCAGGACAAGCATTGTTTATTTTACTCAAAAAGTGCTTGCTTTCTTTCCTGGAAGGTGGAAAGAAATCAGCTTTTGGCATTGGCCTGAACACAATGGAAGACAAGCTAAGGTTAGTGTTGACTCCCTCCTTTGCTCTTCTGTCTCCATCACCAGAACCAGATAAACTTGTTTATCTGAAGCTTCGTGTTAGGCAAACTAGTAAAGCCAGTCCAAATTGCATATAATGATCATGAAAGTCATGTTTTCTAGGCAACTGCAGAATGCTTTTTTATACATGAGGGTAGCTGATGTTTCACATTTGATATTAAAATTTTATTCAGAAACACATATAATTATCACTACAAAGTAAGCTTAATCCACATAAATTGTAGCATGATTCTTGTATCCCTCTCTTTGTTTAATTGTCAGTGTAAGATTCTTGGGCAACTCCCTTATTTTGCTGTTGATCTGCTCCACCTTGGAGAGGGCACGTCTCCTTGATGCATTTCTCATACTTGCAACTTTCATTTTAATTGCTAAGTAAGAGCAGAAGACCTGTGACTAAGTCGAGCTTAAAAAAAAAAAAAGAAATTTCAGGACTACAAAGCAGTGTCACTATAGTGACACTTTTTAAACTGCACATGAGCCAGTAACACCCTCATTCACACATAACAAATTAAACCCTTCTAATGACCTGAAATAACCAGAAGCAAAAAGGCATCCTACTACAGGATGGAGTGATGATGTGCTGTCTATCAGACAAAAGGCACTAAGAATGGCACCTCCAGCTTTAGTCCAGCAGTAATTCCATTGTTGCATTCGAGAGCCACACATTCCTCACATACTGTGAAAAGGTCATGACTGAAGTCTGTCCTTACTCACTCAGCTCTCAGCTGAAGAGGGAATGAAAGCTTTTGTCAGAGGAACAGAAATAGTAGCAGGCACCTGATTTAAATGTCATGGAGCCACTGGAAAGCATTATTCTAAGTCCATAAGTACCGCTTCCCACCATCTGTGACATTCTAAAGCTAGAGACAAAACATGGGCTCTGGTGTGCAAGTGAAGGAAGCAGTGATAATTACTGAGTACAGTAACTGCTTTTTCATTCAGTACATTACTTTATAACTACATTATAATGTCATTCATAATCAGTTCCCAATGTTTGAGAAGAGTAATGCTCAAATATTTAACACCAAGATATAAATTGCCACAGACTAGAAATTCGGTGACTCTACCAATAAGTTTCACTAATGGATCAACTTACTTTAGAGTAGATTTTTAAAAGCTTAGCTTAAGGCCTCTCCATGGTAATGAAGTGATAACTTTTACTACATCAGACAAATTCTCTAATTCCAAAGGGCTCAGATTCTGTTAGAATCCTTTCAGTCTCAGTAACAGAGAATGGTATCTTCCTTTAAAAATGCCTCTTCTTGGTAAGGCAGTCCCCTTGCAGTAATGTAATAATCAGAGTCCCAAAGGCAGCGCAACTGGATCAGCAAAAAATTAAGCCAAGGGACCAAGAGTTGTCAATTTTCTCGGATGTGGCACTTGAAAGTCCTTCAGGTAGGTACAAAAATAATAAGTTAATGTTCTACAATACTGGGGGGAGAAGGGAATCATTAGCACCCACCAACTTTAGTCATAAAGAAAAGTGCTAGGTTTGCAGTATATTTGTAAATAATGTAGAAGTCAACATACTCTTAAGAAGTGTAAAGACTGATATGTTATTTCAAAGCCTGACTTTAATTCTATATATTCACATCCAATCCTTCCACAAATGGCTTTTTAGGCTCTTACTGCAAGGTTCACTTGGGTTTTGAGATTTCTTCGTTTCGTGGGAGAAAGGTGGATCTGAGCAAAACAATCTTTTTGCTCAGATCATATATTTGACTATCAGACATTTTGGAAAAATAAATTAGCATAAAAGATATACCACTATGGCATACCAAAGCAGTTTTTCCATAGTTAAAAATGATCTCATGTATGGTACTAGTAAAGAACACAATGGATTCAGAAATAAAGTTTGTGTTCTTCATTTGAAAGCAGCATCCTTACACACTCACAAGAAGAAAGAGAGCTGCTGACTTGTGTACACAACCAGAAAAAAACCCTGGTATTCAGAGGACAGTTCATACTAACAGCTACCTCATGTCCTGCCTGGAAAGGAAATAATATTCAACAATGCAGATAAAACTGGCTGAATAACAGAATCAAGTTTGAATGACATCTACCTGCATCTGATTCCTCCAGCAGTGCTTCTCCTCAGGTGTATACAGGTAAAGAAGCTGCACTGCTAAAACACCAGGATTTTTTTGTTTAAGCACACATTCAATTTGAGAGCTGACAAACTCCCACATGGATCACCCCACTCATCATATTTCTGCTAAACTGCACTTGCATGTTTGTGTGGGTTTTGCTATGAAAATTAAAAAAAAAAAAATCCAACCAATTTAAAAGTTACTACCCAGCCAGCATCCTCTGCAGCTACTCAGTTCTTACAAATACTCCAATATTTGTAATGGCTCCCAATGGCTTTCTCACCCGATGCCCTGAGCTGAACTACATCCTCACACGTTTTTTCTGCCTGTAACTTGGTGAAAATAGTTGATGAGTCCAAATAATTACTGATGGAGAGAGATCATCTGGAGGGTCTATTAGGCACCAAGTCTTCAGTCTTTGATGCTCTAAGAAGTAATATTTCCAGCTCCTGGAAAATTTAGATTTCCTTAAGCAATTACATATGCTCTACAACACTGCAGACACCCAGGAGTTGCAGCAGAAAAAAAAAAAAAAAAAAAAAAAGGGAGATATGGCATAAGGAACAGAACATTACAAGGTCTTCATATAGATAACACCCTGGATATCTTATCTGTGAACTCACCTGTCTGGGAGTAAAGCTATTATTCACACAAGTGATGACTAATTATTATTGTGAAAGTCTGAATTTCTAGCCTGAAAAACAGACAAGATGGAACAGAGGCCTACATTTCAGCTGTCAAGAACTGTACGTGCAAGAAAATCTGTGTCTCTAGGACCAAAGCATAAGCTGAGAGATTCTTGCTCTGCTTTCCTGTAAGTTGAAATAAATGCTAATTCAAGCACAATAGCAAATATCAAGTCTTACTCAAAGAGTACTGCATTTTCTTCACAGTTCTGTAACAGAAGAAAAAAAAGTAATTTTCCTCTCAGACAGAGAGCCTCTCTGCTCAGACATGGTGTGAGATTTACACTGTTTATATGCACAAAAATACAATTTAAAATGCCTGTGATATGTTATCCTCCTATTAGGTGTGAAAACCTTTACAAAGATTTAAGCAGGGGGAATCGGTGACTAATCTTATAAAGCAACTTCATACACTTCCAATTGAGAAGCATAACTGACAATACCCTGGTGCCTCATCAGGAAACATGAACACTCCAAGGGAATGGCAGAGATGTGAACTGGCAGCTGGCTGGATTTGACTTGTCCATGCTGCCTCAAATGAAGGAAAGATGATCCTAAGGAAATGAGAAGCACTGGCAAATGCCACTACATACCTGGCTCGCTGCACTTTATGTCTGTCAGCCTTCAGGAAGGATGTCCTTTTGGCAGTGCCCACTCATGTTGAGAAAGAGTGTGTGCATGTCCCCACATTTGCATGTGATACCCACTATCTATATAAAATGTGTGGGTGCACACATATACTCCATATAGACCAAATATTTCACTTTATGTTTCTGCTGAAGGACAAGAGAAAAAGCCTGAAGGACAAAGAGCGTTAGAAATGGGTAGGAACACTGATCTATTTTGAGAAGTCAACACGAACTACCTGAAAGCCTTGTTAGAGGGTCCCTAAAGCCTATTAAAGGTTTTGCCGAGGCAGATTTAAATAAGATTCTGTAAGCATTTGGAAAAAGAGATTTGATACCAGCAGATGGGCTGCAACTCTAGTAAGAGACCTCCATCTGTCCAGAAACTAGCTCTTCACTCTACACACACGGTATTGCAAGTGCAGCACCAGCACGTCTTACAGGGTAGAACTACTTCCTGCAAAGAACTTCAAAAGCATCCATCCTCTTTAAAAACCTCTGTCCTCATAAGAGACTTCATAGCACTTCCTTTTCTCCATAAGCAACTCATTTTCCAGAAAAAAAATAATCTAGTCAACTGCTATTTCTTGAAAGCACTTAATAGCTCTTCAAGTGATAGGAAAGATATTTCCCTTTCAGTGATATTTCCTTTCAGTGATGCTGAGCTGAAGAGCAGACTGTTGGAAATTGTCCTTGAACAGGATACATCTCAGTTTTTCCCCCAGTAACTGAGAATCTGTCTCTGTAATGTAATTCAGGTGACCTACCAATGAGGTCCAACACACCCTATATGAAACAGTATTTGGTTAAACCATAGTACAGAAGATACCAGACCTCTGAGTTAAATGCACACAGTGCAAACATGGAGATCTCTTCTTCTGCCTAACACCTGCCTGTCCCACAGAAACTGTTTCCACATCACAAGGTGATCATTTATTCTCTCAGACTGCAGATCCCTTCTTTCTCCACTTCCTTCCATACTCAAGCATACAGAAATGAATTTAAGACTAAAGCTATGCTTAGTCTCTACATATACACTTCCAACCAGTAACCAATTTACAGAGCACTTAGAAATCTGAGAGCGAGCAGAAAATATGCTGGGTACTCTTCCATGCTGGGAAACGGATCCACTGCCCAGAAAATGGAAGACAAGCTTTGCATGAAGGATATTATTCCCTATGGGCTCATTATAGGATTTCCCTAAATTCTGAATTTCCTGCTGCTGGTGATTTCGTATTTCAGTATTTCCCAAGTTCTTTGACTTCTCTGTTAAATCTATTACTAGCAGGGTCTTTAAGCATATTACCCACAGCCATCTTGCAAATACTGAAAAAAAATGCATTTTAAAGGGAGATTTTCTTTATCCAACCATCCATAGCTGATCCATTTCCAGCAAATGATTGGGTACATCAAAATTTACCTATTTTTCACCCACTCAACTCTTTAGGTGTACACCAACTCACCAACACTCAACTCTTTAGGTAGTACACTAAGGACTGAGAACAGTACGGTATATGTGACAACTATTTAGCAGCATGTCTAGAGACACCCATCAGTTCAATGATTCCACATAAAACATGAAGATTTTTGGTCATGGAAACTTGCATTTTAAATGTGCTCTTTATGGAGGCCAAAGCCTTCCCGAGCAGCTTATACTGTCTAGTTTAAATCCTGCAATTAGGAGGTTTTAGCTCCAGATTAATTAGTAGACAAAGCCACTGGAAGACTTAGAATGCCTATGGTTAGGAAATCGTGATCTTCCTTCAAAACATGAGTTGACACAGCACATATGGCTTTGTGCCGAAATCATATGAATTAATCAGAACCTGACCAGTTAACTTGAGTCCCTCAGCCTGCCACTCTGCTCCCCACACTTCAGAAAAATATATAATTATATACTGCATGATTCAGTATGTGTGTACAACTGAACAATTGTTAAACTGACTATACTGCCCCTTGAACAAATTTCTAACACACACCCAATTTATGATTCATCTTAAATTCAGCGGTTACGCATGATTTATTCAGTCCTACAGCCACGATATTCTCCATGGCTTAACTGCCTTCCAAGGGGGTGTGATTGTTAGTCCTTTTCCTTTTAGGTGGGAAAACTTGGCATTTCTCTTTCACAAGAGATTCACCTACTTGTTATTTCTGCCCAGCTTCAAATGCTTACCAAGTTTATGGTTTCTGAGCCAAGAAAGTGAATGGGATTTGGAGTGTAGAGAAAGATCTTCACCACTAAGAACATAAGCTTCAGTATCATTTGACAGCAGCATGAAAAACCTGCAAGAGTGATTTCTACAACTCCTCAACAGACCTTCCACACAAAACAGACTGCCTGATCTATAGCAAAGACAAATAGATAGTCAGTGATGTAACAGATTTGATTTAGCTTCACACAGCAGAATGGACAAAGAACTCCATCTGATCACTATCTGCACTCCATAATGTTTTGGTACTTGGACAGATTACAGGACAGAACAAGCTACAGAAGATGGCATTGCCAAAAAAACAGGAAAAACAAGACAGCAGCACCTCCTTCCATGACATAATACCAAGCTTGCTATCATAAAAAAAACCAGAGTTTTGGGAAGTTTTGCTTTGTCTGGATGATAAGCATTCATATTAGAAGGACAAAAATCCATATTACACCCTTGGGCTGCATAACAAAGGCAAACTAGCAGAAACTTTTCCTCTACAGGCCTAGAAACTGAGAGGGAAGTGATTCACAGCATCATCCTTCTTTCCTTTTCTTTGAAGAATGTTCCTACAAATAGCAATGGAAAGTTAGTCAGACTGAGGACATACACAGGTACTGCCCATGTACAAATTATATTTGCTGTATTGGAACAGAACCAAGCAGAAGGTCACATTAATCTCTGAAGCCATTGCCCAGAGAAGGATTAAGTGAAAGGAGTACAGAAGGATAATATAACAACAATCCTCAAATCTTTTATTCATACAACTGACCCAAAGGGAATTACACCAGTTAAAGAACGCATCAAATCTTGCTGCCTTCACAATCAGTTTGATGATACTGTGTAGGACAGCTTAACTCTGTAACTGTTACTGCCATGGAGACCCAAGAAAACAGTAACTAGAAGTGCCTAAAAATAAACAGAAAAACCTGACACTAAAAAAAAAAAATCCTCCCTTCAAAACATTAGAGCTCAAGTCTTATATAATCTAGTCTGCATACAATATACCAACTTTCATCCTTTCCATGTATGTCTAGAACTTTGACAACAATCCAAATCTTCTTCCAGTCCTGAATTTAGTACTTCAATTTTATTCTTGCAAGCTTAAAAAAATGGATATATTATTTAAAACATATTATTTACATTTTCAGTATACAAATGGCATTAACCCCTAGAAGAAAATTCAGCTTTTACAAAAAAATTTCACAAACATGTGAAAAAAACATGGGCTGAACCTCTTCAACTCCCATTTCTATCTTTCTTTGCTAGCTAAATACTTTGGAGATTATTCATTTATACACCACATAGAAAATTCATAAATGTAATGCTTAAAAAACACCACTTGGAGAGTAGTCCGAAACAGATTTCAAAACTTTCAAATGTTTTACCAATAGTTTCAAAACATCCTCCCATAAACTTTGCTTACAAAATCCTGAATTTGAATGAGAGTTTATCAAACTCGACCAGTTGTACTGGTTTACCTCAAGTTGCATACACACTTAACCTGAGGAAAAGCAGTAGCAGCAATCAATGAGAAGCATCAAGTGTTCACTGCTTACAGAAATACCCTATTTGGTATTAGTGTAAAGAGGCAAGGAGGAAATAAAAAAAGGAGGGCTGGAACAAAATTTTACAGTCTTGAGATGGGAATCTTAGAGACAGGAAAATGTATTATCTCAGTGCACAGTGGGAAGTTATCCATAGATTCCTCACTGTGCACAAAGGCTGGAAACAAGACTTCATCAGAGAGCTGAGAGAGAAGAACAGAGAGCGTGCCTGCACTAAAGCACACACAGGCTCTTTTAGCCAAGGAAGAAATACCCAGCTTGCAGACAAAGGAACAGTCAGGAACGTTAGAAGCTTTCACACAGAAAAATAAATTAAGAAATCATTATAGATACCAAGCCCTGCTGGCAAAATTAAGGGATTCAGTGGACGATTACTAATCAATCCCAGAAGAAAAGTGCCTTTTCCTCCAGAAATTGCTTTACCACTTGGTTTTACACTACTGACCCTTTTTCATCTATGTACCTAGACACTGAATATTAACCCAGTCATTCAGGGGAAAATAAATATATAGAACCATTCACAGCCTATATTTTAAAGGGTATAGATTAAAATTTTGAGATTTGGCAAAAAATTTAACTGAAGACAGCTGGCATTAACCAAGGTTTTGCTTCCTACCACGCTGATGAGTGACTTCTCCCATTTTCTAGGGATCTTTTACAATAATTACTTGCACAGAGGTTGCTGTAAGGCTTCACCCTTGATTTCACACCGTCTACAAACAGGTAATAAAAAACCCCAATTTCTCCCATTGGCAGATAGGAGTGGGGAAAAAAGGAAGGTGAAGGAAACTCAAACTTTCCCAACCCAGAAGTCACACACAATTTACAGCTGCTCTATATACCCAGGCGCCTGCTGGTGACTAAGTAGAGCTTTCTTCACACAGCAAAATCTGAATTCCACAAATTCTTTGAAAATAGCTGGAAGACTTTATACTTTGAGGTTCCAAAACTATTGCAAAAAGCAATTGCTTTTTTTAGATGCTTTAGATTACTTCTTGGCACAAACTTTGTGTTGTTTGTTGCTAGTTTTTTTCTAACTGGCGGTTATAGCCTATCACTGAAAATACATCATAAGCCTTGACATGACTGTTGTCTACATTAGATATATATATATATATAAAAAACCTATTAAAGTCTAGACAGGCAATAGTTTCTCTTCCATTTCTCCAAAACCACTGAAGAGGGAAGCAGAACAAACAGATTTTGCACCAGCAGCAGACTTCCCAACCAGCAGTTTGTATTATGGTGAAAAGTTAAATTCTGTGATCTTCAGCTCTTTAATGTTCTCAAAGCAAAGACAATGGGTGGGACAGAATGGGCGATAATTAATGTGTGTATCAAAGAGTTCAGTTAATGTCAAGTACAAAAATATTTTCTAAAACACTGCAAACTATTCTGCACTGTGCAAGCATCAGGGAAATTTCCACATGTCACGTTAAATTCAATTTGCTGATTCTATTCTGCTCACCAATAGAGTAGTTGAAGACACAAATTCCTTCAGTGTCTGACAATATCACAAAACTAAGGGCTTTGTACTGAAAAATGCAGGGCCAAAGAGCACACACAGCACACATGGTAGTATCAACAGACCACAAGAATTTGATGTTGAGGGAAGCAAGAACAAAAAGAATGCCTCATTATACAGCATGTCCTTCCCTTCTTAAGTAATACTTTTCTCATCTGTAAAAGTAACCCAATTATTTATGTTTCCAGAAGTTTATTTTTGTTGTAATTTTCATATGATGCCATTTAAAATGACAGTTCACTTACATATTTTACCATTTTACCTAGTAGTATATTTTTACTTTCCTGTTCAACAACTAAAACTACAACATAAACTGTGATATCACCAAAGTGTCCCTGTCTTTTTCTCCTCTCTTCCTGAGCAGCTATTTTTACTCTAGAGCCACATGCCTGAAAATTAATTCCCCTGATAACTTGACCATCCATCATTTAATCCCTCCTTAAGCAATCTGAACAAAAGGGAATACAGATTCCAAGAGACAAAGGATGAAAAAACCAGGAAGGAATTGCAGCTGGAACCAGACAGCTGTTCTTCTCTGAACATCAAGTCAAGCCCATGTGGATACACATGAGCTTCAGAGGCAGATCACAAAAGATTTCTTATTAAGCTTTAGGGCTTTTTTTTTTTTTTTTTTTAGGGTTTAAAGAAGTTCTCAGTTTGGAAGAGCTTCCCATTTCTGTGGTTTCAGAAACTTCAGCAATGTTTAATACAAGAAGTACTAAACTGGATCAGGCCAGCTCTCCCATCCCCTTTCCTGGCAATCACCAGTTTATTGAGTTCCTGAGCTCAAGCTGCACAGTCAAATCTAATAGTCACTAATGGTTTCTGTTCTGTTAACTTCTCTAATCCCCTCCTGAGCACATTTACACTTTTCCTCCACATGACATTTTGCTCCAGTAACACAGCTGCAATTAAGCGGCTCACAAAGAGTATTTTCTTCTGTTTGCTGTAAGACAGCAACTTACTTCTCAAATTTCACTAGAAAAGAACATGCTAAAGGTCTTGAAGGACCCAGCCACGCCTCAAAGTTGCCTGACTTTTACTAAACACCAGTAAATGTTTGCAGCTATCAAAAAGAACAGAAAATGGCTTCTTCCAACAAAAGCAATAAATCTTCCAGCATACTAAATATTTTCTCTTCTTAAGGCATTGCATGGATATAAAATTTCAAAATTATTATAAAACCATTTTTAGGATTTTCCTTAGTATTTTGTGAAAAAACAACAAAAACCCAGCTTAAAGTTTTCTTCCTTTACCCACCATATTCCTCAAATACACAGAGGATAGAACTGGATCAGAGACCAAGGAAAAACAGAAAAATTATTCTTACCAAAACTGTTTGCCAATAGATTGAAACAAACTAACGTGATACAATGGTATCAGAAAACCTCTAAAAACAAGAGTAATTTTTTAAAAAGATAATTTTTATAATGCATCTCACTTCTGAAACACCCAAGTCTTGTGCCAATCATGGTGAGCACACACATTTTAAACTGACATAAAGGAGCTTTACACAGATATTTCAGTAATTCAGTTCTACGTGTTAGCCCATGTGCTTAAAGCTCCAGGCTGATTTGGCTGTTCCACACATGTGATAACCTAACTGCAAAGCCACTCAATAAATGAGTCTATATTTCTGATGAAACAAACTTTCAGCACTGCCAGCTAGCAAATCTTTTATAATCAGATAATCTTTAAATTCTTTATTAAGGTCATTCAAGGGATTCAATTACAGGACACACTGAAAAAACAAGCTGTTCAAAATTTAAGGTTCTTTACTATTAGCTTGATTGCTAAGCATTGTCAGATTATAGCATCAGAAGAAACTTCTTTCAGGAAAACTAAGGCTAAAGTTTTGGGGTTCCTGAAAAAATTATAGCATATATTTCTTGCAAATCTGATTAAATAGATCACTGTAACAAGACTTCCCAGACAAACTTCTGATTTTCAGAGTCTAAACAACCTCACCAATAAAAAGGGGTAAGAGGATAAATAGTTCTAAAAAACGTACAAAAAACCAAGAAAACAAACAAATAAAAAACCACAAGATAGAAATCAGATAATTATTGACTCCTGAAGACCTTAAACATAACCACTAAGCTGGGAACACAAAAGTACTTGCAGCTATGAAGGGCTGAAAACCCATCCTGATCTTTACAAGGAAGAAACCTCAGCTCACAGAAGCCTCCACCACCAGCACATGAGATAAGGACATTCTTGCAAAGCCCATAAATCTGAACTAGAGGGAACTGAAGGTGTCCCAGCACATCTTCAATGAGCCCAACCCCTTCTTTCTCCCCCCACTTCTTTACCCCACCTTCCTTTTGTTCCAGACTGTATGCTCCTCCAAAAGATAATGGTTTTCTAACAGTTTTCACAAGCTAGACCTTCTAGGTCAAAATTTTCCAGGTGTTGTACAGGTATTCTTGCTACCTTGTAAAATAATTTCTTCCTTTTTCTTTCCTTTTCCATTTGACAGCCCACAACTGCTCTTCTTGTACAGAGCACTGTTAATTTATGGACATACAGACATATACTGCGTTGTCTCCTGCAATGTTATGTATCAATAAGGATGTCAATAGCATTTGCACTCCATTTTCATCCCACTCAAATTTCCAGCGAAGTCAGTAGGAAGAGCCTCATTGTTCTTCAGGGTGTATCAATTCAGACACCAACCATAAATGCCAAAGTTATTTTTATGGAAAAATATAATCAAAATTTAAGTTTTCCCTAAACTGCAACATTTTTTTCTAATATTTTAGTGGATTCATTAGCTGTGCTATTATTTTTTGCTGCCACTTTCTGTATAGTTTTCTAACACTAATTAATAAGCTGAATGTTTGGGCAAATGTTTCTGAAGCTCTGTCTCTAATGGTTAAGAGGAAAGCTCTTCAGGTGCAAGGCATTGGTCTAAGAACACAAAAGATGATTGAAGATACATGAAAACTCTAAAATACAGAGTCTATGAAGGCTGGACAGAATCTCTTTCCTCCTAGAAACCTACCCAAGATAAATCCTTTACCTAAAAGTGCACAGGGAGCTTATTAAGAAATAAATCTCTGCATAATGCATGCTTACAGGCACTACACTCTTATTTCCTAAATGTCAAATTAATGTGAAGAAGTCCAGTTTCAAGAGTTACAGAAGTTGAAAGCAAACTGGCTTCAGAAGAACAAACAGAAAATGCACCTCAATTATTGAAAAATAGTTAAAACACACTAAGGCACTTGAAAGACATACCATAACAAATCCTCTGAAGGAGAAACCAGCACTTATCACCTGTTGAAGCATCCCATTTAAGGAAGTTACACAGAGTCTTTAATTAGGCTGCTGGAAGGATGGCTCCACATAAACTTAACCACACAATTGTCCAGTCAGTGACACATACTGCAGCGATGTCTCTCGAAGCAACACGTGTGCTGTTCCTCACTGCCATTAAAAAGCAAAGCATAAAAGCAGCACTTGGACCATCATATCGACCATTTGCTTGCCTGGGATTCAAACTCCCAAGTTAATTAGTTGAAGGCAAATACAGCTTTTGCACTGACTTGAGAAAAGAGAGCTATTATTCTACTGGTCATAATCCTAAGCACTAGGAGGGGATTTTCTGATTTTACAGTAAAGGTACTAAAAGGCAAAACCGCTGCTCCATTTCCCTTCTCTATATTTTCTCTGTTGAAACATTAAATTCTGTGAAGAGAGAAATGGGTAAAAATCAGTAATAACATAATGCTGGCCCTTGATGAATTGTGGTGAGAGAAGAGAACTCAGCAAGATATTTTACAGCACTGATACCCTGATAAGCAAACTAGGTGGAAAAGTTAGACTACCTATGTATGACATGGTTGAATATCCACATGCTTAGTTTTTTTCACCCCTCTATTGCTTAAGGCAATATCCAAGTCCAAATCTATCACCATTTAAACAAGGCATGACTTTGCCAGGAAGCATAACTATTTCTAACAACTGAAGTTTCAGACTTTAATTTAGCTCTGTCTTTAGTCCATTTCATTTTTTAAAATAACAATATATAGAAGTGGTTAGCAGAAAAAGTCAACAGTCAAAAGTCAACAAGGATGATGGAACACATTTCAACACTAAATAAGGTTGCTTACAAGTTTGAAATTTTGTAGTTAATATTTCAACAACAGTGTTCTACAGGGTAAAACAGACAAGGTTTTATGAGTCAAGTCCCATTACCTTTCCCTGGTGACCCTAAGAAAGCCCTGGAACCATGTGCGTCACAGGTTTATTGGGGTGGGTTTTTATTCCCTCCATGTAAATATTCATGTCTACCTGAAAACTGGAAAAAACACAGTGCAATATGCCCATGCTATTGAGATGCTGAAGAAATTAATATTCAAAGGGAAAAATCCTTATCTGAAGCATAAAATTAATCACTGGGAACCAATTCCCCTGTGCAAACAAGGAGCTGCAAATGAGAGTGTCTATACCCCTAGAGATTATGAGATAAACCGTGTTCTGTCTGTACTCAGCAATAACTTAGAAAACCTTTGCACTCAGGTCCTTGGGTTTTTTCTCTAACCTTCTAACAGGTTTTCTAAACCTTCTCTAACAGGTTTTGAGGGCCTGCCCACTACGTGACTAGAACACTGGCTGTGACATGAATAAAAGTAAAGACAGACTATAGAATGGACATGAGACTCAGAGAAGCTTCCATCCCCAAGCATGCAATTTTACCACAAAAATTATTTGCATTAACACATCTTTATGCCTTTCAATGCTAATTCTGAAACAGCATTTAAATCAACAAAAAATGCAATAATTTCAACAACACTGGCGTAATTATGCTACTGCAATGAACTAGTATTTATCGTCAGTTTCACAGAGCACACAGCATGGTGCTAAGATTCCAACACACAAAGATATCCTGGAGTGTGCCTGGAAGATTACTGTCATCTGCCTGCTAGAGAACATCAGCTGCACCTGCACACATATACAGATGTAGCCAAAAAAACTTTAACAGCTGCTGTCAAACTGGATGTGAAACACACAAGAACCTGGTATTTCCACTGATTTATCCAGCTTTCACTATGATGAAAAGCACATAAAAAATCAGGAATTTGTAAGCTCTAACAGCCTTCTCCCCTCAACAAACAAAACTGGCTTTCAAGGAAAAGTCTGATAGGAAAAAACTCTTCTTAAGTTCTTTTACTTGAGAAATAAACAGGGGTGTTTCCTAACAAGCTCAGCATCAATTTCAAGCTTACATCACAAATATAAGTCACCTGCAACAGCACTGCTCAATAAAAGTCATCCATGAAGACTTCGAGCTCCAGATCTACTTTTCTAAATAAACCAGACTTCAGATACATCATTTCCAAAGTACCTCTCTGCACATGCCTGAAGCCAAGTACCCACACTACATACAAATACTCAGAGAAGATGTCAACACCACATGAAAGCCATTTTCAGATTCACTTTCAAAAATTTCAGCCAGCTCTACAGAGTGTTCCCTACCATATTTCACCCACAGATAGAGACAAATGCTCTTTAGGGAGACAACCTCCAAGAAACACACACACACACCAAAATTTAGCCAGAGTTGGATAAAGAAACCATGATACCCCAGAAAACCATGTCCTTGTGCTGACAAGGCAGAAGCACACAGAAATTAAAAGTCTCAAAGTCTGCTAAAAAAGCGTGATGTTTTTGACAGCATCAGATTAGTCCACGAAGAGGTTTGTGTTCAGTTCAAATTTGTGCACTTAAATTTTCATCATTTTTAGGTCAGTCAGTTCTTCTCCCCGAGCTTTAATTTTAGCTGCAAAACAGGAGACAAAGCTTTTGTCTCTTTTCCAAGTGTCCCATCTCACCAAATTTAATGACCAATTGTTTGAAGCAGGAACCAGGAGCTAACACAGCACCTAGTCCTAAATCTGACATTAATTACCTTACCACCTGCAAATCCTTAATAATGCTCAACATCCTGCAAAACTACAGTATTCCCTATAAATACCAGCAATCAAAAATCAGTAGCTTTAATACCAGGTCTCCTTTAATTCTTGACATAGTATTTGCAGACATTTCTGTGGCATATTGAATTTACACATAAAAGATAAAGGACAGATGAAACCCTGAGAACAAAGCTTTCCCACGTCTGTTATTCTTTCTACAGTGTCACAGCTGGAGCAGATCTCTATCCTAACCAATTGGATTTCAAATTCACAGGGCATATCATTGTCCCAAGGCAACCTACTCAATTAATTGCCCTTTATGAAAGCATTTTAACAGATAATGATGCACAAAGAATATGCCTGGTTCCTCACCAGGTATTTAAGTGGCACAGGAGAAAGAGAAGCCCAGATGAAATAAAAACGGCACCAAAGAGTCGTCTTGTGCCCTTCCCACCTGTAAATGCCAGCTTCCTTCTCCGCGCTTCAGGAGGAGGTGGGGCTGGGAAACACTTCTTTCAGAAGTTCCACCCTTCTTTACAGATGCACAGATTTCATTAATAGTTAACTGGCGACATACAACATTAACTTACCCTGGTATTCACAGCTTTCCATCCACGCTTGTCCCATGGTAAGCGACAGCTTGGGGCAACTGCTTACAAATATTTTCTGCACCATGACACCCTACACCAAGACTTGCTTTTCAATCTTTTAATCTCACTGACTAGCTCACTTTGAAACAGTAAAATTCCAGTCAATTTTTTCTGTAAGCAGAGGAAAAAAAAGTGACAGACTGTTGAGCTGATAACCAACACTCCTTCCAAAAATGCAGCAATACTTAATGTTCTTAGGTTTAACAAACTACTTGCAAAATCACTTTGAGTTTCACCATCGATGGACTAAAGGTTCTAGGCCTGTCACACAAGTAAACTGGAAAGCCCTTCCAAAGAAAGTCATTCCCCTTAAAGAGCTGACCTTACTCTTGTTCAGGTTAATAAGTCTTCACAGGTGCTCTGGAACAACCACTACAGAGGCTCTTGAGTGCAAGGTCTCTCCTTCACTGTGAAGAACTTTGAACAAGAGAATGTCAATATTAACAAGGCCCTCTGGGCCATAATGTCGTGTATTTCTACATATAAATATTTGAAGCCATTTAAGTATGGCAGCATTCAGAGACCTCAGTGATAAAGAAGAGCTTTGTGAAACTGACAGGCACTTCAACAATAAACTCCATTTAAGAGTCTGCCCAGTCTCATTTTATCTAATTACTTACCTCCCTTGCAGGAATAGCATGCTATTAAGGTTTGCTGATTAAGATTTGAAGGCACTTTGAAGATTTATTGTACCATACAACCACTAATTATTATTGTTCATACCTGCATTTGGTTGGGAGAAAAATAGCTATGTGCCAAATAATTTCTGCTCCAGATGTAAAAATAAAAATATTTGCCCTGCTGTGCTCTTTAAGAAGTGAACAAGACTGCATTTTTACTTTCAGGCCTTCTCTGTGGTAGTCAGTCTGTATGAAATGTGGCTGAAAAAATCCCACCATAAAGGAAAAAAAAAGCAAACACACTACAATTTCCTGCCACCAGAACAGGTAACATTTACGCCCTGGGAGCTTCCCACTCTCAGGAATGCAATCTCCTCCCTTTCCTAGGCTTCTTCACTGCTTCCCTTCAAGGCACTGAAAATGACAATGCTTCGCACAAGTTACAATGCTGTGCACAAGTTATCACTGGTCATGATGACCAGTCACAGTGGTTATTTACCACTCATCCACACAGTCCATTTTTACTTGCAAAAGCCTCTGAAGCTGTAAATAGACTATTGGGTCACATCCTTTCACCAGGCTCTGTTATCCTGGTGAAAATACACGCAGTGTACTCACTCATGCTTCAACCTTCTGCCCAGTCTTTTCACACAGATACTTCCTCGATCTTCCATCCACTCAAATGTCCTTGAGCCTGTGGCGCTCACAGCCTTCAATTCCACTCAACAACAGTCATGAAATTAAGAGGTTTTTTTTTTAAATTAAGCTGTTAGAACAACACCCTGTGATACAGCCTGTCTCCTTTTACATCTGGTATATTCAAAAGTGTTTACTTTGACTGTACCTTCAACTTATAAAAAACCAAACAACTACACTCTGATTAGGAAAAAATCAATACAAAGCCCCTGATCTAAATAATAGATCCTGATCTAATAATTTTTATCATGCACAACAAAAGAAATAAAAAAGACCCATTATGGAAGGAATACATTATGTGCCTTTCCACTCACCAAAGAGGGTTGTTAGGTTAAAAATGAGTAATAAAGTATCTTTAAAAGTTAGACTGTATATTTTTCTCTTTCTTGCTGTCATTCTTTTCTTTCCTTAAATTACTGCTTAAATTCTAGAACAGTTCATGGAAAGACATGCTTGTTGGCAGGTAAAAAAAAGACACTCCAAGTGAAACACATCTACTGCATGTGAAAGCTGAACAGATATGTCCAATTGATAGCACTAGGAGTGGCAGCAAATTCTGTTGTAACTGCATTACCAAAAGATCCTCTGACTAGATTTACTCTTTCCTCATCAGTATTTCTTGCACAAGACCCAAACTGTTTGTTTTCTCATTTATACCTCTATCGTGGCTGATTCCAACTCTTGCAGAAATGTCTTTAGAACCTATTTCTGGCCATCCACAGACAGAATTGCACAGGCGACGTTCAGTCAGGGGCCTGATGCTCTGATGTGAACAGCGACAGCAGTCCTGCTCTGGAATGGGCACTAAATGTCCTCATCTCACCACCCTGAGCCCAAACAAATGACCTGGGAGTCATGACACCTCGGAATATATATATTCAATGACAGCTTTCTCACATGAGGTTTAACCCTCAGGAAAATGTCTGTGCATTCTGACCCAGTTTCGCTGCACAGTTTCACAAAACACGTCCTCTTCCCTGAAAAGGTTTCAGGAACTGATCATGGTTACTGCCCCAGCTAGTTCAACATGCAAAGACTTTCATATTCCCTTCTCCAAAACTCACACCGTAATAAGATGGCTAGACACAGATTACCTGCGACCAACCTTCCAGTTTCCATGTCCTACATTTACTTCTGATCCTACCTACAAACCCAAACCGGTTCCCAAATGTTTCCCCAGTAAACAGGAGGGGTACGGAACAGCTTCTGGCGGTTCCCTATGAAGTCACTGCCTTTGTTGTTTTAAACATGCAATTTAAAGAGAATGACACAATCTAGAATATGAGAGAGTTTATCCTGCGGTCTGCGGAGGTGTCGATTGCTAGGAGATAAAAAGCCAATGAAACCTACGCTATTTCTCATCACCGGCCAACAGATTTATCCTTCATTTCTGCTCCTCCGAAAACGTTAATGAGGAAGAAGTTTCCTCTCTGTTAACAAGTCCGAGGGCTGCGGAGGCTGCTTTGTTTGGCTGGCGCAGAGGAACCCAAACCCAAACTTCTCGGCCGGCAGAGCGTGTCCTGCTGCTGCCGAGCGCCCAGCCCGACCCCACGGGGCCCGGGCTGCAAATCCCGGGGGGAGCACCAACACCCCCCGCCGCTGCGTGCGGCCTTTCTTCGCCTCTCCCACCCCCCGCCGCCGGCCCCGCCGCGATCCGAGAACCAAAGCCAGGCGCTCACACGCCCACCGGCGGCCATCCCTCCGGCAGAACCCCCATCCCTCTGGCACAGCCCCGCTCGGCGGAGGCCGCCGCCGGGATGGCTGCCCCGCTCGGAGCGGGAGCCGCGCACCTACCGCCGCTCTAGAGCCGCCGTCCGCGCTCGCAGGGCGGCGATGGAGCCGAGCAGCGCGGAGCTTCGCCCGGAGCGGCCGCGCAGGGCTGCGCCGGGAGCGCGGAGCAGCATC